>JAZKJV010000729.1:893521-1328557 GCA_037367405.1 Ottelia alismoides | reverse complement strand
TATATGATCTAAACATAATTGGAATGAAAAGACATCCATTCCATACATGGAGTGGACGACCAACTTGGGCTCTCCAAGTTGGTGGCCGTCTACCCTATACATGGAAGGAGGCTTGATTCTTTTCCAAGTTATTCCATATTTGTTGATTTGATTTATATTAAAATATATTGATTGATTTTCAATATATTTGATTTATTTCAAAGACAACAAATAATTGTTGTTGGTTTTTACCAACACAAATCTTAGCCATTGAAAGAAACACAAATCAATGTGAGCCATTGTATTTGTGTTGTCCCATGGATTGAGATCCATGGATCCCAAAATGTTATAAAAGGAGAGGCACCACATTGCTCTTCTTTACACAATGCTTTTGAAGCATATATATATATATCTCTCTCTCTCTCTCTCTCTCTCTCTTTCTCTCTCGACGTCAGCCCTCTCTCTCCCTCTCATGGCCGTCCATCACGGATTCCCTAGAGAGGTTCTCCATCGCCGCAGCGTCGTCGTTATACTGCCCGATCGTTTACTCGTGGATCTCCGTCTCCTTCGGTGTGCCTCGCTCGTGAAGAAGACATCGGATCTCGTGTGTCGAGATCAGGAGATCCACCGCTTGGATCATCAACATGGATTGCGAGAAGCACGCGGTTCATCCCCGCGCTCGCAAGCATCTCTTCCGTCAAATTGGACTTGAGACAGGAGGTCTCTTCGTTTATAGACTCGATCGCAACCACGCTTCAAGAGGTAATCCTATTACTTGTTTGTGGTTTAGACGAAACGATCCGAGAAGTGTTCTTGGATCATGTGGTTTCGTCGCATGAAAATTTTAATTTCCGCTGCTTAGAACAACTAGTCCGACTAGTCGTTCTTCATCGTATTCGATACCACGCTCACGCTTCCGTGATGCACTTGAGGATTATACCATATCCTCACCTTCTTGAACTTAGGAAGGACTGCGTCCTATTTGAAATAAATCACACACACGCACAGATATATATATATATATATATGGGGCCTTTTAAATAGGATGTAATACTTCTTGAGTTCCAGAAGGTCGCTCTCTTTTTTATAAAAAAACACGGGTACTTTAGTAGAATACATATACAGTTTGTATTATAGCTCCATCTTATAAATATAAATTCGCATACAAAACTGCACATTACAATACAAATATTAAACTGCACATTATAATATAAATTTTATGCATATTCTACAAAAGTTATCGTGTTTTTTTTACAAAAAGAGGGCTGGCCTTCCTGAACTCTAGAAGGACTGCATCTTATTTGAAGGAAATCCTATATATATGTATGTATGTATGTATGTATCTATGTGTGTGTGTGTATGGGATAGGGAGTGTGTACCAAGGTGCATGTAATTTTACATGCATCAGGCCTATAACTTCCATTTTTTTTATTTTTTCAAAAAATACCATCATGTATATTCGTGTCTATATATATATATCCCTTCCATATGTCATTCCAATTTCGTCAGAAACTGAGATTCCTACGCCCTCCATCCAGAACAGGTCGATTACAGCAATTCTAAGACCGTTAAAATTACATGTTCTAGATGGAGGGCATACGAGTCTCTGTATCTGACAAAATTGGAATGTCATATTAGATGCCTATAGTGATGAATATACATGACGGTATTTTTCGAAAAAGTAAAAAAAGTGGAAGATATAGGCCCAAGTGTATGTAAAATTACATGCACCTGGATGCATACTCCCTATCCTCATATATATATATATATATATATATATATAATACACACACACACACTCACACACACACACACATGGGTAAAATGGGGCTGCCCCCAGGGAGTAGCCAACTTGGCTACTCCCACCCCTATTTTCCCTCATTTTTTTATTTTTTTGGAAAATAAAAATTTGTATATTCATCATTATATATCCCTCTCACATTCTATTAAAATTTTGTCAGAAACAGAGACTCCTAAGCCCTCCATCCAGACGTCATTTTTTTAACGGTCGCAGGATCTTTTAAATCGACCATGTTTGGATGGAGGCCGTAGGAGTCTCTGTTTCTGACGAAATTTTAATAGAATATGAGAGGGATATAATGATGAATATACAAATTTTTATTTTCCAAAAAAATAAAAAAATAAGGGAAAAATAGGGGTGGGAGTAGCCAAGTTGGCTACTCCCTGGGGCAGCCCCATTTACCTCTATATATATACATACATACATATATACATACATACATACATACATACATACATACATACATATATATATATATATATATATATATAGAGAGAGAGAGAGAGAGAGAGAGAGAGAGAGAGAAAAGGAATCCTACACCCGGGGGGTGTAGGTAACTACCTACACCCGACCATTTTTTTCATGATTTTTTTGGTTTTTTTGAAATGAAAACATGGGGTAATGAGATCACTATATATCACCATGGTGTTATTCCAATTTCAAGTTAATTTAAAACTTCTATCATATCCATCAAGATCATCAAATTTTAACGGTCTGGAATTGCTGAAAATGATACATTCTAGATGAACATGTTAGGAATGTTATTTTTGCATGAAAATTGAAACACATATTCTCCTTAATATATTAAGTAATTCCTCAAAAATATTTTTTCGAAAAATAAAAAAATAATGAGAAAAAAGGTCCGGTGCAGGGAGTTACCTACACCCTCGGGTGCAGGCTCCCGGCTTCCATATATATATATATATATATGATTTAGTTGGGCTATCCCGCCCCCTATTTTTAGTATCCTTTTTATTTTTTTTGAAAAATATCACTTTGTATATTCATCTATATATCCCTCCTATATATCATTCCCATTTCATCAGAAAGAGAGACTCATGTACCCTCCATCTACAACATGTAATTTTAACGATCTTAGAATTGTTGTAATCATACATGTTATAGATGGAAGGCATATGAGTCTTTGTTTCTGACGAAATTCGAATGACATATACGAGGGATATAAGGATGAATGTACACGGCGATATTTTTCAAAAAAATGTCGAAAATAGCACGGGCAACCATGTTAGCTTCCCCAAGGGGCCAGCCCCATTAATCTCATACACACACACACAAATACACACACACACACACACACACACACACACACAGAAGGCTTATCCAGAGAGCCCATTGCCCATTTGAGTTGTGGCGAGCACCAAACGTGGGCTCGCCACGTGTATAGGTTGGTTCTATATGGTAGGAAACGATTTTGGCAATAACAATGTGCTTTGCATTATTAACATAATAAGAATTCGAGTTAAATCATTTCCTTAAAAATAACTGGTCGGTTATAGTAAGTTAAAAAATCCACGTTTAAATTATTGCTGGCATACAATTTATTTATGGAATGATCATTCCACGTGTAAATTAGAAAATGTAAAATACTGATATAAATCAATTTACGATTACATAAATTACTAATGTCCATACAAAAATTACCGATTACAAATATCCATATTACTGAACACATTATGATTGTTACTGAATTTATAGTTATTTAGTACTTCTGAATATCTACTAGATAAAATACTTGTTTATAGGAACAATTATTGAATATTCGTGTCCATATTACTGACTCAATGTTATTAGTTACTGAAATTATAGTTACAGAATGATTAGTTACTGAAGTTATACTTAATAATATTCATATAGCAATTATTTATTACAAATGTCTATATTACTGAACTCACTAATTGTTATTGAAGTTATGGTTATTAGTATCCATACATCGATTACTGATTATGTAATTACTAGTGTCCATACAATGATTACTGATTACAACGTCTAAATTACTGAACTAATTATGATTGTTACTGTAGATATAGTTACTTAGTACTTCTAAATAATTACTAGATAATTGAGTAGAAATATTACCGATGTTATACGAAGAATTACTGAATATTCATGTCCATATTACCGAGTCATTTGTGATTAGTTACTGAAATTATGGTTACACATAAATATATACATTTGATAACTGTATTTGTTATTACCTCTTGTATTAGCTGCAAAATGATTGGTTCTTAGTAATATTGTCAAAAATGTTCTTCTCGCCTCTTTAATCAGGAAGTATACAACATCAATGTTTCATTTTTTATTTTTTTCATCCATGAATGATGTTGCAAATTGTAACACATCAGTGGTATTCAAGCATTTGGCATACCTGAAATAAAAATGAATTAGTAAACTGATGAATCCCACTTCATCACTCTTTATTCCTTTATTTTAGCTATAAATTTGAGCAAAATACCTTGTAAATATGTATAAATATCATAAATTGCCAAAGAACATGCATCTTGTAAATATGCATAATTAGCATGATTTTGTACCAAAATAAAGGAATAAAGAAATACAAGAAAAAGAGGGAAACATTTAGAATAAATATTGAGTGACCTAATCCTAAGGGAGGGTTCAGTATGGGCCTCACCGCAAAAAGAACCAAGTAGAGAGAGATAGGGTCATTCATGCGTACATATACCTATGTATATAAACAAACTGATTTTCCTCAAAATAAAAATAAATAAGTGTTTCTTATATTTTGTACATATTTGTAAATATAAAATCAAAATAAAAATGGGAAAACTAAAAGAGAGATAAAAATAAATAAATCCCTCTCACCGGTGTATATAGATAATGTGTATAGAATAACACATCTATTTATTTCCTCCTTGTAAATAATTAATAAAAATCTCATAAAGATATTTTCACATTCCATATGTCATGGTGTAAGTAAATAAAATAAAAAAATTAAATTAGAAAAATAAAAATAAAAATA
Source organism: Ottelia alismoides (assembly GCA_037367405.1). Classification (NCBI taxonomy): domain Eukaryota; kingdom Viridiplantae; phylum Streptophyta; class Magnoliopsida; order Alismatales; family Hydrocharitaceae; genus Ottelia; species Ottelia alismoides. Next base: position 1,323,779 of record JAZKJV010000729.1, on the reverse strand, counting down.
AAATAAATAAAATAAAAACCAAAATCCACCTTGTATATACACAATGTATATATGTAAATAAAAGTATTTATTTAACCTATGTAATTATATAATAAAAATAAATTAAAAATACATTTTTGTTCCAAATTTTATGCTATAAATAAATAAAATATAGAATTAGAATAAATATATAAAAATAAACAATTAAAAATAAAAATAAAAATGTATATATGTATATACCTATATATAATAATACTATATTGTAAATACCTAATTTATATTTCAAAAAAAATAAATAAAAATCACTAAAAAATTATTTGAAAATAAATAAACATTTTTCATGTTTTAAGTTTTTCGAAATTAAATCATTTATTATTTTTATTTGAATATACAATAATTATCAAATGGCAGCCTCTGATTGGTCCACGGGGATTGTTGACCCCCGGTCAACTCTCCCCCACGGACCCCTTTCCCTGCGGATCTCGCGACCGACCCGACTTCTCGCATTTTCCCTGCATGATTCGAGCACCAAATACCCAAACCCCGGGCTCCATTTGTTCCCTATAGATCCGAGACCTTCGCCCGAGCCTCTACCTAGGGGTCCGTGCTTCACCAAGCCGGACCCGTCACCCTCTTCTCGGACCTGTAGGAGTATAAAGATCCAGCTCCGGCCACCATTTCAAACGATCTTTGTCATTCCCCTCGACGCTAGTGAACTCCTCTTCTTCGCCAGAGTGACAGCCGTGCGGAGGAGGGTAGCAGCGAGGCATGGGAAGCCGGGAACCATCGATTCGGCGACTTCATCGCCGTGCGCCGCCGCGAGGTGCGCTCAGCCTCGGGAAGTGACGAACCCTTGAGGCTATGACCCCCGGAGCTCCCTGAGATCCAGCACAGTCGACTTCGACCGCCAGGTAGCTTCGATAGTCTTTAGGTTAGCTCAGATTTAGATTTTTAGGTTTCAACCCTTTTAGCTCCGTCGCCGTCGCCATCCGTCTCCATCCACCCATTTGCCATTCCGACCCGACCTTCATGTTCACCCAGACCTCTTTCCACCTGCTGCGCCCCTTCATCTCCCCTGACTCACCCCGGAGCAGGGCTACCGTCCTCCTCCTCCACCGCTTCGCCGTAGGACTCTACGCCGCCTCATCCTTCACCTTCCGCGTGCTCTAACGGGTCGAGGTAGTTTGCCGTCGACCCCGTGTTTCGCTTGTGTAGGTCAAAACGTTAAAAGGACCTCATCTGGAGGTCCAAGGCTCGAGCACAGTAGCTCCAGGTCTTCCTCACCGCCGGGAGTCTCTACGACTTCTTGGCCCTATCGGAGTTTACCAGCAGCTGCGGACCATCGAGGTGAAGCTCTTCCATATCCCAGCAGCCGGAGAGGATGCCTCCACCGCACGCATTAGGCCGGCGAACTTCGCCGGCGAGCTGTTCTTGAGGTTGTCCAGACGCCGTCCGATCAAGCCTCCCACGCCAGATTTGATCAGAGCCATCCATTCGCGAGGAGCCTCCACCGTTTGATTCTTCGGGGACTTGATCCGGACCGCACATCCAGCGAGGGTTTTTCCAACGAGCCAGCACCGTCAGATCTTCCATGTGGAGGACCCTCGAGTGTCGATCGCGCGAAGAGGTGCCAGCTACTTTCCACCGCCTGATCATCCACGTGGCGTTGTCTCCGCCGTCTTTTTTAATAAGGGTATTTGTTCTTAGGCCCCTTAGTTTATTGCATTTACTTTTTAATGCTGTAAATATTTTATTCCGTTTTTTCATTTTGGTTATTTTGCACATTGGACCTTCATGTTTCCTTTATTTGCAATCTAGTCCCTGTATATGTTAACCACGTACGTCGACACGTGAGATTCTGGGTCATTTGCATTTTCTACCTTGTGTTTCCTATATGTTACTGAATGATATTTTATAAATAGGATTTACACATATGCCCCTCCGTGCCTGACCCACGTACGCTGCGCGTGATTTCTTGGGATTTTTGCATAAGGGGCCTTGGGTTTTCTTTGTTTGTTATTATTCAGCCCCTGAAAATACTTTGTCTTACATATAGGTCACTGTGCACTATGAGCCTCTATTTTAATTAAATAAAATAGCAAATTAACTCCAAATTGTGTGAAATTTGGACACGTGGCTCCTGCCACTGTGTAAAAATTTCACTACAAAATTTGGTACATTTTTGAGGCCTTTTGATATTTTTAATAATTCAAAAACCTTGATTTTTCTTACAGTCTGATTTAAAAAATCATAAAAAATAGAAAAAACTCTTTTAAAAATTCTAAAAAATTAGGAGTTGTTAGTTTGTGTGTGTTTGATTTTCTATGCAATTTTCGTAATTTTTGGATTTATAAAAACCTTAAAAATTGTAAAACTCTAAAAACTCATAAAAATTCTAAAAACTTGTAAAAAATAAAAAAAGTAAAAACTCTTTTTCTGAATTTTAATCTTTGTTTATATTTTTCATAGAAATTACCTCCAGGTTGTTACAGATCCATTTGATATTTTTCATGGGTCTTTGAAGTCTGGCTGGACAGATTGCTCATGTTTTTGGCTTTCTTGTTTTTTTAGAAAATCATATAAAAATTAAAAATCTGAAAAATTCATCAAAACATTAAAAAAGCTAAAAAAACATAAAAATATTTTTGTTTGAATTTTTGGAGTGTTTTTGAGTGATTAAATAATTTGTTGTGTGTGCTTGATTTTGCCCTTTTTCCTATTTTCCTTCCTTATTAAAAATCCAAAAAAAATATAAAACCAATTAAAAATCCACCAAAAATACAATTCTTCTCATTTTTGATCTTGACTACTTCGTAGGCTGCAAGGCCAATTCGTGCTCCCTGAGTCCGACCCTGGGTGCTATACCAGGCTAATCTCATAGCCAGGACCGCTATAGCTTGATTTCCTTGATTTTATATCTTTTTGATTGGTGGTCTGTTTCACAATTTTCTTAATTGACCGATCCCTCTCGATCCGGGTCGCAACGACCCGAGAGTGATTATTTTGCCCGGATTGATTGTTATTTTTCGACCCATCAGAATGGCATCGTTGCCGGGGAGCACGGCTTAGTAATCTTTTCTTCTTTGCGGTTTTTCACAGCTTTTTGTGCATAGATTTGTAGATATTTTTATCTGATATTATCTGCATAAATTTTCAAATAACTGTGTCTGATACATTTCTGTTTGTTTCTTGTGAGGGCCCGAGGACCGAGGCAGCTTCTTCGGAAGCTGAAGCAACCGCAGGAGTTGGAGGCGGCTTCCTTCTATACGAAGTCGCAGGAGAACGCGAGGAGTGAGCCGAAGTACGGGAGCCGCAAAATAGCCGCGGAAATAGCAATAGTGTAGTTTAGCCTAGTTTCCCTTTCAGTTTCAGACTTTTATTAATTTGTAATAATACAGGGGCCTGGACAGAGACTTGAACTTTACGGGTCTGTTTCGCCGAGCACCGGTGTGCTCGGGGGACCCCATCGCTGTTTTGATTTTCTTGTCTTTTCTTTTTCTTTGATTTCACGTGGATTTCTGTGCTTGAGCCCCTAGACTTAGGTTTTTATTTCGTTGAGCCGGGTAGCCTTAGGTCCACAGCCCTAATAGAATATCTATTCCTATAGATCGCGCTTGGACTTAGGCAAATAAATCAGTTCTTCACGATAATAGGAGCTTTTCTTTAGGACGGTTCTTGCAATGCATTCCATATTGATTAGTTTATATTTATGCGCGGATCATAATTGTATGTAGACGGCTGGAGTCAGGTACGCCTTCTATCTCATGCATGCATCATTGATTCTCTCGCGCATCGGCTTTTCCGCTTTCCTCCCCCTGATTTTCTGGACTTAGGAATAAAAGGAAATCGGAAAATTCTTAGACGTTTTCTTGAAAAATACATAAAAAGAAAAACAATAAAATCAAGACTGCTAACCACACTTGACCTAAAAAACACATCATTGAAAAATCTGTCTTGGGAAGAGTAACCCCCTCCTTGTTTGGTTTGGATGAGTGATGAACATCAAATTCACCTCTTTGATAAAGTAAAATAATGTCGTAGTACAGGAGGCGAATTCGGTTCAGCAAAAACAACGATCTTTGAATGTCGTGGACTATTTAGACTTGGCAAGTCTATCAAGGTCGAACACAGGGACATGGCTACTTAAAGTGTTCATCAAATTTTGATTCATGAAGGCACAATGTGAGTTAATTTCAATTTCAGCTCGTCATGATGAACTATGCTAATTACAAAGCGATGCTAAGATGGATGCATTTTTTTATCGGTTTTTATGCAATTATAAAGATGCATGGAAAAATGTGCAAAGTTAGAGGTATGCAAAATAAGATATCACAAATATACCCTTAAAATATGAACATCAGAATAGAAATAGAAATCAGAGTCAATTTGAACACATCAATAAAAATTGGCCATCAGATCAAAGCAAGACTGAGTAAAACAAGGTCCCATTTTGCACATAAAAATTCACTTCAATTAAAACAGGAGCAAATAAGACAATTAAGCATGCTAAGATGAAGAGGAAAAAACAAGGATCAAAACGACACTAAAATCATGCAATTTGGACCTACGATGCTCAAGTTATGCAAAAAAAGAATGCAGGGGCATAATTGTAATAAAAATGCAATAAAAATAAAGGATAAATATTGCATTTAGGTCCCTAGAAGGACCGAAATGCAATTAATGAAACCGCCTGGGCCCATATATAATTTCACCATTTGCACGCAGGGACCTTTTTGTAATATTAGAAAAGTATGAGGGACTCCCTATAAAATACCCAGGCACGCACATGAGGCACGTGCCTGGGGACCAAAATGTAATTAGCAATTCTTCCAGGGTCTGGCATGCAAATTACCCAGCACCACACGTGCAAGGCACGTGAGGGCTAGGATCGGGTCCGCCCGCAGGTTCGGGCACACGTGGCTGCACTGGGTGGCTCGGGTCGAGGCTCGGTAGGTCCCGAGCCTGTAGCTTCGGTTGGAGGCTCGGGTCCACCACGTGGTATCATCGTGACCGTCCGATCCTGATGATCGAACGACGCCTGTAGCTTCATCCTCCTCCATGGTTCGCCGGAGAAAGCGGGTCTCCGGTGAACTCGATGGAGCTCCGCCGTGCCCCGCGAGGTCTGCTGATGGTCAGAGAAGATAGCCAGGACACTCGCAAAGCGGCTGGTGATGCGGCGATGCTCCGGCAGCGAATGGATGGGCTGATCAATGGCGGGCTATCGGTGGCGGAGGAGAAGATCGGAATGCCTGTGCCAACTCCGATCATTGGCAACTTGAGCACCTGCAGATGTTAGAGATAGCCTAAGCGTGCTCATGCGTGAGTTAGAGTGGAGTGGAGGGTGAGTGGAGTTCCGGTGGAGCGGAGGGAGCAGAGGACCTGGTCTTCGTCTCCGGTGAACCGAAGGGAAGTTGGAATGAGGTGATAGGGGATATGGAGAAGGGAAGGGGGTCGGCGAGGGTATTTGTGGTCAGGTGGAGCTGATGAGGATGTTGGAGGAGGGTGACGGTGTCTGTAGGCAGCGGAATAAATCGGAGAATTCGAAGAAAAGGTCTCCTCGCCGGAGCGAGAAGTTGGCGGAGGAAGCGACCTGTGATTGAGCTCCTGTGGAGCTCTGGGTCGTCGCCCTGGCTGGTCAGCCTTATCCAGCGAGCTCTGTGGTGCGTGAAGACACCGCGACATGGACAAATCGGATGTGGGTCGACATCGAACTCCAGCCATCTTCTCCTCGATGCCCCGCCCTCTCCGCTGTCACCGGAGGGGCAGGGGAGACTGAGCTAGAGCCCAAAATGGTGGACGAGGCACGACGGTGGTGGGGGAGGGCTTAAATAGGCGGAGGTGGTCGGGGGTTACGGTGGTGCGGAGCGTTTTTGAACGGGGTGTTAATGGAGAGGGGAGTAACGGCGAGGGGAGTGGATGGTGGCACGAGGATGGCGGAGGAACAGGCTAGGTGCTGGTGGCATTATGACGAGGAAGGGAGGTCAGAGGATCCTTACAAAAAAGGAAGGAGGTGATGGGCTCGCGAGGTGAAACCGCCGATGGGAGGGGGGTTACGGAGGAGGAAGATGATGGCGAGCCGTTAGATCTTGCGATCCAACAGCCAGGATATGGGCACGGTCGGAGGGCCAAGATCAGATCCAATGATCTGATTGAATGGTGGCGATTGGAGGGGTGACGTGGAGAAGAGAGAGGCGTAGGATGGGCGCATGATTGTGTGGTTGCGGTGAAGGGGAGACGTGGCACACTGAAGGCTATAGGATAAGGCATGGATCCAACGGCCGTAGATGAGGCAGGGTTAGGTGGCCCAGATCTGATCTGGGAGTTAGATCGGACGGTGGAAAAGAATGGGGTAACGTGGAAGATTGCGGGTCGTAGGATGAGAGATCGATCCAACGGTTGGAGAAGAGGCGCTAAGTAGCAGTGGGGATCTGATCTGGAGACGGATCCGACGGATGGTGTTGAGGCGGGATGGTGGGCTCAGATGCAGGCGGAAGGAGAGGATCCGACGGTCAGGCGAGTGCCGGGTGGCGAGAAGAGAAGCGGTCCACGTGGGCGGCCCAGAGGGCGCCACATGGCCCAATGAGAAAATTTAGAGTAAAATTACAAAGAAAAATAGAAAAGAAATAGGTAGAGACCGAATTAGGAAAAAGTCAAAACATGAAAGTTGCTCGTCTCGACAAGATCTACAGCTTTCATGTGGTCAAAAAGCCAAAAGAGGTCATTTGTACAAAACATATTTTTGGTGGTATTTTTAGGGGAATAAAAACACCAAGTTTGTGGTTTTGAGATGTTTTTGTGTTTTTAGTGCTTTTTAAAGGTTAGTGAACTATAGAAAATTATTCTACCTAATTTTTAGGGGTTTTTGAGGATAAAATAAATACAAGAAAAATAGAGGAAATTAAATACAATAAATTAATGGTAATTTATACACAATATAGTACAAGATAAAAACAAAGAATTAAAGGTGATTTTATTGGATTATTTAAGACATGGATTTTAATATGTGGCTTTTAGCATGATGAATACGAGATTCATCATATCCCTATACTTAAACCATGCTCGTCCTCGAGCATCTAAAGAATGAAGGAGTCGGATTAATTCCTGACAGTGCGCGTGAAATTTTCAAGGCTTGATCTTTCGAAGACCCTTGACCTAAGTGATCCTAAAATTCTGGGTTTATCCAAGCCTTAGTCAGAAGGAATCCAACTTCTCTAATTATCAGACTCTCTTTTTGTACATAGAATATAAGGATATGACATTTAATGTACTGCATTTCATGAGAGCCGAGTCGATGCATCACTCAAAGTTCCAATCCCAAAGACTCTCCTCTAGTCCTCAATACTAGGGAATAAGTCTATTCTTGCTTCAGTCAACCGTCTCATTAGTTTGTCAGACTTGAAATGTTGATGGATGGCCAGATGATGGAGGTGGTGGGATTGTGTCTATTTTTCTCACCCTCACATTGGAACAAGGGGCCTCTCGAGTGCCTTTTTACTCAACACATAAAATTTTTAAATTGTTGACCAATGTGTCCGTCAAGAGATTTGGAGTCGTCTGCACTTGTTTTTCTGGGAGTACACCGGGGTGTGTCTCTTTTGAGTATCTAAGATACCTTCGACACCCAGACTTGTAGCATTTACGATGAAGACCCCTTTTTTGGTGTCAGCCCGACTCCTTGGTCCTAATTAACGCTTGGTCCAAGTGGACACTTTGAAAAGGTCTGGGAGCGCTCGCCATTGGTGGAAGCTCATTTATAATTTGACTTTGATGATTGAGCTTTTTCTTTGACATTTCATTACTTTTGTTGGCTAGCTCCACTACTTTTACCAAAAGTTGGCGCACACTGGTCAACAATAATCATTAAATTTCATCATACCCTGGCACTTAGGTAAATATCAAAGAGATAGCATATGAATCTTGTTCACATACTGGCTAGGGTTTTGCTGACACTCAGGTTTTCTGAAGCCTTCATTAACTTTATCCCATCCTCGAATATCATTAGATCGGATTTAAACTCAAATCTCTGGTCCTAGTTCCTCAAGTGATATCTCCACTCAGCTCATCAATCATGCAATTGTGGAGGTGATTGTACTGATCATATTTTCTTGAAGGTAGAGATGAAGAGTGCAATATAGCGCTTAAATCTTTCAAACCAGAGGAGTGTGGACATTTAAGTATTAAAAACCCTAATGACTACGGCATGTTAACTCAGACTCTCAAGATCACATAAATCCAGTGTCTTTAAAATCCTCAAGCCTTGAGTGAATGTGAATGTGTCAGGAATACATCAACTCCTTAGGTTAGTGAATTTTTGTGTGATTTTTATCTTTTGCAGATTTTTATGGGTTTTTTAATTATTTTTTTAATTCCTTGGAGAGACAATGACTGGACCAGGCTCTAATAAAAGTATCCACTCTCATCCAGTATGGGTGTAAGTGCAGGTCGAGACCCGTGATCCTTAAGGACGGTGCCATATGCGGTGTCCTTTAAACCACCCACTCTGCTAAGGGAGACCGAAGTTCCCTCTCTGAAAATGTCTACTAAGCCTAGTAGTCAGAGTCCAATTCCAAGAAAGATTTTTATTTTTTCAAAAATATTTTTTTGAAAAAGGGTTATTTACAAAGATTAATCCCTCAAATTTTTAAGAAAACATTTTTACAAGTTTTTTACAAAACTCAGTTCACAGGTTTACCAAAACCCATCCCGAAAATAAAATTTTAAACAGTTTTAAAAATACAAACTATGGCTAAAGTAAATATACAGTAATATACGGTATACCCCCCTATACATAAAATTTGCTATGTCCTCATAGCACAAGTGCTATGAAACCAAGGCTCGTTCAAATATAGGGTGATATAGCAGAACTGAGGAGGGGGGTCCCCCTATACTTAGGCTAAAATCAACCTAAGTACACGAAGACAGAACGAGGGAGGGAGGAGCAGGCAGGTCCCCCCTATACTTAGGCTACAAATAGCCTAAGTAAGGTCTGTGTTACGGGGTGGGGGGGGGTCTATGATACAAGGGTAAGGGGGAGGGGGTTCGTGAAAAATATACACACAGAAAGAGATAGAGATAGATAGATAGAGAGATAGAGAGAATGAAAGGCACGGGGGAAAGATGGGAGTGAGTATGTGCAATTGTAGGTGAGTGTGTGTGTGTGTGGGGGGGGGGGGTAGTAGATCAACAAGTGATCTACTTTTTTTTCTTTTTTTTTGTACAACATGCAAAACTGGAAGTAAATATGCAGATGCAAGATTTTTTTACAATATGCAATGCAATTTTACTAATAAAATTCTGAAATTCCTTTACAGGTTCTTTTGTGGCCTCTTCAGCGGAAGCTCCCGACTTCACGCCTCCATGAGGATCAAGCGTCCTCGATCACCATGGGCCCTGCCACAAAAGATAATCGTTAGAATACTCAGAGAATTTAAATCAGCAAATACGATGCAAAGAAATGATGCATGAAACGAGGACCTAAAAATTTTGAATTTTTTTTAACAAATAAAATCAAAATCCAAAAATTAAGCTAAGCCGTATCCCCGGCAACGACGCCATTCGATGAACGTTAAAATTCACCTCTTTAATAAAGTAAAATAATGTCGTAGTACAGGAGGCGAATTCAGTTCAGCAAAAACCAAGATCTTTGAATGTCGTGGACTATTTATACTTGGCAAGTCTACCAAGGTCGAACACAGGGACACGGCTACTTAATGTGTTCATCAAATTTTGATTCATGAAGGCACAATGTGAGTTAATTTCAATTTCAGGTCCTCATGATGAACTATGCTAATTACAAAGCGATGCTAAGATAGATGCATTTTTTATCGGTTTTTATGCAATTATAAAGATTCATGGATAAATGTGCAAAGTTAGAGGTATGTAAAATAAGATATCACAAATATACCCTCAAAATATGAACATCAGAATAGAAATAGAAATCAGAGTCAATTTGAACACATCAATAAAAATCGGTCTTCAGATCAAAGCAAGACTGAGTAGAACAGGGTCCCATTTTGCACATAAAAATTCACTTCAATTAAAACAGGAGCAAATAAGACAATTAAGCATGCTAAGATGAAGAGGACAAAACAAGGATTAAAATGACATTAAAATCGTGCAATTTGGACCTACGATGCTCAAGTTATGCTAAAAAATAATGTAGGGGCATAATTGTAATAAAAATACAATAAAAAAAGGATAAATATTGCATTTAGGTCCCTGGAAGGACCTAAATGCAATTAATGAAAACCACGTGGGCCCATATATAATTTCACCATTTGCATGCATGGACCTTTTTGTAATATCAGAAAAGTATGAGGGCCTCCCTGTAAAATACCCAGGCACGCACATGAGGCACGTGCCTGGGGACCAAAATGTAATTAGCAATTCTTCCAGGGTCTGGCATGCAAATTACCCAGCACCACACGTGCAAGGCACGTGAGGGCTAGGCTCGGGTCCGCCCGCAGGTTCGGGCACACGTGGTTGCACTGGGTGGCTCGGGTCGAGGCTCGGTAGGACCCGAGCCTGTAGCTTCGGTTGGAGGCCCGGGTCCACCACGTGGCATCATCTTGACCGTCTGACCTGATGATCGAACGACGCCTGTAGCTTCATCCTCCTCCGTGGTTCGCTGGAGAATGCGGGTCTCCGGTGAACTCGATGGAGCTCCGCCGTGCCCCGCGAGGTCCGTTGATGGTCGGAGAAGATAGCCAGGACACTCGCGAAGCGGCTGGTGACGCGGCGATGCTCTGGCAGCGAATGGATGGGCTGATCAATGGCGGGCTACCGGTGGCGGAGGAGAAGATCGGAGCGCCTGTGCCAACTCCGATTTTTGGCGACTTGAGAACCTGCAGATGTTAGAGATAGCCTAAGCGTGCTCGTGCGTGAGTTAGAGTGGAGTGGAGGGTGAGTGGAGGTTCGGTGGAGCGGAGGACCTGGTCTTCGTCTCCGGCGAACCGGAGGGAAGTTGGAGCGAGGTGATAGGGGATATGGAGAAGGGAAGGGGGGTCGGCGAGGGTATTTGTGGTTGGGCGGAACTGATGAGGATGTCGGAGGAGGGTGACAGTGTCTGTAGGCGGCAGAATAAATCGGAGAAATTCGAAGAAAAGGTCTCCTCGCCGGAGCGAGGAGTTGGAAGAGGAAGCGGCCTGTGATTGACCTCCTGTGGAGCTCTGGGTCGTCGCCCTGGCTGGTCAGCCTTATCCAGCGAGCTCTGTGGTGCGCGAAGACACCGCGACACGGCCAAATCGGTCGTGGGTCGACACCGAACTCCAGCCGTCTTCGCCTCGACACCCCGCCCTCTCTGCTGTCACCGGAGGGGCGGGGGAGACTGGGCTAGAGCCCAAAATGGTGGACGAGGCACGACGGTGGCGGGGGAGGGCTTAAATAGGCAGAGGTGGTCGGGGGTTACGGTGGTGCGGAGCGTTTTTGGACGGGGTGTTAATGGAGAGGGGGTAACGGCGAGGGGAGTGGATGGTGGCGCGAGGATGGCGGAGGAACGGGCTAGGTGCTGGTGGCATTATGACAAGGAAGGGAGGTTAGAGGATCCTTCCAAAAATGGAAGGGGGTGATGGGCTCGCGAGGTGAAACCGCCGGGGGGAGGGAGGGTTACGGAGGAGGACGATGTTGGCGAGCCGTTGGATCTTGCGATCCAACGACCAGGATATGGGCGCGGTCGGAGGGCCAAGATCAAATCCAATGATCTGATCGAATGGTGGCGATTGGAGGGGTGACGTAGAGAAGAGAGAGGCGTAGGATGGGTGCGTGATCGTGTGGTTGCGGTGAAGGGGAGATGTGGCACAATGAAGGCTGTAGGATAAGGCATGGATCCGACGACCGTAGATGAGGCGGGGTTGGTGGCCCAGATCTGATCTGGGAGTTAGATCAGACGGTGGAAAAGAATGGGGTGACGTGGAAGCTTGAGGGTCGTAGGATGAGAGATCGATCCAACAGCTGGAGAAGAGGCGCTAAGTAGCGGTGGGGATCTGATCTGGAGACGGATCCGAGGGCTGGTGTTGAGGCAGGATGGAAGGCTCAGATGCAGGTGGAAGGAGAGGATCCGACGGTCAGGCGAGTGCCGGGTGGCGAGAAGAGAAGCGGGCCAAGTGGGCGGCCCAGAGGACGCCACGTGGCCCAATGAGAATATTCAGAGGAAAATTACAAAGAAAAATAGAAAAGAAATAGGTAGAGGTCGAATTAGGAAAAAGTAAAAACATGAGCTCGTCTCGACTAGATCTACAACTTTCATGTTGGTCAAAAAGCCAAAAGAGGTCATTTGTACAAAACATATTTTTGGTGGTATTTTTAGGGGAATAAAAACACCAAGTTTGTGGTTTTGAGATGTTTTTGTGTTTTTAGTGCTTTTTAAAGGTTAGTGAACTATAGACAATTATTCTACCTAATTTTTTGGAGTTTTTGAGGATAAAATAAATACAGGAAAAATAGAGGAAATTAAATACAATAAATCAATGGTAATTTATACACAATATAGTACAAGATAAAAACAAAGAATTAACGGTAATTTTATTGGATTATTTAAGACAGGTGTTTTAATATGTGTCTTTTAGCATGATGAATACAAGATTCATCAATTAGCGAGACAGTGACACACATCCTAGGATAGAGCCATATCTGGTTTCTTGACTGACTACCGGCCTTTTATTCAGGACAGTCGGTTTAGAATATTGGATTCCTATCAGCTCACGTAATCGCTCTGAAAGACTGACTTGATCACCTAAAATAAAATTGACAAGATAATTGATCGATCTCTTACGGTCTTCAGCTCTGTGTGCGTAAGTGAATCGGGGGGTTGCTTTCTCATCTTGTGTGCTTCCAGATCCCTTCTGCCTTCTGCCTTCTCCCCCTCTATCTTCTCCATCTATCTTTTCCCTCCCACACTCCCTTCAGACTTCTCTTCCCCTTATGCACCCCTGGATGATGGACCCCCTCACTCCTGGCCGACTCTTGCGGCTTCTTCTTCACATTCTAACCTTCAGTCCGGTCCACCTTTGAGGGAGGTCGGACCTCCGACCAACCTCCCGCTCCCTCCCTTCATTACTTTCACTACTCTGGATATGCTGCACTAGACGTTCACGGATATCAGATGGAGCAGTTACGAGACTCGGACGATGCCATTGCTGAGTTGAGAGTGCACTCCGTTCGTGATCAGAGAGAGCAGATGAGATCATCAGATAGATCCTATGCCAGATTGATGGAGGAGCAGGTAGGACAGGGAGCTCAGTCAGCTTCTACACTAGGTCCATTCGTCCTGGATTTGGATCTTATTCAGAGAATGCCGACATTTTCTGGGGAGGCGCACGAGGAGCCCTATCTTCACTTGTCCGAGTTCGAGGAGTTTTGCAGGACACGGATCTATTTAGATATCACTGCAGAGGAGATGATGCTGAGGACCTTCCCGTTCACACTTCAGGACAAAGCCATGAGATGGCACAGACGATTGGGGAGGAGATTCGCTACATGGGGAGAGCTACGCCGAGAGTTTCTACAGAGATACTTTCCCCAGCGTAGAGCAGAGATGATGCGGTCTTTGATCACCAACTTTTCAGTAGACCCCCAGGAGCCACTGCATGAGGCATGGCCGAGGTTTCTTGACCTCTTGAGGAGATTTCCTGAGCACGGACTTCCACTGATAGACCTGATAGAGATCTCCATGCGGGGGATGACCGCAGAGCAGATAGCACTGGTGATTACCTCATGTGGCGGTTCACACCGCAGTTCCGACATTGACTTACTGGATACCATCTCGAGGTTACTTTCATGGAGACCATCTTCACGAGATGCCGTAGTCGGGACAACACATGAGGATGTTGCAGTACGAGTGGGGTGTGTTGCACTACATGAGGATACAGTTTCTACACACCAACCCGAGGACTTGGATACTCCAGCACCACTGAGTACAGAGGAGATGTTTGCGATAGTAAAGGTTAGGACCCAGAGTCTACTCAAGTTACCGTTGGTTTTCCAGCTAGAGTTCGAGTCAGCCTCCGAGTTTTCAATCGACGATTCTTGGATATCAGATCTTCTGATACTCTAGGAAATGGAGGAGCCTCCGCTTTTACAGCCATTGATTCAGCCACTATAGTGTCTAGTTCCGGAGGAATCAGCTTCTTTTCTGCAGAGACACTTCTCGGAGTCCGACAGATACCATGACTCAGCCCAGCAGCCACAGCTCGATATGGGACATCACTTCGAGAGGCCAGACATTGTGAGTACCATATTCGAGCCTTTTGTCCTCCACTTTAATGAGACAGATACACTTGCAGAGGACCAGTTGGCTGCCAGCATTGTCGCAGAGCAAGGATCAGCCACAGACATATTGCCAGCCTCCGCAGTGTTGACCAATACCTTCTCCTGCTTCCATATTGCCGAGAGCCACACTTCATATGATGATGCAGCCTAGTGCACCGAGTGGATACATGACAGCAGCGCAGAGGCCCTTCTAGATCCCGATCCTCTATTTCTCACCTATGATCTTGCATTTCTCCCCGAGGGTTATCTGCGGGAGAATGCCACACAGGATGAGTACTCGATTTCACATTCTGAGAGTGCATCCGATCTGGCGGACCACGAAACCGAGTCTTTTGATCCTTCTGATTCTGAGTTATCTCACCTCAACGACCCTCGCGAGGATGAGCCGATCCTGGAGATATTTGATGATCTTCCCGATTTGTCTCTATCATATGCATCGGATATCAGTGTTCTTAGAGAGTCTCCTGATCTTGACTTTCCACACCTTTTCGAGACACTGATTGACGTGGAGGATTCCATGACTGATCCATCCTTCTCCACGTTTGACTTCTTTGGCTCTACACTTCCACTCCAGTCTGATCTAGAGCTGACGATTTCTTTCGTGCTACCAGATCCCGATCACATATTCCCATATCCTTGGCCGGTAGCAGACACCCGCCTGATTGCATACCTGGGTGTCATTCTTTACACTTTTGATTTCGTCGCTGTTCTCATACCGAGACTGCGATGACAGTACGTCATTCACCTTACAGATGTCGTCTTGAACCTTGACACAACTTTATCCTAGCCTTTGCGCCCAGCTAGGGGCGTAAAAACTAGCGCTTGTTGAAAGGCACCTCAACATTGTACCCTTTTGTATATACGTGTTTCGTCGTGATTTGATCTTTCTTTCTTCCGTGTTTGTTTTCACCCCAGGTCTCGCTTAGGATTATCTTTGCTATACTTAGGATATACCTCATCCTAAGTATAGGGGGGGTGGAAACACCGGGTTGTTCCTTTTGTTCTGTTTCATCACTTCTGTTGTTGCGTATATGTAAGGATTCTTCACCTTAAGTATAGGGGGAATGATGCCCCTTCATCTTGTTTATATTTGTTGATCTTCTTCGTGTCTTTCTACCTCTGTTTTGCTGCCTATACTTAGGGGTATTTCACCCTAAGTATGGGGGGGGGGGTAGACCCTGTACATTCTCACTCAGATCTCCCTTTGTGTACAGCCTGCTATACTTAGGATTATTTGATCCTAAGTATAGGGGAAATGCCGAGATCCTCTTGCATTTCTATTCTTTTATTCGTCTTTGTATATAGCCTTCCTTTTCACTTCCCTATACTAAGCACGAGTTATGTCTTCTTTATCGCTCTTGACTCTGAGGACATCGTTCGAGCTAAGTATATGGGGTGTGTATATATTTCATATATACTTTAGTCATAACTCGTACTTTGTGTGAGTGTGTTAATAAATAAAAATGGCTAAAAATCCAAAAATCCATAAAAATAAAATTTTTTTCTTGTAAATAAACATTCTTTTATTGCAACATACATAGCTATTGTACAAATTATTTTTGTAAAAAATGTTTGTAAAAACTTTTTGTGTAACTTGTGTGTAAATATGTGCATATCAAAATTATGTATATAGTACAAAATTTTTCCAAAAAGTTTTGAAAATCAAAAGTTTACAACAACCTTGGGTAAAATTGTGTAAATATTTTGCAAAACTTGCATTCATGCATACATTCATGGTTTCAAAACATTTTCAAAAATTTTGCATATGTGTAAATATTTTGCAAAATAGCATCTTTGTAAATATTTGCACAGTTTTTCCAAATCATAGTTGACATTTAAATTGGCTTGGAATTAAATTGACAAATGGAGCTTGGTTAAGACCTTAATCCACCTAACAATAAGAGGAACCTTATAGGGCTTATGATTGAGACTTTTCAGGTCCATTGGGACTTAATTCTTTGAGTCCACTAGGCTATGAGCATATGTCATTTTGATGAGCCTAAGTAGAGCACCTAACAACACACACATGACTCTCAGAGACAATGGCTTTACTTGCACCAGCACCTTACACATAGCTCTCCACGGATGAGGTGGTGAGGAGGCAGTTTCCTTTGGCTTGGGGTAGCATATGAGGATAGTACTTCTAGGCAGAACCTCTCTTCTTCTTATAGTGAAGGAAGTGCGTCTCAACTTGGTCTGGTAGTTATGAAGTCTAAAGACAGAAGCCGTGGGTTGCAATAAAGATTCAAAAGAGGGATAGTCTACTGGCTCAAGAGGAAAAACTCCTTGTATATATGCTGCACCATGTAGATATGTTGTACAGATGCACATAAAAAAAGGCGCAAAAAGAAAAGAACTCCAAAAAAAGTGGCGGGTCGGATTGAAAATTTAATAATCCCACCGGAGTGTATATAGTCAAATAAAGCAAAAGCTTATGGTATACATGTTCCATCTCATGAAGCTTGCAGCGGGAGACTCGGCTACACTGGTTAGAGCTCCCAAGGATACATGGCTACACTGGCCATGATCTATTCTCTTCTTCCCCCTCTTCTTGAGCCGGTTGCACTTGAACTTAGAAGGGAATACCCCGCTTCTCGAGGAAAGAGTTGCTAGACCGAGGCATTAGAGTTACCGGGTTGAGGGAGGTTGTTTCTTTGTTACTTCTGAGGTGGGGAGCTACATATCACTTACACCGTACAAGGAAAGATTCATGGTCATCAGAGTTTGTGTATGTAGACTTGTTCTGATCTGGTTTATTGAGGAGTCTTGACCATAGATTGGTGGAACTTAGAGGCTGTTAAGTTTTAAGGTTAAGTCCAAATAAGGTTCCGACAAATTAATAATCCAAAGGTCTGACCAAGCCCCATATTTCAATTTAATGAAGGAAAGTTTAATAATCAACCTTGATTTCACCTCTTTTTCTTTTTCTGTCTCTTTTGCACTTCTTTTTCAAATAAGTGTTTGCTAAGAGACTAGCAAAAGTAAAGTATAGGGGGGGGTGATGAATCCCACTTCATCACTCTTTATTCCTTTATTTTAGCTAGAAACTTGAGCAAAATACCTTGTAAATATGTATAAATATCATAAATTACCAAAGAACATGCATCTTGTAAATATGAATAATTAGCATGATTTTGTGCCAAAATAAAGGAATAAAGAAACACAAGAAAAATAGGAAAATATTTAGAATAAATATCGAGTGACCTAATCAAGGGAGGGTTCAGTATGGGCCTGACCGCAAAAAGAACCAAGTAGAGAGAGATAGGGTCATTCATGCGTACATATACCTATGTATATAAACAAACTAATTTTCCTCAAAATAAAAATAAATAAGTGTTTCTTATATTTTGTACATATTTGTAAATATAAAATAAAAATAAAAATGGGAAAAATAAAAGAGAGATAAAAATAAATAAAACCCTCTCACCAGTGTATATAGATCATGTGTAAAGAATAACACATCTATATATTTCCTCCTTGTACATAATTAATAAAAATCTCATAAAGATATTTTCACATTCCATATGTCATGGTGTAAGTAAATAAAATAAAAAAATAAATTAGAAAAATAAAAAAAATAAAAAGAAATAAAATAAAAACCAAAATCCACCTTGTATATACACCATGTATATATGTAAATAAAAGTATTTATTTAACCTATGTAATTAAATAATAAAAATAAAATAAAAATACACTTTTGTGACCCCCGGTCAACTCTCCCCTGCGGACCCCTTTCCCCGCGGATCTCGCGACCGACTCGACTTCTCGCATTTTTCCCCGCGTGATCCGAGCACCAAATAGCCAAACCCCGGGCTCTATTTGTTCCCTGTAGATCCGAGACCTTCGCCCGAGCCTCTGCCTAGGGGTCCGTGCTTCACCAAGCCGGACCCGTCGCCTTCTTCTCGGACCTGCAGGAGTATAAAGCTCCAGCTCCGACCACCATTTCACACGATCTTTGGCATTCCCCCGCGATGCCAGTGAACTCCTCTTCTTCGCCAGAGTGACAGCCGCGCGGAGGAGGGTAGCAGCGAGGCCCGGGCAGCCGGGAACCATCGATCCGGCGACTTCATCGCCGTGCGCTGCCGCGAGGTGCGCTCAGCCTTGGGAAGCGACGAACCCTTGAGGCTATGATCCCCGGAGCTCCCTGAGCTCCAGCACAGTCGACTTCGACCGCCAGGTAGCTTCGATAGTCTTTAGGTTAGCTCAGATTTAGATTTTTAGGTTTCAGCCCTTTTAGCTCCGCCGCCGTCGCCAGCCGTCTCCGTCCACCCATTTGCCATTCCGACCCGACCTTCACGTTCACCAGACCTCTCTCCACCTGTTGCGCCCCTTCATCCCCCCTGACTCGCCCCAGAGCAGGGCTACCATCCTCCTCCTCCACCGCTTCGCCGGAGGACTCCACACCGCCTCATCCTTCACCTTCCGCGTGCTCTAACGGGTCGAAGCAGTTTTCCCTCGACCCCGTGTTTCGCTTGTGCAGGTCAAAACGTCAGAAGGACCTCATCTGGAGGTCGAAGGCTCGAGCACAGCAGCTCCAGGTCTTCCTCGCCGCCGGGAGTCTCTACGACTTCTTGGCCCTATCGGAGTTTACCAGTAGCTGCGGACCATCGAGGCGAAGCTCTTCCATATCCCAGTAGCCGGAGAGGACGCCTCCACCGCGTGCATTAGGCCGGCGAACTTCGCCGGCGAGCTGTTCTTGGAGGTTGTCCAGATGCCGTTCGATCAAGCCTCCTACGCCAGATTTGATCAGAGCCATCCATTCGCGAGGAGCCTCCTCCTTTTGATTCTTCGGTGACTTTATCCGGACCGCACATCCAGCGAGGGTTTTTCCAACGATCCAGCACCGTCAGATCTTCTATGTGGAGGACCCTCGAGCGTCGATCGCATAGAGAGGCGCCAGCTACTTTCCACCGCCCGATCATCCGCGTGGCGTTGTCTCCGCCGTCCTTTTTAATAAGGGGTAATTGTTCTTAGGCCCCTTAGTTTATTGCATTTACTTTTTAATCCTGTAAATATTTTATCCTGTTGTTTTCATTTTGATTATTTTGCACATTGGACCTTCATGTTTCCTTTATTTGCAATCTAGTCCATTATATGTTAACCACGTCTGTCGACACGTGAGATTCTGGGTCATTTGCATTTTCTACCTTGTGTTTCCTATATGTTATTGAATGATATTTTATAAATAAGATTTACACATATGCCCCTCCGTGCCTGACCCACGTGCGCTGCGCCTGATTTCTTGGGATTTTTGCATAAGGGGCTTTGGGTTTTCTTTGTTTGTCATTATACATGCCCTGAAAAAACTTTGTCTTACATATAGGTCCCTGTGCACTATCAGCCTCTATTTTAATTAAATAAAATAGCAAATTAACTCCAAATTGGTGAAATTTGGATACGTGGCTCCTTCCACTGTGTAAAAATTTCACTAAAAATTTGGTATATTTTTGAGGCTTTTTGATATTTTTAATAATTCAAAAACCTTGATTTTTCTTACTATCTGATTTAGAAAGTCATAAAAAATAGAAAAAACTCTTTTAAAAATTCTAAAAAAAATTAGGAGTTGTTAGTTTGTGTGTGTTTGATTTTCTGCGCAATTTTTGTAATTTTTGGATTTATAAAAATCTTTAAAATTGCAAAACTCTAAAAAACTCATAAAAATTCTAAAATTGTAGAAAAAAAAATACAAACTCTTTTTCTGAATTTTAGTCTTTTTTTATATTTTTCATAAAAATTACCTTCAGGGTGTTAAAGATCCATTTGATATTTTTCATGGGTCTTTGAAGTCTGGCTGGACAGATTGCTCCTATTTTTTTCTTTCTTGATTTTTAGAAAATCATATAAAAATTAGAAAAATCTGAAAAAATCATCAAAAACATTAAAAAACATAAAAAATATTTTTGTCTAAATTTTTGGTGTGTTTTTGAGTGATTAAATAATTTGTTGTGTGCGCTTGATTTTGCCCTTTTTTCTATTTTCCTTCTTTATTACAAATCCAAAAAAATAATATAAAACCTATTAAAAATCCACAAAAATACATTTTCTTCTCATTTTTGATCTTGACTACTTCGTAGACCGCAAGGCCAATTCGTGCTCCCTGAGTCCGACCCTAGGTGCTACACCAGGCTAATCTCATAGCCAGGACCGTTATAGCTTGATTTCCTTGATTTTATATCTTTTTGATTGGTGGTATGTTTCACAATTTTCTTGATTGACCGATCCCTCTCGATCCGGGTCGCAACGACCCGAGAGTGATTATTTTGCCCGGATTGATTGGTATTTTTCGGCCCATCATAAACCAGTTGTTGCGAGCTGTAAGAACTAAAGAGGAAGCGGTAACAATTATGTAGGCAACAATAAATGAAGATATCGTCTCAGTAAATAATGTAAATACATTAGTAACTCAATATATTTCAAAAGTAAAGCATGAAAAGTAACAATTGTGTTAGCAATAGTAACATAAAATATCTTATAGGCAAATTAAGTAAATACCTTAGTAATTCAGTATATTTTCAAAGCAACACATAAAAAGTAATAATTGTGTTAGCAATAGTAACATAAAATATCTTATACGTAAAATAAGTAAATACATTAGTAACTCAGTATATTTTCGAAGTAATACATGAAAAATAACAACTGTATTTACTGTAACTTTTTATTATATGAAATCAAAATACATTCGATAAAAAATCAATTAGGAGTACATATCGTGTATCAAATCGAATAAAAATTAATATTACGAATATTACTTTCTCATATTTCAATCATACTCATCGAATAAATATTGTTTATGGTCAAAACAAATGATCATCCATCGCTATATCTTATGATATAAATTTCTCATGATCCAAATCCAAACATGTCCAAAACAATCACCAAATACAATCAGTCATATCCAAATTAAAATGACTAAAGAAAACAAAACTTTTTATCTTACATTGGAGAAAAAATGATCGCTTCGCTTTGCAATTTGTTAGATCAAAAATCACCATATGATCAATCGTCTCTCGTTGCAGTACATGTTTCCATACAAGTATACTAATTTTAGAATTGCTTAACATTTCCAATTAAGTATTCTTTCCATTGTAATTACAGTTCCTTTTTTTTAAAGATTGAGAGATTTAAATCGCACGACTGAGATTAGAGGCTCAAAAAACCCAAATGAGCTTGGAGCTCATTGGATAAATTCCCTACATATATATGTGTGTGTGTGTGTCTGTCTGTATGTATGTATAGGAATCCCTTCCAATGAGGTGGGTCTTTCCTGAAATTTAGAAAGCCACTACGTTGTAAATTTTGTAACAATTTTCTAAATTTAAACTGTACATTGTAAAATAATGATGATCACATAGTTTTGTAAAATATATCATCCATATTGTAACAAACATTTTTTTATCAAATATACTAATATTTTCATAAATCTTTCATGATATATATATATTATTAATATTTAGTATTAAATTTATGGAGTTAGAAAATGTAAAATAAATAGAAAAAATACCTAAATTGGTGTGGCTTTCCATACATCCAGGAAATGTCCACCTCAATGGAAGTTTCCCCTATATATATGTGTATATGTGTGTGTGTAGAGAAGTGATCCTATGAGAGCAAAAAAAATGTGAGAGCATGAGAGCATGTAGTGACAGGACTGCCCTCGCTACCTGCTCCTCTGTCGCGCTATCAATCGCTATTCTGATTCTCTTTACGGATTCTGCACCACTTGATTCTGTTTTCTCTCTCCTGGTCTTCTCTCTCCTTGTTGGATCATGTGGCCCAGAATGCATGCTCTCACATGTTTTGGCTCTCATATGATCACTCATATCTCTCTCTACACACACACACACATACAAGGAGTGATCCTATGAGAGCGAAAAATTGTGAGAACATGAGAGAGGTGATTCTGGACCACGTGATTCACCCGAGAGAGAGAAAACATAATCATGTGGTCCAGAATCATTCCTCTCATGCTTTCACAATTTTTTGCTCTCATAAGATCACTCCTCTCTCTCTCTCTCTATATATATAGGGAAATTATCCAATGAGCCCTGTGCCCATTTGAGATGAGATGAGCTCACTCATTTTTTTACCATTATTTCATATCTTTTTGAACTTAATAGGTATTTGTTTACAAGTGTTATATCATATTCTTACTACTAGTAACTATTTTCAAGAAAAAAACCTTAAAGTCATACAAAATGATTGTATTATTATTTGTATTACTAGTCTCATTTTTATTCTTACTAATGACCATTTCTTGTGAATCTAAGATTTTCTTTATATGAAAATAGTTACTAATAGTAAGAATATGATATAACAACAGTAAATAAATAAGCATTGAACTCAAAATGATGGAAAATATTGGTAAAATATGAGTGGGCTCATTTCATCTCAAATGGGCACAGGGCCCATTGGATAAGCCCCCTATATATATATATATGGGTAAAATGGGGCTGCCCCCAGGGAGTAGCCAACTTGGCTACTCCCACCCCTATTTTTCCCTCATTTTTTTTTATTTTTTTTGGAAAATAAAAATTTGTATATTCATCATTATATCCCTCTCACATTCTATTAAAATTTCGTCAGAAACAGTGACTCCTAAGCCTTCCATCCAGACATCATTTTTTTAACGGTCGCAGGATTTTTTAAATCGACCATGTTTTGATGGAGGCCGTAGGAGTCTCTGTTTCTGACGAAATTTTAATAGAATGTGAGAGCGATATAATTATGAATATACAAATTTTTATTTTTCAAAAAAATAAAAAAATGAAGGAAAAATAGGGGTGGGAGTAGCCAAGTTGGCTACTCCCTGGGGGCAGCCCCATTTACCCCTCTCTCTCTCTCTCTTTATATATATATATATATATATATATATATATATGGGTAAAATGTGTATGCCCCCTAGGGGGAGCTAACTTAGCTCCCCCCGCCCCTTTTTCACAATTGTTTTTTATTTTTTTTTGAAATCTAAAACCGTGTAAATTCATTATTAAATCCCTATATTATGTCATTCAAATTTCATGCGAAACAGAGACTCCTACAACCTCCATCCAAACGGGGTCGATTTAAAAAATCCTGTTACCGTTAAAAAAATGACTGTCTGGATGGAGGCCGTAGGAGTCTCCGTTTCACACGAAATTTTAATGACACAATATAGGGATATAGTGATGAATATTCACGGAAAAAAATTTCAAAAAAAAATTAAAAACATGGAGAAAATGGGGCGGGGGTAGCTAAGTTAGCTACCCCCTGGGGGCAGCCCCATTTTACCCTATATATATATATATATATATATATATATATATATATATAGGTTAATGGGGCTGTCCCGCGACATTTTCGGCGCTTTTTTATTTTTTTTTTCAAAAAATATCGCCATGTATATTCATCCCTATATCCCTCCTACATGCCATTCGAATTTCGTCGGAAACAGAGACTCCCACGGCCTCCATCCAGACAGTCATTTTTAACGATAACATGATTTTTTAAATCGACACCATCTCGATGGAAGCCGTAGGAGTCTCTGTTTTGCAAGAAATTCGAATGGCATATAGGAGGGATATATGGATGAATATACATGGTTTTATTTTTCAAAAAGAAAATAAAAAACACGTCGAAATAGGGGGCGTGGCAGCCATGTTGGCTGCCCCCAGGGGGCATCCCCATTAAATCCATATATATATATATATATATATATATATATATATATATATGAAAAAATGGGGCTGCCCCCTTGGGGCAGCCATGTTGGCTGCTCCCGCCCCATATTTCGGCCAAATTTTTTTATTTTTTTGAAAAATATCACCATGTATATTCATACCTATATTCCTCCTACATGCTATTCGAATTTCGTCAGAAACAGAGACTCCTACGGCCTCCATCGAGATGGTGTCGATTTAAAAAATCCTGTTACCGTTAAAAAATGACTGTCTGGATGGAGGCCATAGGGGTCTCTGTTTCTGACGAAATTCGAATGGCATATAGGAGGGATATAGGGATGAATATACATGGTGACATTTTTCAAAAAAAATAATAAAAAAATGCCGAAATAAGGGTGGGGGCAGCCATGTTGGCTGCCCCAAGGGGGCAGCCCCATTGCACTCATATATATATATATATATATATATATATATATATATATATATATATATATATATAGGTAAATGGGGCTGCCCTCCCACCCCTATTTTCCCCTCATTTTTTTATTTTTTTGGAAAATAAAAATTTGTATATTCATCATTATATCTCTCTCACATTCTATTAAAATTTCGTCAGAAACAGAGACTCTTACGGCCTCCATCCAAACATGGTCGATTTAAAAAATCCTGCGACCGTTAAAAAAATGACGTCTGGATGGAGGGCTTAGGAGTCTCTGTTTCTGACGAAATTTTAATAGAATGTGGGAGGGATATAATGATGAATATACAAATTTTTATTTTTCAAAAAAATAAAAAAATGAGGGAAAAATAGGGGTGGGAGTAGCCAAGTTGGCTACTCCCTGGGGGCAGCCCCATTTTACCCATATATATATATATTATATATTATATATATATATATATATATGGAAAAAATGGGGCTGCCCCCAGGCTGCCCCCGCCCCATTTTTCGACGTTTTTTTATTTTTTTTGAAAAATAAAACCATGTATATTCATCCATATATCCCTCCTACATGCCATTCGAATTTCGTCAGAAACAGAGACTCCTACGGCCTCCATCTCGATGGTATCGATTTAAAAAAATCCTGTTACCGTTAAAAAATTACTGTCCGGATGGAGGTCGTAGGAGTCTCTGTTTCTTACGAAATTCGAATGGTATATAGGAGGGATATAGGGATGAATGTAAATGGTGTTATTTTTCAAAAAAAATAAAAAAATTTGCCCAAATAAGGCGGGGGCAGCCATATATGACCCTATATATATGGGTTAAATGAGGCTACACCCTAGGTGTAGCCAATTGGCTACTCCCACCCTCATTTTCTCCCATTTTTTATTTTTTGGAAAATAAAAATATGTATATTCATCACTACATCCCTATAACATGTCATTCAAATTTTGTCAGAAACAGAGACTCCTATGCCCTCCATCTGAAGGGGGTCATTTTCAGCAATTCTGAGACCGTTAAAATTTGACAGTCTTGATGGAGGGGATAGAAGTATCGAATTAAGTCGAATTTTGATTGACATCATGGTGACATATTGTGATCTAAATTCCAATATGTATCATTTCAGAAAAATAAAAAAAATACCGGGGAAAAGAGGTGGGAGCATGTAAGTTAGCTACACCCAGGGAGCATGTTCCTTTTTCCCTATATATATATATATATATATATATATATATATATATATATATATATATATATATGATTTCTTTCAAAGGTCCTCCCCATTTTCGGCATTTTTTCTCTCTAAAAAACTATCGCCATGTATATTCATCCCTATATCCCTCCTATATGCCATTCGAATTTCGTCAGAAATAGAGACTCTTATGATCTCCATCCAGACAGTCATTTTTAACAGTAATATGATTTTTTAAATCGACACCATCTCGATGGAGGCCGTAGGAGTCTCTGTTTCTGAGGAAATTCGAATGACATATATGAGGGATATAGGATGGATATACATGGTGATCATATTTTTTAAAAAAAAGTAAAAAAAAGCTGAAATAGAGGAACGGGACAACTCCATTAAATCTACATACACACAAACATACATATATATAGTCTGTCCAATATCAGACTTGCTTTACTTTGTGAAAATGTCATATTACTTTACCACCAACCTCCTAATAAACAGTCTCATGCTTAGTCATCGTCATAATAACAATCTTGTGACATTGCTGGAAAAAAAACCAACCTTCTAGAAAGCCTCACAGTATGTCATTCACCTTTGGAAATTGCAATGGTGGATACGATACCATTGGGCCAAAGCTAAGCCTTTACCATAAAGCTATACCTTTACTCCATGGAATTCTTCTACCTTTATTATCTCGCTAAACACCAACATTTTTTTCGTTTAATTGGGATCGACCGTCTCTTTCAGGAATCTGAACACTAACTTTATAGACAAGACTATATCTGATGGAAGAATTTCGAATCCCTTCTGGTAATAAAAAAAGGATCCCTTCATGAGCTGATAACCCTAAAATCTAAATATCTTCCTTGTCTTCGATCGATCTCACTTCAGAGAAATTATTTAATTATCATCCTATCTACACTCCCAACTGGATATCTATGTTTTTCTTGGTTGACGTTCCTCCAGATCGAGTTTCTGTTCTGCGCAGTTACATTTGACCTTCAGCTGGTTCACTTTGATTGTATCCATGCATCTTTTCACCCGTCTCTCTTCTATTTCTTTGGATGAAGCAGAATATTGGTCCATATCGGCTAAAGAAATAATGTACGGTGTCAAGAATGGAGGATCTCCTGATCTGTTTGAACATCACATTACAGAGAAAAGCACCAACAGGAGTCAATATTTGAGAACTAATTGAGCAGTTACTATCAGTCGTGGACTTATTCTGCCTCTATTATTTGAGTATATGCTAGATATTAATCGACGTGGTTCTTCTAGATTCTTTCTTATATATATTTATTTCAAAATCCTATCTGCATCCCACTCTGACCCTCTGACTGGACAGATGGCGAAGATATTATTTGATTTCCAAATGTTATTATCGTTTTCTGGACGGTGAAATGGGGGCATTTCATGATGTGATATGATTGCCAGCAATATCGCTCAACATGATCCGATTATTGCAATCGTACAGGATATTTGGAAATTTTCAACTTGGAATAAACCGCTGCTTAATCTTGATTAGAATCTAGACAGGAACATGGAATACTTCTCATTCCATATTTTGATGAAGAGCACGAGGTCGTGGGGGCGGCGGTCAGATATTGGCTGTTGTGAACAAAGGAGAGCAAATGCCATTTGTATTCTATTCTATCTACGTAAGAAACTTCCTTACGTCTCTCATTCGATTCTGATAGGATTTTGGTTGATGTGTTATTTCTGATCCAGACATCAATTATTGCTTTTGTCTAACCAATGATCTTTCATTTTTATGTCATTCTCATCCAGTAGGAATCTATCTATGAATTTCTGAAGTTATTACTGAATTTCGGTGGATAGTTTTTTTGTTGGAATATCATTTCATTGAAAGAAAGAAAAATACGTGGTTTATTTACAAGTGGTAATACATAAGTTGGATGATAACAAAAGAAAGAAAAACAAATGTGTTGTCCGTCTAACAATGCAACACATCTAGTAGTGGCAGAATATTTGTTACATATATTTCTATATATGTACAATTAAAGTATTTTGCTTTATGACAATCAAAAATTTGTTGCAAATGATTCGATGTGCAGCAATAATTTTATATTGCCACAATTCGTCACTTGCATGATAATTTTGTGCAGTAGTTATACATTCAAAATGTTATCGGTCCTATTTTCCAATTACTCAATTAATCCAAGTAGGACAAGTGAGTGGAACCTACTTGGGTGAACCAACTGAATGTGTCTCACAAATCAATTTGATCTAACTAGGTCCATGATTCAAGACAATTAGGCTTTGTAGCCTAAAAGGACATGGGTGGTTAAAAGGCTAATGAAACCTAATGATAAATAATGACAAATCAATTTCAGAATGGTCGGCTTTGTTGACCATTCTGAAAACTTTAATATCGCATCCTGTCTCAACCGTCACGAAAATTTTGTGTGCGCGTGCGCGTGCGCGTGCGCGTGCGCGTGTGCGTGTGTACGTGTGCGTGTGTGTGCGCGTGCGCGTGCGCGCGTTGCGCGTGTGCGTCTGGGCGTGTGTGCGTGTGCGCGTGTGTGCGTCGTGCGCGCGCACGCGTGTGGGCGCGCGGGCGAGCGCGCACGCGTGTGCGTGCGGGCGTGCGTGTGCATGTGCGTGTGCGTGCGTGTGCGTGCGTGCGTGTACGTGTGCGTGTGCGTGGGTGCCTGCGTCGGTGCGTACGTGCGTGCGTGCGTGTGCCTGCATGTGTGCCTGTGCGTGCGTGCGCGCGCGCGTGCGCGTGCGCGCGTGGGTGCGTGCGTGGGTGCGTGCGCACGCGCGTTAGAAAATAACTTGATTTCCATAATAAAATATTATTTACTACTACCTTGTAATACTAGTATCCGATCACAAGGCAATTATATTTGAGTTAATTGAATCAAATCTAAGCTAACATGACTATAAAAAACATCAGATAATATAAAAAATAAGTGATATAATTTTTTAATTTAATATTGAAATCAACTAGACATTGGATGAGGAAATAAGAGTTTGCTTTTGTTATTCTTTTTATTTCCTGCGTCAATGTGCTCCAATAAAGAGATAGGGAGACGTGAAGGAGAGACAATGTTTATTGAGAGAGAGAGAGAGGGGGAGAGATTCAGATGCTATGTAGAGTACTCTTAGGATTTGTGTTTTTTGACATGTACAATAGGATGTTAATTACTTGTTGATTCAGGGAGAAACTTCGACTAAATTTTAGGGATGGGGATGCCATCTTCTAAATTATATGCGACTTCCATAAGGGATTTCCTCAATTAGGATTGTCATTTCTGTTTAGCTGATGAAACACTTTAGAAGATTATCCCTTCAATAGATAATCACCTTTTGCCACTACAAGAAAAATGTGCCACTACAAGAAAAATGAGTCGTGGTCACGGAATGACGCTACGAAAACTTGTGACCACGATAATTCCATGGCCGTTAGTTTCTCATAGCTACAATCCATGACTAAAGTCTTCATACAAGAGTTGTGGCCACGACAAGTTATGTGGTCACTTATAGTAGCCACAACATATTCGTGGTTACAGAACTCTCGACGAGACTTTTAGACGGCTACTGGCCACAGAGTGTTGTGGCCAGAGCCCAATTCCGTGGTCATAAACCCCACATCCGTGAGCATAGTTCTGTAGCCACAACTTATTTTTCTTGTAGTGTGCAACTCGAGTTTAAAGGATTTTGAGTAGCTTGAAGAGAGGGAGAAACTCACTCAAGATGGCAAACTCCATTGAGGTAGCATTTCGCCTTAACAAACCACATTAAACCTAACACTGGGGTCTCTTGCCAACTTTATGTTTTCGAAATGTGCTCAGCCACTCCAAATATCAGATCATGTTTGGATTAATTCTTGTTGTGATTATCTGGTTATGTGATTCTAGCTAGTCATGTTTCATGTTTAGAACTATTCATGTTATGATTGTTGACTTAACTTGAGTTCTACTACAATCTGTGCCTTATTATCATTTTAGTCTTTAGCCACATTCATGCTTACAATATAGATCTTTCCATAACTTTGCTCAATTATCAATCCATGCGAAATGAGAGCGGCATATATTCTAGTCCTGACATGTACTTTTTTCTTGCTATTCGAAAATAGTTTACTAAGTTAATTAATATTGATATTCTCAATTTTTTTATTTATGTTGCGGACTATTTAGAGGTATCACACACTTGATCAACTAACTTATCCAAGTAAGTAATAAATCGACTATTTGAAGTGAAGATGTCCAAGTTCTCATGATAACTCTCTCATCCAAAAAGATGAGGCGACCGATCACTAGAGGAGTTGTTTGGGAGCAAAGGTGAGTCAATTTACCCTAGTGTGTTCATTCTTGGTTTTTTAGTGGGATTGTCTTAAGAAGAATTTTTGAGGTTTTAACCCGATGCAAGAAGTATTCTGGCTTTCAGTCCTTGTTGGTCAACTTATACTAATTGCAAAATTGACTCTTAAGTTAACTCAAGTGGTGTTTGGGCCTTAGGACCTGAGAAGTCTACATGTTGTAAGATCACTTCTTAGATCAATCAACTCATTTCATGCACTGACCAATATTGCAAAGTCGATATTCGATATTCGGTAAGAGGAGAACTAAATAAAGAATATTCAGTATTTGAGAGAATATTCAGAATTATTCGATTATATAATTTTTAATTAGTTTAAATATAAAAATTATATCTAGCATATATATATATATATATATTCTATTTATATCCAAGACAAAAGTACCCATTAACATGTTATATATATTTGTCTTTAACGTTATGGATGATATTTGGATAAATTAAAACCTTTAAAAAGTAAAAAAAGCAATATGTTGCAATAATCGAGCAAAAATTAGGTTGAATACCCAAATATTGATTGAATAACAATATTCTATTTCCATTCCCATGGAATGGAATATTCGGTACAAAATATACAGTCCATTCGGCTGAATATTGTGACATTCACATTGAGTGATCACACATCGAGTTGATTGAAGGGTCGATGAGCGTATTCTTAGCATGACATCTACTATTCTTGGGTGTTATTGCCAGATTTTAGGATGTTAACTGTAAGGGATAGAGCCCTTATGATCCCTACAAGTTTAAGACATGTTGTAGCTTTCATCCCAGAGTCCACTTCATTTGTTTCAATTCAAGTTAATATTGTGTAATTAAGGGGTTTTTCTATGTTTTTGTGGAATTTTTAAAGCTTGATGAATAGTTATTGTGTAATATTGTGGGCGATAGGGTGCATATACTCTTCAAACACCCCTATGCATTGACTTAGTCCATCCCTATGATGATTAGATAGAGCCCCAAATGCATGGCAAAATAGATTTTAGAATACTAAGTAGCTCATATGTGTAGCTCTAGCTTGTTCACTGTTATACATGCCAAAATGCCAGCTCATGTGCTTGAATGATGATGTTAAGACTTAAAATGCATGTTTACAAGTCTCTTAAGTGAATGCATATGCTAAGTGTATGAATGATTCTCCAACCACATACTTGTGCTACTGATTAGAGTATTAATGCCATACTTTAAGATTGGATAGTGCCTAATAACTTAGTATGATTTTATTGATGGGCAAATGCATAATGACGAGCTTTTGTTGTATATTAGATAGAGTCATTAGCCTCAGTATTAGGATCCTAATGATGTGCTATATACAATGTCCCATGAGTAACTAGTAGTAATATGTAATGTTAAAGATAAAAGATAAATTATTGGCTTTCTCCACAAGGATATTGTGTAATGAAATGCTACATTAAGTAACTTGAACCAAATAAGATAAATAATAAATACAATGGGACTCATGAATCCCAAGGATCTTGTTTGGGCAATGTCGTATCTACAAGTTGAGAAGTGACCGCAATGCATGCCTCTATTAAGTGAATGAACATGAGGGATGGGTCTCAACTAAAAGATCCAAAATAAAATGCACGGGTCGATACCTCAATGAAAAAGAGGAGTGATCATGTAATGATCCTCAAACATAGTAACTACATAATGACAATGTGTAAGGGATGAACATGTTATTCATTAACTTAATACGACAATTTTGATTTTTTATCCATGTTAAAATGCACAATAAGTGCCCCATAAATAAAGAAATTAATAAAATACAATTTGCAATGAAATTAGACTAGATCTGTATAACTATCTTGTAATTAAGTTCAAGAAGCAATTTAGAATACAAGACATAGAAATAATGAGCTAAAATTGTTTATATTCATGTGTTTATTATACAAACTTCCCTTATTTTGTAATAAATTTATGTTGACTCTAAATAACATAAAATTGAATCCACTATGTGATATGTATATTTGATAAATAAAAAATACTAAAAAATACTAACTTGTAAAATGGTGAATAAATCTAAACTCCAATTTCGAGACAAAAAGCCATAAAGTGAGATCTCCTATGAATCAAAACTCACCTTTGAATTAATTTACATTAAATTCTCTTTAAAACAACACTAAATTCAATAGAATCAGAGTTCATATATGGAAATTAGATTTTGGGATCAATTTGTATTGTACTTATTTAATAACTTTAGCTTGCCATTTTATGTAAATAAGTAAATCTTTTTTATTTATTTTTAATTTATTTTATTTTTTAATTTGTTTTTTTAATAAAATGCATAAAAATTAAAATGTACATATATAAATTTCTCTTTATTTTTATTTTGTTTTTTATTAATTAGTAAAAATCTATAAACAATTAGAGTAATATATAAATATTTTTATAATGTTCTTTTTAATTTTTTTTGTATATTTTGCATTAAAAATCAGAGAAAATGTAAAATAATAAAACTTGGTATTTTATACCTCTAAAATACCTAAAAAAATGAATCTGTTGTATATACTTGTTATTTTATTTTTGAGGTCTTAATTTTTTTTCATTTGGAACACTTCTCCATTTGGAGTCATTTTGTATTTCTTTGTTGTTTTATTTTAATTTTATTGGTTTGGTTAAAGTTAATGACCACATTGCATAGCCACTAGCCATCCTTCTCAACCTCAACCCACACTAGTTGCCCTCGATCAACCCTCCATAGCCCTCACACCAACTTCTTAGAACTCAACACATTGAAAAACAAAGTTGACCCCATGGTCACGTTCCTCTCTATGAAAGAGACAACAACTAATGCCCCTAACTGCAAACCTCTTGTCTTCTTTGCCCCACGTTCGCCTCAAACCTCCCCACGACTCCAGCTACACTCAACAATCTCTGGTCAAGTCTCAATTGCATTTCAATTTCACACAATCGAAACCCTTCCTGCCCCTCATACAAAAATAAAGATTCGACCTTCATCAACCTCATCTACCAAACGAGAGAGGCCCTCTAACCTATACCCTCAGATCAACCCATAGGTGAAAACCTGGATTAAATCTTTGACGACAATGATGAGGGACATGACGAGCTCAGGTGTTCCTGAAAGGTTGAATATGATCTTGAAGTATCGACCTTTCCATTGCGGCCTAGCCTCGTGGACCTAGGCCAGAGCTATTTAATGCGATAACTAAGGAGAAGCTTCGTCGATCACCTCCATTCCTTAAGGAAAAGAAATCCCAAGTACAATTTTCTAGAACTCCCCTACTCTTCTCCCCTTCTTCCATCCGTATTCTTCTTTCTTTGTTTTTTATTTTCTCTATCGCTCTCTCGTGATAACCCAAGAGAAACTCTATTGAGCATCTCCATTCCTCAAAGCATAGCAATCCCATGTAGAGTCTTCTCCTTCATCTCTCACTCTCCTTCTTCCATTCATCCTCTTCTTCTCTATTTCTTTTGTTTTCTATGTTACTCTCTTCTCAAATCACTTATGTACATCTTCTTCTCTTAGTAAATAACTCAAACCCCAATCATCGAACTTCCACCATTGCTTCCCAATCCCCCTTTCTACTTCTCTTCTCCTCAAGAACAAATACCCTATGATAAAACCTTGTTGGAGATATGCTCCCATTTATCACTTGCAAGGGAGCTTCAACCATCCATTTTTTATTTTGCCGAGACCATCTCTAAGTGTAGAGCTCAAGATGTCTCTTTGATCTTCCATAGAGCACTCAAGTTTTTGTGACACCATCAAAGTACTACAGATTTGATCACCTTCGATTCTACTAAATAACCTCCACGAGTGTTGGTCAACGATAACGTATTGATGTCCTAAGCCTTATCTTTGATCCATCCGCTTTGCTCGACCCTCATTTTTCTTTAGCAAGAAACTCATTTTCAACATATCATAGCCTTTAGAGCATCATATATTTTTGGTTCCTTAACACAACCATTCCTCCATCGGCCCAAAGAGGCATCCCCAGTAGTATCCTTGACTTGGTAGTGTGTCGATCAAGGCCTCCGTAAATAGCCTCTGCTCGAGTTCCTGATTAGCCTTCTTCCTTGTCTATACATTCGAAGTATCATAAGATAGTTATAAGAACTTGTTCATCACTGGAGCACCTCCTCAAGCATCAAAAGTCCATTGTCCTAGCAGCTGCAACATATCATCAAAGTAGCTCTGCTCCACCTCCTCCCTTTCTTGTATACTTTTGGTCAGTGAATCATACAACCTAAAGTGAAACATTAGTGGATTGACTCATCAACTCCGATATCTAATCACCACTTCTTCAGTATAGCAACCCAACCATAATACCATATTTAGTAACCACAAAGAGTGGTAGTAGCTTATAAGTAGTGAGGTCTACTACTAGACAACATGGACTTAAGCATCATGGGTTTTGGTCAAGGACCCTTTGGGTCAGTAATCCTTGATAATAGACCAGGTATAGAGTTCGGGTTGTTATAGATGATATTAAAGCAGATTCCATTCGATAGTAGAAGGGATAATCAAGAGGTGGAGCCACCCCTACCATAGAGTTAGGAGGAAAGGGCTACCCAAGAGGTGAAGCCACAATGGTTATTGGGAATATATTATGGGTCACTGCACAATGAGGACGTTGCTAATATAAGTGGGAGTGATTGTAGCACAATACCATAGTACCACATATAATAATCACAAAGTATGGTAGTAACTTATAATTAGCAGGGCCTACTGATAACTAGGAATTTCTAATGGTCTTGTGATCCACACAAGGCGGGAACACAGAGGTCGCTGCGGTGACTACTAAAATCCCTAATTGATCAACAATTAACCCACAATCAAATGATTCAAACAATGAAAAGCAGAAAGTGGAGTTAAAATTTATTTTTAACTCTACAAACAAATGTATAGGTGTAAGTATGTAGATAGTTCGAACACAGGGAGCAAGGCAGGATAGATCAACAAGTGTGTGTGTGTGTGTGTGTGTGTGAATGTGATGTAATGTCTACACTATGCAATGCAAATGTTTTTGTGGGTTTTTAATTTTTAATTTTTTATTTAATTTTTGATATTTAAATTTTGTATTTTGATTTTCTTTTTACTGATTTTGTATTTTCTATTTATATTTTATATTTTTATATTTTCTTTTTCAATAAGAGGATATATACACAATATAAGGAAAGAGAAGATAAGATATTTATATAAATAGGTAAAAATGCTCAAAAATCAGGGAATAAAATATTTTTCTCTTTTTACATTTGTCTACTATTTTTTGTGATTTTTGGGTATTTTTCAGAATGTTTTTGGTATTTTTAAAAGTCAAAATATGGAAAACAGTGAACAACAAGGCTATCCGAAATTAAAATGGGAATGAAAAATATCAAACAGTAACAAAATTTTCCCAAATTAATTTTAAAATAAAGGCAACAAAATGGGGAAACTACAGAACCTGAGTTTTCATTTTTTGGAGTTTTCTGTGATTTTTTAGATTTTTATGAAGTTTTTAGAGGTTTTCAAAATTTTAAGATTTTGGTTTTGAAATTTTTAGTGGTTTTTGTACTGACACTAATAAATGATAAAACACACAAAATATACTTTTTTTGGATTTTTTTCAAAATGTTTTTATAATTTTTATGGGTTTTTTAATGCAAACAGTAAGAAAAATGCATGTTTTTTATTTTTAATAAATATGAAAATGCAAAAAATGCAATGCAAAAATATGGCATGAATTAGAAAGTAAATAGGAGCCTATGCTATTTTTTTGAGAATTTTTCGAGTTAAAATGATGCACTAATTAAATAAAGACAACATCAAGAAACTACACTACTGGCAAGGGCAAAAGTGCAAATCCGTAAATATCCAGAGGTCGAAGTGCAATTTTTCAACAAAATATTATATTGAATATTCACCTTAATGGACCAAACACAAATTTTAGAAGCCGCAAGGGTACAAGCACAAATTATCCAACCCTACGCGTGACTAGCACGCGCCTGGAAGGACCTAAAAGTAATTTCCAAAAAATCCCAGGGGCTTCAATGCAAATATTCCAAAATATTACACTGCATAAGAAAGTTTATGGACTAAAACTAAATAAGCAATCCCTAAGGGGTGTCCGTGCAAAATACCCCACGCATTACAAAACTTTTTAAACTACCTATGAAAATTGCTGGACTAAATATTAAATACAAAAATGCGTGGGGTTAAAGTTGCAAAATACCCCAAGCGCGCTATCCAACGGCTGAAGGCGCTTTACTTGACACGTGGTAGGCGTTGGACGGTCGATGACGCTTCGTGTTGGACGGCGAAAATTAGATCCTTGGGTGAAGATCTGACGCTGGAGACCAGGCGCGATCCAACGGCTGCTGTGCGAACTGGGGCTCCTCCTCGATCCGACGGTTGTGAAGGCCGGAGCAAGAACCGCGAAGGAACTCTGGCGAGCCGAGGTTCTCCGAGGTGCTGCTCCTCCTCCGGTGGACTTCTTGGCTTCAAATTGAGGCTGGAGGCTCCCTGAGGTCTGGGCTTTCTCCTGAGGGCTTCAAAATGACTCGGCGGTGGCCGAGGCTCGCGGAGGAGGGAGGCGGAGCTGGAGGGCTCGGTCGAGCTCCGACAAGAGTCAAAACTGCACCCAGGCGCGAGTCGAATGGAGGTGACCTGCAAAATAAAGTGAGAGGGTCCAGGGCAAGTTGCCTGGACCTCGCGGGGTGGATGCGGTGGCGTGAAGCGACAGAGCGGAGTTCGGCCGGAGGTGCGCTCCGGCGAGGTGAATGGATTCGGTGATTCGATCGATGGAATGTGGTGATTCTTGAGGCGAAATGATCCTAAGGCTAGAGTAAGTAAAATGCGACTAAAATGAAAGTGGAAGATGGCTGCCTCGACGGTGAGTCACCGGAGGGAGAGTACCTCGATGGCGGGTTTTGCTGGAGGTAATGGAGACGCCTCCGACCTCCTTAGCCTTGGCTGACGGCACAAAGACAGAGCTGTCACCTCCAGGTCTTCGTGGAGTACGAGAGGGGTGAGGAGGGGTGAACCAAAGGGACTTGAGTTCAAATCGCAAGTCAGGAATTGCATATAAGTCGTTTGACCCGATGACTGAGGTGGTCCAAAGACCAAGGAAGAACGCCTCGCGCAGCGATCCAAAACCCTAGGTTTCCCTTGGGCGTGCATCACTGGAAATCGAGGAGCAAAAATCCTTAAGAGGTCGATGCAAAAGAGTGGAAGATCCGACCTCGATAAATGGGTGAACATGGGTCAAAATGCAGACTGTCAGAGGCTTCAGGGGTCTAGGACACCTAGTTGACCCCGGTCAACTAGGGTTTGCACCTGGTTGGTCCACGTGGACCAACCAGGAAAAACCCTGGAAAAAACTTTTATTAATTCGATTAAAAATAGAAAATGGCCGAATTAAATTTAGATTATTAAATAAAAAATATTTATTATTTTATGTAGTATTTTATTCTGATTTTTAATTATTTTTATGGAATATATTTTTACAAGTTCACTTTTATACCCCTTATAGGTATAATATCTA
This sequence comes from Ottelia alismoides, assembly GCA_037367405.1. Taxonomy (NCBI): domain Eukaryota; kingdom Viridiplantae; phylum Streptophyta; class Magnoliopsida; order Alismatales; family Hydrocharitaceae; genus Ottelia; species Ottelia alismoides. Next base: position 1,286,417 of record JAZKJV010000729.1, on the reverse strand, counting down.
TATATTTAATTCTTTTATTTTTATTTTGTGATTTTAATTTGTTTATTTTTATTTAGTATTTTATAAATTCATAAAATACTTTTATACACACAAATATATTTTTGTTTTATTTTTCTGATGTGTTTTGCATATTAAATAAAATATAAGTATAGTTTCTACAGGTATAAGTATAGGTTGTATACCTATGTATCAAATATACAAGTATTTTTATCTTATATTTTATTTAGGTTTTTATTCTGATTTTAATGTACATAATTATTATAAGTAATATATACATAATTATAAAATTATAAAATTACAAAAATAATGAATAAATACAAAATTGAATAATTTAATCTGAACAGGTATACAATGTGGGTTCAAAACTCAACTTTCAAACCGTAACTCAGGAAAATACGAAACCACTTCCATTAAATAGATTATTTTATGCTATATACAATTAAAGGTGAGTTTGATACATTTCGAGTTTTTATTTGTAAGATACGGGTCTGGGAAGTTGGAGTTTTGGAATCTTATTCAGATCATAACTTTTTATTAGTACATTATTTTTCAGTGAAATCAATTTTGTATTTTTATTTATTTAATTATCCACAACTTTCATGTACAAAATTTATTTATTAGATGTATAAAAAGTAGCACCAAAAATAGGTTCTAAACTGAATAAAGAATGAAGGAATTTTAATTGTATTCTAGCCCTTATCTCCCCCTACTTTATTCCTTGTCGACCTATTCATCAAGATGCCCAAGTCTCGAGGTTTCGGGTCATAAAATATTTACAATATTTTATTCTTTTTCTTTTCTTTTATTTATTCTATAATTTTGGCTTTAATTACAACATTTTATACACTATTTGGATGCACATGCATGAATGCTAAGATGATGGATTTAATGCTATTTACATGCATTTACTAGGATTTTTGATGCCAAAATGATAGAATAAAGATGACGAAATGTGGATTCATCATCCCCCTATACTTTATCTTTGCTAGTCCATAGCAAACACTTATGCAATAAGTGCAGAAGAAAAAAAGGAAGAAAAGAAAAAGAAGAAAGTGGATTAAATTTGATTATTAAACTTGTCTTCACAAAATCAAAGTTTGGAGCTTAAGTCGGACCTTTGGAATTTCAGTGCGGGCGGAACCTTAATTAGAACCGAATTTGAAATCCAACAGTCCCTGAGAAATTCAAAAACTCTGTTCAAGTCTCCTCAATAGCTAGGTCAGAAATACTTCAATTCATACGCAAACCCTTATGACTATGAATCTGACTCGTACAGTGTAAGTGATGGTGGCTCTCCTTGACTGAAATGACAAAGAGATTGACTTCTCCAATATGACAACCCAATGATTCCCCAATCCAACAACTCATCCCTCAAGGAGCAGGGTATTCCCTTCTAAGTTCAAGTGGCAACCGACCCAAGAGGAGGGGGTGAAGAGAAGAATGGACGGTAGCCAGTGTAGCTACCTATCCTAGGATGCAAGACCAATGTAGTCGAATCATCCAACTGCAGGCTCACATGATTTGACTTTGAAGCTCAAGCTTGCTTATTTGACTTTACAACATATGTACACTCCGGCAGGCATTTTTATTTTTGTACAGGCCTGTCCACTTTTTTGAACTTTTTGCTTTTTGCATTTTTTTGAATACTATATACAACAACATTTACATAGGGAGTTTTTCCTCTTGAGCTAGTAGACTATCCCTCTTTTGAAGCTTTATTGCAACCCACGATCTCCTATCCTCGAAACTCATCATTATTGGACGGGATGGGGTGCACTTCCCTCCCTAGAGGAGGACAAGTGTTTCCACCTGTGTGCGTCTTATACCGACAAATCCAACCTCCTCACCACCCCAACTGAGTTGAGCCATGTGAAAGGTGCAAGTGTCCAAGTTAGGTCATTATCAACAAGAGTCGTGCGTGTGCTCCGAAATACTCTATTTAGGCAGTCAAGAATCCATTGAACCAAGTCTCGTGATCCTCAAAGAATTAAGTCAACTAGACCTGAAGTACCTCAATCCCAGTTCCTATAAGGTTCCTGTTAATTAGGTAGATTTAAGGTCCAACCAAGCTCCAATCTTCGGATTTTACTTAGACTCGTTCAACTATCAAACTTAATCCGAAAAATACTTATGCTATGCAATGCTATACAGAAAATATTTTTGTGATGCAATTTTCAAAGATTTTGAACTTTTTATGGATTTTTGGAAAAGATGATGCATATGCATTTTTTAGATTTTTTTTTCAAAAATATTTTTCAAATGTTTTTGGATTTTAATTTTGCAAATGTTTTTGGGATTTTTGAAAGCAAAAAGATTTTGGATAAAAGCTGGGTTAAAATATTTACACAAGAGTGCTTCTTATATATACAAGAAGTGGATTTTAAGAATTTACAAGGGTAAGTGGTCGATTTTACAGATATATTCATAGATGATTTTTTAGGTGTGATGTATATATTCCTCAAACTTATTTGACACAAGTTTTTCAAACAATTTTAAAAACTATAGTCCAAAATAATTTTTACAAACAGTTTTTACACACATGTACACACAGTTGAAAATCATTTTGCAAAGGTTTTCCAAACAATATGTATAGATTTTTCAAATATTTTTACAACCATTTTTCAAACCATTTGCAAATCATTTTTCGAACATTTTATTTCACACAAAGAAAATAAATTTTATAATCAAAATATTTTTACAAAGGTTGAAAATATGTAACAAAATGTTTTACAAATAGTTTTCAAAAGATTTTTCACAAAGATTTTCAAACTATTTTTCAAACATTTTGCAAAAAATATTTTCACCTGATTTATTAATCAGTAATTACAAAAAGAATTTTGAGGAATAATCACATCTTTTTATTAAGGTTTTAATGAATTTTAAAGAGATATTAGCCATATTTATTAAGGAAATATGAAAGTACGAGTTATGGCTAAAGTATATACACAGTATATACGACCCCCAATACTTAGCTTGAGCTATGTCCTCATAGATCGGAGAGAAAAGAGAAGATATAACTCGTACTAAGTATAGGCAAGTCTAAAGAGTAAATGAATAAGAGATGAATGAATCAAACGAATGAGAAGTCGACCGTCCCCCTATACTTAGGATCAAATAATCCCAAGTATAGCAGACTGTACACAAAGCAGGGAGGGTCAAGGGTGGGAATGAACAGATCGTACTCGGATTGTCTCCCCCTATACTTAGGGTAAGATATCCCTAAGTATAGACAAGAAGAGGAGACAATGGAGATGATCAAAGAATAGAAGATAACTCGGGGTGCACACCCCCCTATACTTAGGATAAAGTACGTCCTAAGTATGGAAAACTGTCTACAAGGGGCGACACATTTTTGATAGATTCAGGAGATAGAAGAGGAAAAGAAGAAAAGATATCAACAGATGAAAGAATGATATAGACAGATTAATCTATACAGCGGAAGATGGAATTGATCACCATGTATGAGATGCAATTGATATGAGTCAAAGAACACATCTCATACCAGAAGAATAGGGGCAACATCAATGGTCAACGGATCATGATCTAGATATAGTTTTAGGCGCTGACCATTGACGCGGAAGGTAGAGGAAGATGACGGTTCGGATATATCAATACTGCCATTGTCATGTACCTTCCTGACCACATAAGGACCTTTCCACTTGCTCTGTAATTTCCCTAGAAATAATTTCAGCCTGGAATCGAACAACCATACGCGCTGATCTGGCTCAAACTGTTTATGGCTGATATGAGAATCGTGCCATGTCTTCACTTTTTCCTTGTACTGTAGGCTGTTAGAAAAGGATGTATCTCTCAATTCCTCCAGGGATGCCAACTCTGCTCTCCTATGTTCTCCTATACTCTCGGGATCTAACAATAACTCAGTGACTGCCCAAAATGATTTGTGCTTGATTTCCACTGGAAAATGGCACGGCTTGCCATAAACGAGATGAAAGCATGTCCCTAATGGATTTTTGAAGGAGGTCCAATAGGCCTACAAGATCGAGTCCAAAAGCTGTGACCAATCCTTTCGATCCAGGCGGACACTTCTGTAAGATCGTCTTGATCTCCCTGTTCGATACTTTGGCAAGACCATTAGTCTGAGGGTGATACGGTGTGGCAACACGATGGTCAATACTGAACTCGTCTGCAAGGGCCCTGACTTTATCATTAATGAAATGAGACCCCCATCTGATATCAGAACTCTCGGCACCCCGAACCGTGAAATAATATTTTTCCTCAAAAATTTACACACGGTTTTAGCATCTGCGGATCGGACGGGGATGGCCTCAACCCATCGGCTGACATAATCTACAACGAGCAAAATGTGTTCGAATCCCTGACTCTTAGGAAATGGGCCCATGAAATCAATCACCCATGCATCAAAAACCTCACAAAAGTGAATGGGCTGCATGGGCATCATGTCTCTCTGTCCGCAAGTACCCATCTTCTGACAGTCAGTACACCCCTTCACGAATTCATCTGAATCCTTGAAGAGAGTAGGCCACCAAAGGCCGGATTGAAGCACCTTTTGTGCTGTCCTTTTTCCAGAATGATGTCCTCCTGCCTCAAGCTTGTGGCAGTATGTGAGGACGCTATGCTGCTCTTCTTGAGGAATGCACCTCCTCCAGATGCTATCCCCTCCTTCATGATAAAGGACGAGATCCTCCCAATGGTAAAACTTGGCCTTAGATAGGAAGGTCTCAAGTTTCTGCCTGGGCCAACCCTGGGGAACTGTCTTGGCCTACAAGATAGTTTACAAAGTCGGCATACCATGGGAGTGAGGCGACATCCAAGATCGCCTTGTCTGGGAATGTCTCTGTGATAGGTGCGCTGGGCTCAGATTCCTCAAGGTTCTCCAAACGGGAGAGATGATCTGCCACCACATTTTTAACTCCGGGCTTATCCTTAATCTTAATATCAAACTCCTGGAGCAGAAGGATCCATCTGATGAGACGTGGTTTGGCATCCTTCTTGGCCATTAAGTACCAGATGGCGGTGTGATCTGTGTAAATGGTCACTCTAGATCCGAGAATATATGATCTGTACTTATCCAAAGCAAAGACTACGACTAGCATCTCTTTCTCGGTCACAGTATAATTCCGCTGAGCGGCATCCAAAGTCCAGCTGGCGTAGTGAATGGCAAACGGCAATCCATCCCTCCTCTGTCCAAGCACAGCCCCAACGGTAAAATCTGAAGCATCCGTCATGATCTCGAATGGGAGAGACCAATCGGGTGGCTGAAGGACAGGAGCCGAAACAACCATACTCTTGAGAGTCTCAAAGGATGCAAGACACTTATCATCTACAATGAACTCAGTGTCTTTAGTCAGCAGATCAGTAAGCGGTCGGGCAATTCGACTGAAGTCATGAATGATCCCTCGGTAGAAACCGACATGCCCCAGAAAAGACTGCAATTGTCGTAGATTGGACGGTGGATTGAGTTTTCTAATGATAACCACCTTGGTCGAATCAACCTCCGTGCCCCTGTTGGAGATGGTATGACCAAGGACCGTCCCTTGAGTCACCATGAAGTGACTCTTCTCCCAAGACAAGACAAGATTGACCTCTATGCAACGCTGAAGCACACGGTCTAGGCAGTCAAGACAAGCATCAAACCCGTCGCCATAGACCGAGAAGTCATCCATGAAGACCACTAAGCAATCACCCACCATGTCCGAGAAGATGGACAACATGCACCTTTGGAATGTCGCAGGAGCGTTACATAGACCAAAGGGCATCCGTCTGAAAGCATAAGTCCCAAACAGACAGGTGAATGTCATTTTCTCCTGGTCTTCGGGCGCAATGGCCACTTGATTATAACCGAAGTACCCGTCAAGAAAGCAGTAATGACTCTTCCCAACTAGCCTCTCGATAATCTGATCAATGAATGGCAGCGGGAAATGATCCTTCTTGGTGGCCTGATTCAATCGTCTGAAGTCCACACAGACCCTCCAAGAAGTTGGTACCCGGGTAGCTATCTCCTCTTCAGACTCATTCACAACTGTAGTGATACCCGTCTTCTTGGGTACCACATGTAATGGACTAACCCACTTAGAGTCGGAGATGGGGTAGATAAAATCGGCGCTCCACCACTTCGATATTTCTTTCATGACCACATCTCAAAGATTCGGGTTCAACCGTCGCTGGAACTCACGCGATGGCCTAGCGACCTCCTCAAGATAGATGTGATGGGAGAACATATCTGGACTAATCCCTTGGAGATCAGCTATGCTCCATCCTATCGCCTTGCAATTTCTTTCAAGAACCTCCATCAGACGAGATTCTTGTTCTCCAGTCAAACCTGCTGAGATGATGACTGGGTGCATATCTGGCTCGCCCACAAGGAATCTATACTTCAGCGACTGCGGCAGAGGTTTCAGTTATGGACAACTAGGAGATGGCATATCTGGCTTCTTATATGTCTGCGTGAAGGCGACCAGGTCTGCATATGAGAACTCTCGCTCTGCATGAATATCCGACGAAGGGGAGCTTGCTGAATCATCAATAAACTGCACTGGCTCGCACTCCGTCCTAGCTGTTGGCTCGGATGGAATCAGACAAGGAAAATAATCATCAAAATCATCCCAATCAATGTCTGAATCCGAGGGATCTGAATTGGAAGAACAAGATTGAAATTCATCGGCACCACTCGTCTCAACACCGTCAGCTGCAAAAGTATCCTCGTCCAGGTGTGTGCCCTCCAGACTCTCAACTGCCATAAGTTGTAAAGAAGGTGAATCTGTAGGCAAGGCGAGGGTCTGTGCTACGGGATTTGTCCAATTGGATTCATCATCTGTCATCACAAAGTCGCACTCCTAGTGGATGTATAGCTCTTCCTCTGTCATCTGCGTGGCTTCGCTGGACTACTCTGAGCATTCTAACTCTCTTGCTCTAGTCTCCTCGATCGTCTCTATTTGTATGATTTTTCCCTCTACGTGAAAACACACCTTCCTGCTATCATGATCGGTCACCGCCTTGGCTGTGGCCAAGAATGGGCGTCCAAGTATGATGGGGGCATCGGTTACCGACTCAGGGATCTCCATGTCCAAGACAACAAAGTCCACGGGGAATTTCAGGCCCTGAATGGTAACGACCACGTCTTTCAATAATCCCTTCGGTCTCTTAGTCGACCTGTCAGCAAACTGAAGGACTACCCGGCTCCTAAGAAGAGGACCAAACTCGAATCGGTCGAGTAAGGCTGCCGGAAGAAGGTTAATTGAAGAGTCGTTGTCTAATAGAGTACGATCAAACTTCTGCTCCTGAATCTTGCATCTGACATAGGGAGCTCCTGCATCGGGTCTCTTGGCTGGCAGTTTGTTCTGAATGGTACAACAAGTGGAATGAGTGAGCACATGAATCTGATCTCTGTGGTTCCTCCTCTTCCTGCGGACGGTAGTCTTCTCTTTCAGGTTCTTTTTGAAGAGGGGGATGTGCTCAAGGGCTTCTTGTAGAGTCAACTGAATGTGGAATCTGTCAATCATCTGGTTGCTGAACTCTACCTGCTGGGTCTTTTTTGGATTTTCTTTTTTATTCCCCTTCGACAAGCAGAGTGCTTCAGGGAAGGGGATAGTAGGGGCCTCCTCAGATGGAGGGCTAGGAATCGGTTCCTGTGCCTGTGAAGGAATAGAATCCATACACTGATCATCATGCAACACATATGGATCCGAAGTAGATACAGAAACTTTTCTTTTATTCATTTTTTGTTCTTTTTGTGTCCACAGTCTTTAGATACAAAATGTGGCAACACAGTAGAAGGAAGCTCAACAAAAGTAGATGTGGTGGCCTCAGTACCACCACCGGCACCTGTCTTCGCGGCCTCAGCACTGCGCTCTGGTTCTACATCGAAAATGGTGGCATCAGCACCACCGTCTGCATCAGGTATCACGACAGCCTCAGTACCGTCGTCGGGGTCTCCATCCTTGGTGGCTTCAGCACCACCGTCATCAACATCATCATCAGCGGCCTCAGCACCGCTGCTCTGCTCATCTGGCACTCTGGATTCTTCATGTTTCTGTCGCTTAGATGAGGCGCCGTCGGCTGGCATCCTACCGCTCCTAGTAGTCACAAAATCAGCATCATACAAAGAATAAGACGTCACTCAAATAATCACTAGGAGAGGTATCCTCTGTGAAATCTACCTGCTCAGACTTTCTTTTTAGACTGTTCGCATTTGGTTCAATCTGAGCTGGTATGGCGGCTTTGCCTTTGATCAAGTCCCTCACCTCCTGCCGGAACTCATCCATGTCTTGCCGATAGGATTCCCGATGTTCAGAGAGTAATCGGGCGAGGTCATCTAATGTTGGGTTATCAAAGGCAGGTGCCTGAGAACTAGATGTATTCCCCTGCTGGAAATGAGGTTGTTGCTGCTGATACTGGGGAGGCTGGGAATATGACTGCTGAGGCGGCTGACGCTGCCTCCACTGCTGATTATTGTAGGCGGGACGAGGACCATTCTGGTATTACGGCTGGGCGTACTGGGGCTGTTGCTGCTGCTGTGGCTGGCTGTTCTGCTGTCCTTGAGCTGGAGGTTGCTGCTGAGATGAGGAGCCACCGTTGCCCCAACGGAATCCGGGGTGATCGCGACGAATCCCGGGCTGAGGGTACCGATCGTACCAAATCCCATTGACTTCCATCAATGGCTCCTGCTCGAAGGAGGGTGGAGGTAGAACTGTCAGTGGCTGCTCCGGCTGATATATCACCATCTGAGTTTCCTGAGATGGCGGTTGTGTTGGGTAGTACTGTAGCAATGGGACCGGCTCTGCCTGGATGTGGTTAACCTGACGGTACGAGGCAGAGGGTTGGGAAGAGCTGCTACTGCCGGCATCAGCTCGTGACCTGGGAGGCTGCTGGGAAGAAATTTGTGCCTCCTGGACGCAAAGGATCTACGTCTTCAGGTCACTCATGGTCTTGGTAATCTGGTCCATCTAGGCCATGCCTTGCATCTGCTTTTTCTCAAGGATCTCGAGACGGTCCAGCTTCTCACTAATAATGCCCATGTTGGCTGCGGCTGATTCGGCTTGGGCTGCGGCTGCCGACGAAGTTTACGGACCGGCATCGATGCGGGCGATCCTCTGAAATGATCCCGCTCCTTGCGAGGGCTTCTATTGTGTGTAGACGTGGGCTTGGGCCATCACGGTTGAGTTCTCTGCCATGCCTTCATAGATGGCCCAAACATCATCTTCACCTTTGGAAAAATACGACCCACCACAAGAGGCATTTACAAGCCCCTGCAGCTTCGGTGTCAGCCCACAAAAGAAACTCTGAACCAGATTGGGCTTTGATATGTCGTGATGTGGACACCGGTCAATGAGCTCTCTGAATCGATCCCAGGCTTCATGAAACTGTTCATTAGGGATCATGACGAAGTTGCTGATCATAGCTCTAGTTGCGTTCGTCCGGCCGAGAGGGTAATACTTCTTCAAGTATGCGATCCGGAGATCTGCCCAAGTGTCTATGAACCTCCCCAAATGTTTGAGCAAGTAGGCAACTCTGTCAACCAAAGAGAAGGGGAAGGCTATCATCTTGATAGTGTCCTAAGTCATCAGCCTATCATGAATGGTACTGCAGATCATTTTGAATTCTTGAAGATGGAGGTGTGGCTCTTCGGTCGGCAACCCATGGAATTTGGGTAGAAGCTGAATAGTGTGGGGCTGAAGCTCGAAATCTCCATGGATGGGAGGAAGTCGGATCCATCGGTGAGTGAGGGATGCGACAGGATTGTGTAATTCCCTCATGATGGTCTGTGGTGGTCTCTCAGCTTCTGGATCTCCTCCTTCCGCAACGGGTATATCTCCTCCACCACCTGCGGCTCTGTTCTCTCGATCGGCTCTCATCTGTGCCAGCTCTCGCATCACATCACCCATAAATGCTCCTTGGTCTCTGATTTGTCTCTGCATGGTCTCCAAGGATGCTTGAAGTGAATTGTTGATGGCAGCTTGATCAAATAGAAATTGAGGTTGCTCCTGCTCATCATGGTGATATCCTCTATCTGCCATGGCTGGGTTCTCTGAAAAGGCAAAAGAACCCATCTCAGGTGCCATTAAATGCTTTGAGCTTTGTGATGCACTAGAATCTGAAACTCTTGGACTGATGGAAGGAGAATGGTGGTCGAGGGGGAACATGGTGGAAGTGAACTCAGGCTCAGAGAGCGGACTCTCTGAGGTTGTCCTAGATGAATAAGGAGGAGTGCTGGATAGCGGTGCCGACAAAGTCGGCCTAAGAGATCTTCGTCCCATCATCTTGATTATTGAGAATAAGAAGGCTTGAGAAATGAGGAAGAGAGGGGGCAAAATTGCGCACGATTGTGCGGTGTTTTTGATCTTGACCTAAAATCGACTAGCAATCAAACACAAAGCAAGGGGATTGATAGGCGTCCCGCACCCTTAGTTAATTCGGTCAAATTAATGCCAAATTAATGTTGATCGTTCGTTGCAGTCGGATACGAGAGGCTAGTCAAAAACCACTTCTCAATTAATGTTAAGTTAATTTCAAGCGGCAAATTTTTTTTACTTGGTGAAGTCCAAGGTCGAACTTAGGGAGGCAACTGTCTCCTTAGGTCAAATTTTAGCAAAATCCAAGTGTGAGATTTTCGGGAGGAAAATATTTTTGGTCTTTTTCTTTTTTTTATGCTGACACATGCAATCCGCAGGCCAATATAACAATTAATTCAATTAAGATATCGAATGAAGTCCAAAAATTCTAAAAATTGGCCAGATGGTTAATTATGATGAAAATGATGTACCCTAATTTTTTTGGATATTTCAGACACTAAATGGATTTACTGGGAATTAAATATGCAGACAGAGTGATTTTCAATATTTAATTTTTAATAAATACCAAACCACAATTTCTTCAAGAACTAAAATTATCCTAGATAGCACAAATGATAAGGAATCCAGGAAAATTGAAAGATCTGAATTTCAATTGAAATGGATTAATTAAAATCTAAATAAGAAAATCACTCAATAATTTATTTAGGCCTCGATATGTGTGCAAATGATATGAAATGTTTATGGTATGTTAAGAATATTGTCCTTAAGCTACTGTGAATTTTTGATGATTTTTGGAAGCACAGAGAATTAATTACAAATCAAAAGACGTCACTGGGCAAAATATGTCAAAAATGCACCAATTAATTCATTAATAATTCTACTGAAATTACAAAAAAATGTGACACGTGGACCGATAGACAGAGGACAAATTTCTCAACAAAATGCAATTTTTAGATTTGCAAAATGATGTAAAATGCAACCTAGGGATGCGTGCAAACACATGGGTGTAAATGCAATACAGGAAAATAAAAATACAATAAGCAAATGTGCGGACAGGGACTAAAATGCAATTACCTATAATGATGGGGACTCAAGTGCAATTTCTCCACAAGGCACGTGCTCCTCACGTAGGCTCAGCTTCACAGGGACCTTTTTGCAAATATGGAAAGCTCCAGGGGCCTCTGTGTAATTTTTCCAGGCCGCACGCGCTCCTCACGTGGGCGGCCTAGGCTCGGATGGCTGCGGAGGCTCGGGCCGAGGCTCGGGCGACGATGGAGGTCTCGATTGAGGCTCGGTGTAGCCTCGGGTCGTCCGAGCCTAGGTTTGGGGGCAAGGCTCGGTCTTCGTCGATGTGGCTGGCTGCGGGCCTTTGGATCAAGATCGATCCAAAGGATGGCGGTGATGATGCGTGGCGATATCAGAATCCGTCAGATCTAGATAGATCTAACGGTGGTCGATGGAGGCTGAAGATGATGACGTGACGTCCTCCTGAGCGTGGGATCAATGACGATCCTACGGTCGTTGGCAGCTCCGGTGGGCGGGCGACGTGGCTGACTGCGAACCGTTCGATCGAGATGATCGAACGGCCTCTGGGGCTTCTTCCTCGACGGCCCTCCGCCTCCTGCGGAGGAGAAGGCGGGGCTCCGACGTTGCTGTCTTTGCTCCGCCCTTCCCTCCCGTCGTCAGTGAAGGTCGATGGCGAGTCGGAGGTATCTCGGAAGATGCGCGGATGGTCGACGAAGCTCCTGGTGCCCTCAGGAGTGAGAGAGGGCCGTCGGAGGTTGCTGGCGACGAAGCTCAAAGATGACTCCGGCGAGCTTCCGTTCAATGAGACGCAGGGTACCTGCAAGTGTTAAATATAGAGCCGAAGCTCATGCGTGTGTTTGTGGAGAGGTTACGGTGATCGGAGAGGCCTAAGGGTGACGGAGGGCGTCTGGAGATGGAGCTCCGGCCAAATGGCGGAGCTGGTGATCGGGGTATTGCGAGGTGCGTCGTCGGAGGTCGTAAAGGCTACCGCTCACGGAATCGTCGAATTGTTGTCACCAATCGAAAGCTCAGAGCTCAGGGAAGCTCTCTGGAGTGGCGGATGCGGCTGAAGTTGGCCGGTGGTGGCGTATTTATAGGATAGAGTTGGTGGGTTAGCTGGTGACGAGGTGAGGTTTGTGGTCGACGTGGGGCGACTCTGGTGGGAGTCGTGGGAAGCGAGGGAGCTGGCGAGGGTGAGGGAGGAATGCTCTCCATCGTAGTGGTGTTGGTGGTCGGAGAGGGTGGATGAGGTGATGCCAAGAATAGGAAGGGGGCGGCTTGTTTCGCAAGGGGAGAGATCGTGGGTGAGTGGCGTCCGGAGGTAGACGACGGAGCTCCACCGTTGGATCTGGTGATCCAACGGTGATGATCGAAGCGGTATAGGACGTGTGTGATTACATCAAGGCACGTAGATGATGGGCCGTGGTCGCGCCACGTAGAGGGCGCTGGGCAAAGCACGGGCGAACGGCTTGGATGAGGAGATGGAGAGGATCAAAGGGACGAGGAATGCCAACGGAGGGGCGACTGTGATGGGCTCGATCAGATGGTTCATCTGCCGCCACGTGGCGAGCTCTGGAAGAGGCGCGAGCGGATGGTGCAGATTGAAGGCATGAGATGATCTGACGGCCCAGACAAGGGGCGTACGTGGAAAAGACTGAGCCGTTGGATCAAAGAGGAGGATCCAACGGTTGAGGATGCAGGCGGATGAGGCAAGGGGGAGCGGGCCGCGTGACGCAACCAGAGGGCGCCACGTGGCCTGCTGTGAGTGGTTGGAAGAAGATACATGTGTAGAGAGAAGAGGGGGTCGAATTTGGAAAAACTCAAAACATGAAAGTTGTAGATCTCGATGAGATCTACAAGTTTCATGTTGACCAATGATGGAGATGAGGTCAAATATGATACATAAACACAAGGATACAAATATACATATATGTAGTATACAAAGTGGCCCCAAAAACCCAACTTTCCCATACAAGCTCCAAATTCAATGAAATTAGTCTCATTTTAAAGGTCTTTTAAGGTGTAGTATTCTAAGAGTCAGTAGACCTAATTCGGAGTTTGTATGAGGGCTTTATGTGCATTTTAGTGTACAGGGGTTCTCAGGCTTTATTGGCTATTTTACAAAGGGGATTTTTGGTATTCTTCCCTATATGATTAACTAAGGAGTACAAATTATAGAGAAGAGATTATTTTAGTGAATGGGTATTTTACAAGTGATTTTTGGCTTCTTATGCAAATGGACTGCTAACATGTATGAATTATGAATGTATGCAAGAATGCTATTTATGCAATATAAAGGGAAACATGCATCTGTTTTCTCGGGAACAAGGCTCTATTTTTGAATTTTGAAGTGATGAATCACAGATTCATCAACCCCCTATACTTAAACCTTGCTCGTCCCCGAGCAACTAAATGAAATACAAGAGTGAAATGATGTTGGGTTCCATACCAAGTTATGAACAAAAGTTAAAAATGGAGCCTGACTTGACCTTTGGATTAATTATGTGTCGGAACCTTATTGGGATCTGAGTTTAAGACTTAACAGACTTCAAGTTCCACAAGTCTTCTATTCAAGACTCCTCAACACACCTGATCAGAACAAGTCTACATACACCAACTCTAATGACCATGAATCTTTTCATGCAGTGTAAGTGATATATGACTCCCCACCTTAGAAGTAACAAAGCAACAACCTCCCCCAACCTGGTAACTCTAATGCCTCGGTCTAGCAACTCTTTCCTCGAGAAGCGGGGTATTCCCTTCTAAGTTCAAGTGCAATCGGCTCAAGAAGAGGGGGAAGAAGTATAGACTTTTGGGAGCTCAGCCAGTGTAGCTAAGTCTCCCGCTGCAAGCTTCATGAGATGTAACATGGGGACCATAAGCTTTTGCTTTTCTTGACTACGTACACTCCGGTGGGGTTATTAAATTTTCAATCCGACCCACCACTTTTTTTTGGAGTTCTTTTTGGCATTTTTTTTCAAAATGCCTCTGTACAACATATCTACATGGTGCAGCATATATACAAGAAATTTCCTCTTGAGCCAGTAGACTATCCCTCTTTTGAAGCTTTATTGCAACCCACAGCTTCTGTCTTTAGCCTTCATCACCACTAGGCCAAGTTGAGACACACTTCCTTCACTAGAAGAAGAAGAGAGGTTCCGCCTAGAAGTACTACCCTCATATGCTACCCCAAAGCTAAAGGAAACTGCCTCCTCATCACCTCATCCGTAGAGAGCCATGTGTAAAGTGCTGGTGCACGTCAAGCCATTGTCTCTAAGAGTCATGTGTGTGTTGTTAAGTGCTCTACTCAGGCTTGTCAAGATGACATATGAACATAGACTTGCAGACTTAAAGAATTAAGTCACCTGACCTGAAAAATCTTAACTCCAGTTCCTATAAGGTTCCTCTGAAATTAGGTGGATTAAGGTCAAATCATTTCCATCCTCAATATCTGCTCATAACTTAGTTCAGAACCCACTAGCTTTTCACTTTGCCTATGCAAAGTATGCCGATGAGATGTCATGCTATGAAAATGCAAGACTCTTTTTGGATGCAGAGATGGTATGCAAGGTTAAACAAGAAGCTTTTATTTTCAATTTTTTTTCATTTTACAACAATCTTTAGTTTGTAATAATATACATAGTATCATATTTTACAGGAGTATTATTTTTGTTTTATACAAGTAAGATATTTATTTATTTATTTTATATTTTTTTTTCAATTTTTACCCACCGTACTTATTGCATAATATATACAAAAAATATGTGAAAATACGCGAAAGTACGAGCTATGGGTAAAGTATATATGTAATATATACACGCCCCCCTATACGTAGCGTGTGCTATGTCCTCAGAGCACGAAAAGCGACCAAAAAGACATAGCTCTGGCTAAGCGTAGGAGAGCTAAAATTAAAAAAAAATGTATAGAAGTCGTCCTGCCCCCCTATACTTAGGCTCTGGACTGCCTAAGTGTAGAAGAAGATCAAAAAATGGGGCGGGCTAGGGATAGATGGGAAATGGATGAGTATCAATGCGGGCATCGGTCCCCCCTGTACTTAGGCTTAGGTCAGCCTAAGTATAGGTAAGAAATGAGTATGAGGACTAGGACCAATGTGATCTGGAGGATGTACAGTGAACTGACTCAGGTGACCCTTCCCCCTATACTTAGGATCTGGTTATCCTAAGTATAGTCCAGGATAGTGATCTAATGAGGCAGGGATGGGTCACTAGAGTCGTGTAAGAGAGAGGAAAAGATGTACAAGAAGAATGATATATACAGATGAGTCGGTCTAAATCTTTCGAGATGCTGCAGATGGCTGGAGTTCACTGCTGCAAGGTCTCATACGCGGCTTGAGGTGTATCTACTGTATCTGTCTCGCGCATGAATACAATCTCCTCAACATGGACTAACTGCTCATGGGATTCGACGAAGTGCTTCAACAGCTGTCCATTCACTAGGAATGTCGGTGCGTCATCTGCAAGATCTGAGATCTCGACACATCCACTATCATGCACCGTACGGACGACAAATGGGCCTGTCCACTTAGACTTCAACTTGCCTTGGAAAATCTTAAGCCTAGCATTGAACAACCATACCTTCTGTCCAGGAACAAAGGTCTTTCGTCTGATATACCTATCATGCCAACGCTTCACCTTGTCCTTGTACACCAACTGTTGTCGTATGCGCGGTTTCTGACTTCCACAAGCTCATTCAAATTCATGTCTCTCTGCTTCTGACCCAGGTGTGTGTTCCAATTGACCTTCTTGATTGCCCATTCTGATTTGTGCACTAACTCTGCGGGCAAGTGGCACGGCTTTCCGAATACCATTCGGAATGGGGAGGTGCCTAATGGTGTCTTGTAAGCTGTCCTATACGCCCAGAGGACTTGATCCAAGATTTGCGACCAGTCCTTCCTGTCCGGGTGGACAAGCTTTTGCAATATGGTTTTCACCTCCCTTTTTGACACCTCAGCCATACCATTGGTTTGTGGGTGGTAAGGACTCGCGACACGATGTTCAATGCTGTAATCCTTCAGGAGTTTCTTCACCTCCTGATTCATGAAGTGGCTACCCCGTCTGATATCATCATTTTGGGGATCCCGAACCTAGAGATTATGTGCTCTCTGATGAATTTGCAGACAGTCCTGCTGTCTGCGGCTCGGGTCGGGATAGCCTCCACCCATCTGGACAGATAGTCTACCGCAAGAAGGATATATTCGAACCCGTGGCTGACAGGGAACAGGCCCATGAAATCGATACCCCAGGCGTCAAAGACATCACAAATGATGACTGGCTGCATTGGCATCTCATCCTTGGAACCAACGGTTCCTCCCATTCTCTGGCAAACTGGGCACGACTTCGCGAAGGCGGTGGCATCGCGAAACAGAGTCGGCCAGTAGAAGCCACATTGAAGTACCTTCCATGCGGTCCTCTTCCCGGAGTGGTGTCCTCCTGCCTCCAAACTGTGGCATAAAGAAAGGACACTCTGGTATTCCTCCTGAGGAATACACCGTCTCCAGACACAATCCGGTCCTTCGAAGAAAAGGATCGGATCCTCAATGGTAGTGTCTAGCGTCCGACTTGAGTCGGTCGATTTGGTTCTTGGGCCAATCTTCGGGAACTTTCTTGGAGACAAGATAATTCACGATATTGGCGTACCATGGGAGTGAGTCGATAACAAAAATCGACTCGTCAGGGAAGGAGTCTCGAATTGGTGAAACCTCGGAAGTATTAAGATCTTCGAGACGAGAAAGATGATCGGCCACTACATTCTTCTTTTCAGGTTTATCACGGATGTCCAAATCAAACTCCTGGATAAGTAAAATCCAACGAAGAAGACGCGCCTTCGCGTCCTTCTTCTCCATCAAATACCGTAGTGCCGTGTGGTCAGTGAACACAGTTACCTTGGATCCAATTAGGTGAGATCTGAATTTGTCCAAGGCAAACACTACCACAAGCATTTCCTTTTCCGTAACTGTATAGTTACGCTGCGCAGAATCAAGCACTTTGCTTGCGTAGTGAATTGCAAAAGGGACGCCCTCTCTTCTTTGTCCCAACATAGCCCCAACAGCATAATCAGAGGCATCTGTCATGATCTCAAAAGGTAGAGACCAATCTGGGGCTTGCAAGATGGGTGCGTCCATAATCATTCCTTGTAAAAGCTTAAAGGCTTCAAGACATTTGTGATCAACAATAAACTCCATGTCTTTGCCTAAAAGCTCAGTTAGCGGTCGGGCAATCTTAGAAAAATCCTTAATGAATCTCCGATAAAATCCAACATGCCCGAGGAATGACCGCAACTGCTTTACGTTGGTGGGTGGCTGGAGTCGTCTGATCACATCCACCTTGGCAGGGTCAACCTCCATTCCTCTCTTGGAGATGACATGCCCCAACACTATGCCCTCCGTCACCATGAAGTGACTTTTCTCCCAGGAGAGCACCAGATTAACCTCACAACATCTTTTGAGGACTCGGTCCAGATTCCTAAGACAGGAATCGAAAGAATCGCCGTGGACCGAGAAGTCATCCATGAAGACTTCCAGGAATTCGCCGACCATTTCGGCGAATACAACAATCATGCACCTTTGAAAAGTACCTGGAGCATTGCATAGCCCAAAAGGCATGCGCCTGAAAGCATAGGTACCAAAGGGGCATGTGAACGTGGTTTTTTCCTGGTCCTCTGGAGCTATGGCTACTTGATTGTAGCCCGAGAACCCATCTAAGAAGCAGAAGAACTCTTTTCCTGCCAATCTCTCTAGGATCTGATCAATGAATGGTAGGGGGAAATGATCCTTCTTTGTCGCAGCATTCAGGCGTCTGTAATCCACACAGACACGCCACGACGTGGGTACTCTTGTCACGATCTCCTCTCCATCCTCGTTGGTGGTCGTCTGAATTCCCGACTTCTTCGGGACAACATGGATTGGGGCCACCCACTTAGAATCGGAGATTGGATAAATGAAACCCGCGTTGCACCATTTTTCTATCTCCTTCTTCACGACTTCTCGTAAATTTGGATTCAACCGACGTTGGAATTCACGAGAGGATTTGGCTTCATTCTCCAAGTAAATATGGTGCGAACACAGAGCGGGATTTATCCCGTGGAGATCGGAAATGCTCCAGCCTATTGCCTTGCGGTTTTTCTCTAGGATCTCTAGCAAGTGAGATTCCTGCTCCTCGGTCAATTGCGAACTGATGATGACCGGAAATTTCTTATCTTGGCCCGCAAGGAAGGCATACTTTAAGGTTGTGGGTAAGGGTTTGAGCTCAGGAATGGTGTGATCGTCTAAGAAATCTGGCTCAATCTGTCCTGGTTCAGTGTTGGAAGTGGCTGGATCGTTCTATGTGATTGCTGCCACCAAGTTCGGCTCTGGAGTCGGATCGTCAAAGGTCTCCATACAATCGGCAAATGCCTCGTCCGACTCGTCATCCTCATCTTCCGATTGTCCTAGAGATGTAAGGACTGACAGGCCCAACTGGGTCTCTACGTCATCGAAGATGTAGGGCGATGCAGGCTCAGAGCTGTACTCGTCCCTGAAGATCTCGCAGACTGACTCATGCACTGGATCATCTTCGGAGGAGATGGATACATCGGTGCTGGCTGGGTTCTGTCTCCATGGCCCAACTAAGTCTACATGCTCGCAGTCTGTTCTGATAGAAGAGTACTCGGTGCTGGATTCTGAATCCGGTCTCTGCCATCTTGTCTGCTTCATTTCAAGTTCCTCATCTCCGCCTGGAGTTTGGAACTGAATCTTCCCGATCTTATAATCAAATAAGGCCCCTGCTGTTCTGAGGAAAGTCCTACCTAAAATGATCTGGGAGTCTCTCCAATTACGAGGGGTTTCCATATCCAGGACAGTGAAGTCCACCATGTATTCTTGTCCCTCGACTTTGATCACAATGTTCCTCAATTCTCCTTGGGACCTCTTGATTGATTTATCAGCAAACTGTAGGAGTGCTCTAGATTTCCTAAGAGGTCCGAGATTAAGCTGCTCATAGAGGGTTGTAGGCATCAGATTGATCAAGGAACCATTGTCCAGGAGAGTGCGTGCCAACGCGATGTCATCAACATGACTCACTACATAATGTGCACCCATATCTCTTCGTTTCCTTGGAAACGAGTTCTTTATTGCACAAGTCGTGGCTACTGATAAAACGTGTTTCTCAACACGGCTTTTGGTCTTCCTACTAACCCTAGTAGGTGTGCATCTCACCTTAAGGTATTTTTGGAATGCAGGGGTCATCTCCACGTACTTGTCAAAGGGGATTGTGACCTTGATATATTTGTTGCAGAATTCAGCCATCTCAGGGTCATCTTTTTGGATTTTTTTGGTTTTCTTCTTTCCACCCGTAAGAGCTCGGGGGAAAGGGATTATTGACTCTAACTCAGGTTCGGAAACTGAAATTTTCTCATTGACTTCGGGAACTGAGTTCTTAACAGGACTCTGATTCTGATACAAATTAGGACGCTCACTCTGACTGAAAGGAAAATGCTGAGGTGAAACCGGTAATGCTTCTTCCGCGACTGCTGGACGATCCTCCTCAGATGGAGGTGCGGGCTCTTCATCGGTTTCTTCTGACTCTATGCAAATGCGAGACTGTTGCTTCGAGGACTCAGATATCCTCTTCTTCTGCCAGCGATGATGGTGGTAATGCTCCTCCTCTTCTTCCTCCGAGTTCTCCTCAGGTAGAGTGTCGGAGGCTCCTTCCTTCTGCTCCCGTGCCCGATCAGGTATGGTCACGGTCCTTCCGCTCCTGAGGGACATGTGTTTTACATTATCGTACGAAAGGATCTCATGTTCAGATAAATAATTATCTGAATAGTATACCTGATCTCGAGGTCGGTTCTGGCCATGGAGTATGTTGTTCGGGTTGGCTTGAACCTGTGCGGGAATTGGGGTCTTTGGCGCCATCTGTTGGTCCTGGGTACGAGAGACCCGATTGATGTCGGTTCTCATGTCCAGGTAATCATTCTGCATCTGTTGGACCCTATCAGACAGGGTCTGGATCGCCAAGGTGAGAGACTCCAATTCGGTGGGCTGGGCTGACTGCTGTGCAGACGAGGTTCTGTATTGGCCCTGCTGGCCATGCCGATATTGCTGCTGCTGATGGGATGGTGCTGGCCCCTGCTGATAGGTGCGCTGCTGCTGCTGGTATTGCTGCGGCTGGTACCCTTGTTCTGGCCTGAACTGAAAGCACGGTGTTGGAACGGGCCTGGTTTCTTGGTAGACTGGGGATGAACGGTGAGGCTGATCCTTCCCCATTTCGGCCTGCCTGACAATCGGGTCACGGCTATACCAAAGTCTGTTGATCTCGTACACTTACGGAGGCTCCTCGTATCCCGTCTCCACTTGTGGGGGTGCATGCTGGTCCTGCTGGGTGTAAGTCTGACCCAGCTACTCTGAGGCCCCGGTGCCTGTTCCTGTACAAGATGGACTCGATGTACAGGTACAGGTGGTGCAGAAGGGGCAGGTAGCTTGATCTTAGCTACCTTCTCAGAAAGTTCCTCCACTTGCTTCGGTAGACGCGAGAGAGACTCAAGTTCCGCGACTCTCTTGTGGATCTGCTCGACCATGGTAAGCTTGTCGGCAATCATCCCCATGCTGGGGATGAGGTCCTCAGTCAGATCCGCTACAGTCCTTTGGGTTGTCTCATTGGATAGGATGGAAGGAGACAACTGATAGGCCCTGGTGGCCTACGACCTGCCGGTTTCCGCCATCTGCTCTAGGATCTTCCATACGGCGTGCTCGTTTTTGTTCAGATAGCTTCCTCCATAGGCGGCACTGACTAACCCCTGCATCTCTAGGGTTAGACCACAGATCAAGGTCTGGACTAAGATCGCCTTTGAAATGCCGTGGCATGGGCATTTCTGTACTAAATCATTGAACCTATCCCAAGCATCATGGAAAGGTTCACTAGGTCCTTGGGCGAAGCTGGCGATTTTCGTTCTCATCTGGTTTGTCCTACTGAGAGGATAGAACTTTTTCAAGAATAGGTCTTTGAACTGCATCCAGGTATTGCATACCACCCCTAAGTTTTTCAACCAATGAGCAGCCTTATCACCTAAGGCAAAAGGGGTGGCCTTCAGCCGAATATAATCTTAGCCAACATTGGGATGGCTAAGATTGTTGCACACCAACTCGAAGTCACGGAGGAAAGTGTATGGTTCTTCATTAAGGTTTCCGTTGAACTTCGGAAGCAGACTAAGGAAGTGGGGCTTCAGTTCAAATGCCTGGGCGGGAACTGCAGGTGCCAACCACTGAATCTCGTTCTCCGCCGGGTTATAGGTATCGACCATTGGTCGGTCGATTCCTTCTGCTACTATGATCTGTCCCATCCGTGCCGTGAGATCTGCATTCTTCTGTTCGGCTTCAGCGAGGCGAGCAAGAATCTGTTTTATTTGTTCCTCATCCGGTATTACTTTTGGCAACATCTCGTCCTCTAATCCTGGGGGAAAGTAAGGTCGATGTCAGAGGATAAATCAAGGAAAGGATTACCGAGGCGATGATCTTCCTCGATAATCTCGGAGGAGATGAAAGGTTGGTTTGAGAGTTACCACCCTGAGTATGAGGGAACCAAGACTCAAGAGGGTCATGAATCCTGGTTGGTCCAAGGTGCGCTTGGGCCGATGAAGACGAGTCGCTTGGGGGACTCATAGAGAGATCGGTAAATAATGCGTCGAGATCTCCCCAGTTACTCATCTTGATGTGGCGAGAAGAAGAAGATAGGGTTTTACTCCTACCTGAAGCAAGCAAAATCAATCCAAAACCCTGAGTTCACACTCAACACAGTGAAGGACTCGAAATCGAGTCCGATTAATCTTGTAATTTTTAAGTGTGATTTTTCAAACAAGATAGCAAGGATTACGCAGCCTATAGGGAAGTCGGCTTAGAGCCGGATGCGTCTTCCCTCTTTATCCTGTCGCCTAAGATACCGCCGATCCTCCCTTTCTGCGCTCCTATCCGGAGTGGGGACTCAATGACGTGCCCCTATCTACCTGCAAGCAGGCGGAGGCTGACAAAGCTAGGCCTTGTCGCGGAGTACCGCTGGTTCGCCCCTATCTACCCGCAAAGGCGGAGGCTACTTGGTACTTGTCAATGAGCTTAAAAGTATCCCACTCATGATATTTGCTAAGATCAGTTGGCTCGTGATATGGAAGGCGGGGATTTGGGCTCTGCCTTAAGGTGTTCACACACACTCAAGTACTCTCACTCAGCCTGAAAACAGGGTCGGGGATTAATCTCCCGCAAACAGATTTTCAAATTTTATTCTCTTTTTTCTTGTCAATACTGTTTAGCAGTCCCGATTTTAATTAAGTTATCACTGATTAAGTCCACCACACAGCACGCCTATCGGACAGTCCCAATTTCCGTTTAATTAAATGTGAAAATCAGAGGGAGAAATCGAGAAAAAGCCGATGCACGATAAAACAATGATGTTATGCTAAGTTCAGGAGACTTACAGTGATCCCTTCGCTTTTATGCAGGATGCATAACAGAATTAAAATTTTATCTAAATGCAAATGCAGGCGATGAAAGCCGCTCCTAGACAGGCAGTTCTATTAGCGTGAAGAACAGTTTAATTTGACTAAGTACAGCGGTCTAAGTGCGTCTTTTAAGTGATTTGTGCGGTCCTAATGATTACGAGCACAAGCAATTCCTAGATTGGCTCGGGAAGCCACTAGTGCAAGCTAAGTTACAATTCAACCACACAGCACACGGGGACACGATTCCACTATTTTACACACGCGAGAACCTGAACGGGAACCGCTGGAAAAGATGCGAAAAATGTGGAAATAAATGAATTACAGGTTCTCTCAAATCACTCAAACCAATTCGAATGCGGGTTCCTCGAAGCGTCTTCGACTCCGATGTCCCTCGCACAAAAATAAGTTGAGGTCAGATAACGAACGACACAAAAATGCAAAAATTTTTAAAGAAAGAGAAATATTCACAAGAAAAACCGGGGGTCAGACTACCCGGGGAAAGAAAATCAAGCACTCAAAATTTCACCAAAACTTAACCTAAGCCGTGCCTCCCCGGCAACGGCGCCATTTTGATAGGCGTCCCGCACCCTTAGTTAATTCGGTCAAATTAATGTTGATCGTTCGTTGCAGTCGGATACGAGAGGCTAGTCAAAAACCGCTTCTCAATTAATGTTAAGTTAATTTCAAGCGGCAAATTTTTTTTACTTGGTGAAGTCCAAGGTCGAACTCAGGGAGGCAACTGTCTCCTTAGGTCAAATTTTAGCAAAATCCAAGTGTGAGATTTTCGGGAGGAAAATATTTTTGGTCTTTTTCTATTTTTTATGCTGACACATGCAATCCGCAGGCCAATATAACAATTAATTCAATTAAGATATCGAATGAAGTCTAAAAATTCTAAAAACTGGCCAGATGGTTAATTATGATGAAAATGATGTACCCTAATTTTTTTGGATATTTCAGACACTAAATGGATTTACTGGGAATTAAATATGCAGACAGGGTGATTTTCAATATTTAATTTTTAATAAATACCAAACCACAATTTCTTCAAGAACTAAAATTATCCTAGATAGCACAAATGATAAGGAATCCAGGAAAATTGAAAGATCTGAATTTCAATGTGAAATGGATTAATTAAAATCTAAATAAGAAAATCACTCAATAATTTATTTAGGCCTCGATATGTGTGCAAATGATATGAAATTTTTATAGTATGTTAAGAATATTGTCCTTAAGCTACTGTGAATTTTTGATGATTTTTGGAAGCACAGAGAATTAATTACAAATCAAAAGGTGTCACTGGGCAAAATATGTCAAAAATGCACCAATTAATTCATTAATAATTCTACTGAAATTACAAAAATGTGACACGTGGACCGATAAATAGAGGACAAATTTCTCAACAAAATGCAATTTTTAGATTTGCAAAATGATGTAAAATGCAACCTAGGGATGCGTGCAAACACAGGGGTGTAAATGCAATACAGGAAAAATAAAAATACAATAAGCAAATGTGCGGACAGGGACTAAAATGCAATTACCTATAATGATGGGGACTCAAGTGCAATTTCTCCACAGGGCACGTGCTCCTCACGTGGGCTCAGCTTCACAGGGACCTTTTTGCAAATATGGAAAGCTCCAGGGGCCTCTGTGTAATTTTTCCAGGACGCACGCGCTCCTCACGTGGGCGGCCTAGGCTCGGATGGCTGCGGAGGCTCGGGCTGAGGCTCGGGCGACGGTGGAGGTCTGGATTGAGGCTCGGTGTAGCCTCGGGTCGTCCGAGCCTAGGTTTGGGGGCAAGGCTCGGTCTTCGTCGACGTGGCTGGCTGCGGGCCTTTGGATCAAGATTGATCCAAAGGATGGCGGTGATGATGCGTGGTGAGATCAGAATCCGTCAGATCTAGATAGATCTAACGGTGGTCGATGGAGGCTGAAGATGATGACGTGGCGTCCTCCTGAGCGTGGGATCAATGACGATCCTACGGTCGTTGGCAGCTCCGGTGGGCGGGCGACGTGGCTGACTGCGAACCGTTCGATCGAGATGATCGAACGGCCTCTGGGGCTTCTTCCTCGACGGCCCTCTGCCTCCTGTGGAGGAGAAGGCGGGGCTCCGACATTGCTGTCTTTGCTCCGCCCTTCCCTCCCGTCGTCGGTGAAGGTCGATGGCGAGTCGGAGGTATCTCGGAAGATGCGCGGATGGTCGACGAAGCTCCTGGTGCCCTCAGGAGTGAGAGAGGGCCGTCGGAGGTTGCTGGCGACGATGCTCGAAGATGACTCCGGCGAGCTTCCGTTCAATGAGACACGGGGTACCTGCAAGTGTTAAATATAGAGCCGAAGCTCGTGCATGTGTTTGTGGAGAGGTTACGGTGATCGGAGAGGCCTAAGGGTGACGGAGGGCGTCTGGAGATGGAGCTCCGGCCAAATGGCGGAGCTGGTGATCGGGGTATTGCGAGGTGCGTCGTCGGAGGTCGTAAAGGCTACCGCTCACGGAATCGTCGAATTGTTGTCACCAATCGAAAGCTCAGAGCTCAGGGAAGCTCTCTGGAGTGGCGGATGCGGCTGAAGTTGGCCGGTGGTGGCGTATTTATAGGATAGAGTTGGTGGGTTAGCTGGTGACGAGGTGAGGTTTGTGGTCGATGTGGGGCGACTCTGGTGGGAGTCGTGGGAAGCGAGGGAGCTGGCGAGGGTGAGGGAGGAATGCTCTCCATCGTAGTGGTGTTGGTGGTCGGAGAGGGTGGATGAGGTGATGCCAAGAATAGGAAGGGGGCGGCTTGTTTCGCAAGGGGAGAGATCGTGGGTGAGTGGCGTCCGGAGGTAGACGACGGAGCTCCACCGTTGGATCTGGTGATCCAACGGTGATGATCGAAGCGGTATAGGACGTGTGTGATTACATCAAGGCACGTAGATGATGGGCCGTGGTCGCGCCACGTAGAGGGCGCTGGGCAAAGCACGGGCGAACGGCTTGGATGAGGAGATGGAGAGGATCGAAGGGACGAGGAATGCCAACGGAGGGGCGACTGTGATGGGCTCGATCAGATGGTTCATCTGCCGCCACGTGGCGAGCTCTGGAAGAGGCGCGAGCGGATGGTGCAGATTGAAGGCATGAGATGATCTGACGGCCCAGACAAGGGGCGT
Organism: Ottelia alismoides; assembly: GCA_037367405.1. Lineage (NCBI taxonomy): Eukaryota > Viridiplantae > Streptophyta > Magnoliopsida > Alismatales > Hydrocharitaceae > Ottelia > Ottelia alismoides. The sequence goes on along the minus strand of JAZKJV010000729.1, from coordinate 1,260,501 downwards.
ACGTGGAAAAGACTGAGCCGTTGGATCAAAGAGGAGGATCCAACGGTTGAGGATGCAGGCGGATGAGGCAAGGGGGAGCGGGCCGCGTGACGCAACCAGAGGGCGCCACGTGGCCTGCTGTGAGTGGTTGGAAGAAGATACATGTGTAGAGAGAAGAGGGGGTCGAATTTGGAAAAACTCAAAACATGAAAGTTGTAGATCTCGATGAGATCTACAAGTTTCATGTTGACCAATGATGGAGATGAGGTCAAATATGATACATAAACACAAGGATACAAATATACATATATGTAGTATACAAAGTGGCCCCAAAAACCCAACTTTCCCATACAAGCTCCAAATTCAATGAAATTAGTCTCATTTTAAAGGTCTTTTAAGGTGTAGTATTCTAAGAGTCAGTAGACCTAATTCGGAGTTTGTATGAGGGCTTTATGTGCATTTTAGTGTACAGGGGTTCTCAGGCTTTATTGGCTATTTTACAAAGGGGATTTTTGGTATTCTTCCCTATATGATTAACTAAGGAGTACAAATTATAGAGAAGAGATTATTTTAGTGAATGGGTATTTTACAAGTGATTTTTGGCTTCTTATGCAAATGGACTGCTAACATGTATGAATTATGAATGTATGCAAGAATGCTATTTATGCAATATAAAGGGAAACATGCATCTGTTTTCTCGGGAACAAGGCTCTATTTTTGACTTTTGAAGTGATGAATCACAGATTCATTAGGGATTCACCAACTCAACACGTGAAGCCGTAAGGGTTCGGCTTTTATCTTTGTAGTTTTTAGCTTGAATTCAGGAAGTTATCTTTCAACGAGTCCTTAGAGCGCTACGCCTAAAGGAGAGAGTACTGCCGGAAGAGTGTCCCGTACTTGTCCTCCTCCTGTGTAACCTGTAGTCTGCACTTTTTAAGGTCCTTGTAACCCTTCCTGGATCGCTACTCAACCAAAGAAATAGCGAAAGGAAGCCAATAGGCGAAACCGATACTTCGGAACTCGCTCGCAACGGAATCACCCGTGAGCGTGCAAGAACCTACTCGGACGCAAGATGATGAGACAGACACCCCCATGAAGGCGTGGCCTAGGCTCGATACTTCGGACAAGGTCAATGCTCTATACAATAGAGAGTCACCAATGTTGACCAATCCGTACTCGTCCACGTACGATAGAAGCGCCAATACTTCGGAAATCCAAGCGATACACAAGGCAGCCACGGACTGGGTTTTGGGCTCTAATCCTTACGAAGCACTCAACTCACATGGAAGGATACCTTCCCATGCAACCTGAAGACAAGTGAGGGTGTGACTTTCCCCAAATCAGTGAGTCCAATTACCAATTTTATTTAGGTCAAAGTTTTCTTAGCAGTCCCTTTTTTAATTTTTTTGGTGTTATCGCTTCTTTTGAGTAGATTCAAACAAGCGCCTAACATTTTTGTATTTTCTTGATTCCTATTTGATCCAAAAACAGAGGGAGAATAGAGTCGGAAAAGCCAACGCAAGTGGCACTAAGATGGAAATCTCACCTTAGTGCCTAAATGATGAATGCAAAGATAGAGGACTTACAGTGTCTCCCAGCTCTCTCCATGCGGGATGCAAAACAGGAATTTATAAACCTATACTACATGCCGATATGCACATGGAAATCGTCCTAAGAAGGTAATTGCTAACGTGAAGCACCACAAGTCAATCACCAATCCTCGATCCAAATGGTCCGGTCTAGACTCACCGCTCCTCTTCTCGACAAATCGAGTTCAGGAGTAGCGCTTGATGGGGTGGGCTCGCGGCGCGACGGATCTAAGATGATGATTTAACTGTTTAATTAAACTAAGTCCAAATACGCACTATAGGTACATGCAATGGTTATTAGGGTGTTTGGACCTAATCTAATCGATCAAGCAATGCCTAAAATCTAAGGGCTCATTCCACAAAAGAAAGGGAAAATAAATCAAAACCGGAAAATGACTACGGTGAAAAACTTGTCAAAATCCGCGGTGAGCCCCCAAGTGAACAAACACTTGGAAATTGGGCCCGAGTGTCCTGAGTGTCCAAGTACCTGTATTATTACACATTAATAAATCTCTCTCTCACCAATAAAAGACAACTAATCTAACACTCTCTCTCAAGTCTCCCGCTCTCTCCTGTCGGCTTGGCTTAAGAAAAGCTGACTCCGCGTCCCAAGGTTGCACCGGATCCCCTAGGCGATCCGCCTTGCTCCGCGATCCCTCGCAAGAAGACAAGAAAAGAGATGGTTAGAAAGCTCAACAATATATATCTAAAATAGAAGAGAGATAAAATGAAGCAATAATGGAGACAAACAAACACAATCAAACAAAAATGTGATCTATTCGCTGCTGCTCCCCGGCAACGGTGCCATTTGATAAATAGGAATTTCTAACGGTCTTGTGATCCACACAAGGCGGGAACACAGAGGTCACTGCGGTGACCGCTAAAAATCCCTAATTGATCAACAATTAACCCACAATCAAATGATACAAACAATGAAAAGCAAAAAGTGGAGTTAAAATTTATTTTTAACTCTACAAACAGATGTATAGGTGTAAGTATGTAGAGAGTTCGAACATAGGGAGCAAGGCAGGATAGATCAACAAGTGTGTGTGTGTGTGTGTGTGTGTGTGTGTGTGTGTGTGAATGTGATGTAACGTCTACTCTATGCAATGCAAATGTTTTTGTGGGTTTTTAATTTTTATTTTTTTATTTAATTTTTGATTTTTAAATTTTGTATTTTGGTTTCTTTTTTACTGATTTTGTATTTTCTTTTTATATTTTATATTTTATATTTTCTTTTTCAATAAGAGGATATATACACAATATAAGAAAAGAGAAGATAAGGTATTTAAATAAATAGGTAAAAATGCTCAAAAATCAGGGAATAAAATATTTTTGGTCTTTTTACATTTTTCTACTGTTTTTGTGATTTTTGGATATTTTTCAGAATGTTTTTGGTATTTTTAAGACTCAAAATAAAGAAAACAGTGAACAACAAGGCTGGCCGAAATTAAAATGGGAATGAAAAACATCAAATAGTAACAAAATTTTCCCATATTAATTTTAAAATAAAGGCAACAAAATGGGGAAACTACAGATTTTGAGTTTTCATTTTTTGGAGTTTTCTATGATTTTTTAGATTTTTATGAAGTTTTTAGAGGTTTTTAAATTTTTAAGGTTTTAGTTTTGAATTTTTTAGTGGTTTTTGGACTGACAATAATAGATGATAAAACACACAAAATATAATTTTTTGGAATTTTTCAAAACGTTTTTATAATTTTTATGGATTTTCTAATGCAAACAGTAAGAAAAATGCATGTTTTTCATTTTTAATAAATATGAAAATGCAATAAAAATGCAATGCAAAAATATGGCGTGAATGAGCAAGTAAACAGGAGCCTATGCTATTTTTTTGAGAATTGTTCGAGTTAAAATGATGCACTAATTAAATAAAGACAACATCAAGAAACTACACTACTAGCAAGGGTATAAGTGCAAATCCGTAAATATCCAGGGGTCAAAGTGCAATTTTCCAACAAAATATTATATTGAATATTCACTTTAATGGACCAAACACAAATTTTAAAAGCCGCAAGGGTACAAGCACAAATTATCCAACCCTACACGTGACTGGCACGCGCTTGGAAGGACCTAAAAGTAATTTCCAAAAAATCCCAGGGGCTTCAATGTAAATATTCCAAAATATTACACTGCATAAGAAAGTTTATGGACTAAAACTAAATAAGCATACCCTAAGGGGGGTCCGTGTAAAATACCCCGCACCTCACATGAACCAGTCACGTGAGGTGACGTGGCTTGGCCCGTTCGCAAATAGAACAAGTTCGAGGGTTTGGTTATAAATATTACAAAACTTTTTAAACTACCTATGAAAATTGCTGGACTAAATATTAAATACAAAAATGCGTGGGGTTAAAGTTGCAAAATACCCCGAGGGCGCTATCCAACGGCTGAAGGCGCTTCACTTGACACGTGGCGGGCGTTGGACGACCGATGATGCTTCGCGTTGGACAGCGAAGATTAGATCCTTGGGTGAAGATCTGACAGTGGAGACCGGGCGCGATCCAACGGCTGCTGTGTGAACTGGGGCTCCTCCTCGATTCGAAGACCGCGAAGGCCGGAGCAAGAACCGCGAAGGAACTCCGACGAGCCGAGGTTCTCCGAGGTGCTGCTCCTCCTCCGGTGGACTTCTTGGATTCAAAATGAGGAAGAGGCTCCCTGAGGTCTGGGCTATCTCCTGAGGCTTCAAATGCCTTGGCAGTGGCTGAGGCTCGCGGAGGAGGGAGGCGGAGCTGGAGGCTCGGCCGAGCTCCGGCGAGAGTCAAAACTGCACCCAGGCACGAGTCGAATGGAGGTGACCTGCAAAACAAAGTGAGAGGGTCCAGGGCAAGTTGCCTGGACCCCGCGGGGGTGGATGCGGTGGCGTGAAGCGACAGAGCGGAATTCGGCCGGGAGGTGCGCTCCGGCGAGGTGAATGGATTCGGTGATTCGATCGATGGAATGTGGTGATTCTTGAGGCGAAATGAATCTTAAGGCTAGAGTAAGTAAAATGCGACTATAAAGGAAAGTGGAAGATGTTGCCTCGACGGTGAGTCACTGGAGGGAGAGTACCTCGACGGCGGGTTTCGCTGGAGGTAATGGAGACGCCTCCGACCTCCTTAGCCTTGGCTGATGGCACAAAGACGGAGCTGTCACCTCCAGGTCTTTGTGGAGCACGAGAGGGGCAAGGAGGGGGTGGACCGAAGGGACTCGAATTCAAATCGCAAGTCAGGGATTGCATATAAGTCATTTGACCCGATGACTGAGGTGGTCCAAAGACCAAGGAAGAACGCCTCGCGCAGCGATCCAAAACCTAGGTTTCCCTTGGGCGTGCATTACTGGAAATCAAGGAGCAAAATCCTTAAGAGGTCGATGCGAAAGAGTGGAAGATTCAACCTCGATAAATGGATGAACATGGGTCAAAATGCGACTGTCAGAGCTCTAGGGGTCTAGGACACCTAGTTTGACCGGGTTAACTAGGGTTTGCACCTGGTTGGTCCACGTGGACCAACCAGGAAAAACCCTGAAAAAAAACTTTTATTAATTCGATTAAAAATAGAAAATGGCCGAATTAAATTTAGGTTATTAAATAAAAAATATTTATTATTTTATGTAGTATTTTATTCTGATTTTTAGTTATTTTTATGGAATATATTTTTACAAGTTCACTTTTATTACCCTTATAGGTATAATATCTATATATTTAATTCTTTTACTTTTATTTTGTGATTTTAATTTGTTTATTTTTATTTAGTATTTTATAAATTCATAAAATACTTTTATACACACAAATATATTTTTGTTTTATTTTTCTGATGTGTTTTGCATATTAAATAAAATATAAGTATAGTTTCTACAGTATAAGTATAGGTAGTATACCTGCGTATCAAATATACAAGTATTTTTATCTTGTATTTTATTTAGGTTTTTATTCTGATTTTAATGTACGTAATTATTATAAGTAATATTTACATAATTATAAAAATATAAATTACAAAAATAATGAATAAATAATAAATTGAATATTTTAATCTGTACAAGTATACAATGTGGGTCCAAAACTCAACTTTCAAACCGTAACTCTGAAAAATACGAAACCACCTCTATTAAATAGACTATTTTATGCTATATACAATTAAAGTGAGTTTGATACATTCGAGTTTTTATTTGCAAGATACGGGTCTGGGGAAGTTGGAGTTTTGAATATTATTCAAACATAACGTTTTATCTGTACATTATTTTTCAGTGAAATCAATTTTGTATTTTATTTATTTAATTATCCATAACTTTCATGTACAAAATTTCTTTATTTGATGTACAAAAAGTGGCACCAAAAATAGGTCCAAATTGAATAAAGAATGAAGGAATTTTAATTGTATTCTGGCCCTTATCTCCCCCTACTTTATTCCTTGTTGACCTATTCATCAAGATGCCCAAGTCTCGGGGTTTCGGGTCATAAAATATTTACAATATTTTATTCTTTTTTCTTTTCTTTTATTTATTCTATAATTTTTGCTTTAATTACAGCATTTTATACACTATTTGGATGCACATGCATGAATGCTAAGATGATGGATTTAATGCTATTTACACGCATTTGCTAGGATTTTTGATGCCAAAATGATAGAATAAAGATGATGAAATGTGTATTCATCACCTACTAGTAGACAAAATGGGCTTATTCATTTTGAGTTGTGGTCAAGTGCTCCATTTTGACCAAAGCCCCAATAGGTTGTCTTGAATAGTATACCCCGATAAATTGGGTCTTAACCCGGGGTGTTACATATAGCCTATGTTGTGACCTTTTGGAGCTCAAAAGCCCCTCTAGCATTCCGAGCTCTTCATTGGAGATCAACTGCGTCGGCATATGCTAGAGTTATCGAGGTCTTCCCCATTCTTTTGAGGTTGAAGAAGGAGACCTTCAACTATCCCAAATACTAGTGATCTAACCTCAACAATATTTATCATTGTCATTCTCTCTAGGACAAGCCAACACTGATCGATTAAGACCCCAAGCCCCATCTAGCTATTGGAATTTTACTCGTTTCTAGCCTTAGATGGAGTAATATTCAACGCGTTGATCATTATTAAGTGTCCAGACAAAAGCCATTATTCATATCAACAACATACAAGCTACACCATTAGATTAGACCCTCGCCCCACGAGACACGTTCACATGCTGGTATTGTTACATCCATGTCCTTGTCACTTCCATAAATTACGATAAAGGAAAAACTATATAAGAAATAATAAGAACATATAAAGGCAATACAATTTTTAACAAACCTTATTGCAGGATTTGAGAGGAAGGGACGTCGAGAAATGATAAAGAAAATCAAGTCTCAATGCGATCGAATTATTTTATTTTACTTGGATAAATCCTAAGGTCGAACTTAGGGAGGTAATATAAGGGTTCATAATTAATATTTAAATAATCTAGAAATTTAGGTTTTCAGAGAAAAGAATATTATTTATTGTATTTGTATTTTCATCTTTTTATGGATTTTGAACTTAATGATGTAATTAATCGTGGAAAGGAAAAAATTATGCATGTATTTTTCAAAATAAATTTTTAATGAAGATGAAATAATGAATGCTATGTGGTGAAAAATGAAGGGATTTTTATCCGACAGACCCTATAATCTTTGTTAATTACCTCTACGACCTTTGAAACATCGTAATTCCTCCCTCGACCCCGTAAACTTGCTCCGTCTTACCCCATGAACCCTACCGTTAAATTGACACATCTAAACTTAACTTCCTTGGGTTAAAAACGAGTTAATATAACCAATTCACGAACGAACGACTAGAATCAATCAAGAGAATTCCTCTCTCCCTCTAACAGCTTCCCCGCATCGTCTCTTCCGTCTCTCTGCCCACGCGAGAGCACTGGACGAGGATGGAGGAAGAGAGCAGGCTTCTACGAGCGAAGGGAAGGAGGTTGGTGGTGGACGGGGTTGTGTTCTAGATTGGGTTCCACTGAGGGCTGAAGGGGAGGAGGTTGGTGGAGGTCAAGGGAGGGGCTTCTTAGAGCAACGGAGCAGGGCCGAGAGGGAGTCTCACACGGCCGACGGGGAGGAGGCCTTTCCCGCCCGCTTCGAGCTGGGCCCGAGGGGGGGTCTCGCGCGACCGAGGTGGGAGAGGGGATGGGGGCTCGCGCATCCAACGAGGGGGGAGGGGTAACGCTGGGGTGGCGGGGGAGGGGAAGGGGCTCATGCATTCAGCTATGAGGGAGGGGTGACGCTGGGGCGGCGGGGGAAGGGAGGGGGGCTCGTGCATCCAGCGAGGGGGAGGGTGACGCTGGGGCGGCAGAGGGAGGGGGGGTGGGCTCGCGCATCCAGCGAGGGGGGAGGGGGTGACGTTGGGGCGGCGGGGGAGGGGAGGGGGGCTCGTGCATCCAGCTATGGGGGAGGGTGACGCTGGGGCAGCGGGGGGAGGGGAGGGGTGACGCTGGGGCACAGGGGAGGGGGGCTCGCGCATCCATCGGGGGGAGGGGTGATGCTGGGGGGCGGCGGGGGGGGAGGGGGGATGGGGCTCGCACATCCAGCGAGGGGGGGAGGGGTGACGCTGGGGGCGGCGGGGGAGGGGGGTGCCTCGTGTGCTTCGAGCTGAGCCAGGGGGGGTCTCGTGCAACCGACAGCGAGGGGAGGTGCCTCGCACGCTAGCTGGGCCGAGGGGGGGTCGCGCGAGACTGACAAGGAGGGGGCCCTTTCCCTCACGTGACTCGCAAGGAGGGGCGCTTGTAGTGGGCGAGGGGCTTCGAGCTGGGGGCGGTGGGCCGGGGCCTCGTACGATCGGTGGGAGGGGGGCTTCGAGCTGGGGGAGGAAGCGGTCAGGGGAGGGGCTCGAGCGGGCGTGTCGCACACCAGGGGGAGGGGGGCTTCAGGTAGGGAGAGGCAAGTGGGTGGGGGAGGGGGGCGTCCCGAGCAGGAGGAGGAGACGGGCTGGGGAGTTGGAGGGGCTGACGTGGATGAGGGAGTGGCACTTACAGTAATTTTCATAAATAAAATGGGTATAATGTAAAGGATGATAACAGAATCTGGTTACTTTTAACGGTCAAATGGATGGGGGTTACCACAGGGTTTGTAGGGTAAAGGTTAACAAGTTTACGGGCTGGGTCGAGGGAGGAATTACGATGTTTCAAAGGTCGTAGAGGGTAATTGACAAAGATTATAGGGTCTGCCGGGTAAAAATTTCAAAAATGAATAAATAAATAAATGCGATCTTTTTGTGATTTTAAATGATGCAAGGTGATGATGGAATGATGAATATGATAAATGAGCAAGTCACAGCAAACCAAGCCAAGTCAATTATAATCAGTGAGCCTCCACCTTATTTAATCTCAAGGATAATTTGTCAATCAATATTCGAATAGATTCCCTCAAAATCCATACAGACATTATTGAGCAATCAGAATCAATGTCCAAGAAGAAATATGCTCAGTGTGTACCAAATAGATCTTCCAATTAATTGATATTCAATTACATCTCCAAATATGCAACTCAATGTTCTAAATGAAAGAGAATGAATTAAGAACTAAAATGACATAAAGAACACAACAATGGGACAAGACGTTCACAATATATGAAAGAAGTAAGTTCCAAGGACTGAATATCAGATAAAATAAATAAATGTTTTCAAAATAGACCTTCACAAGGTTTGAAACGTAAATATCTGAAGCCGACTGGACCTCCTTTGCAAATTACCCTCAACAGGGACATATGTGTAACTATCTGAAGTTCAAAGGGCATCCGTGCAATATGCCTAAGGTCACGTGCGTGGCGCGCGTGAGCTAGACCTTCTGGGAATTCTGGAGAGCAGCTGGGGGGGACTGCAATTTCCCCACAGTCACATGTGATGTGCGTGTAGTGGACTCAAGGCTCGGGCGGCAGCTTGGTCCGAGCCTCCCATGTGGTAGCTTTAGTGTTGCTTCGGTCATCCCTGAAGCTTGAGGCTTGGATGCATGCTTCAGAGATGATCTGGTTTGTCCAATGGAGATGGATCTAGCGACTCTAATTTGGACGGTGAAGATCCTTTATGTTCTTGTTCGTGTGGCTCTTGGAGCTTCAACCTAGAGGCAGGTCTTCTTCCTTGATGCTAGGCATGCTGTTGTGTGTTTAGATATTGGCTCTTCTTAGATGGTTATGGTTGTTGAGTCTAAGATGACGAGTGAATGGAACATAACAATGATGGTGTGCCAGAGTAGAGAGACTAGTGGATACATGACCGACTCTCTCTTTCTCTCGATGAAGTTCGACGAATATGGAAGATATCTAAAAGATGATGGAGATGTATTTTAATAGGAGAGGGAGTCAGGTGTCCCACGACAATGGGGATAGAGAAAGATAAGGTTTGTCATCAGGAGAGGGTTCTAGGTGGTTGGATCGGAGGCGAACCAGGCAGAGGGGAGAGAAGATAAGAAGATGGGTTCTATGCGATGAGAATTGGGATTCACCTATGGAGGCGGTTACCAAAATGGAATAGATTAGGCGGTCGGAGAGGTTGCGAGATCATCGAGGAACTGCAGTGAAAAGAGAAGAGATATGAAGAGGGGGTTAGATCGTTGGTTGTTTGATCAGAGTAGGGATGACATAGAGGCAGAGGACTCGGTCAAGGAGTGACAACACTAGACGATGGCAGGGGACACAGCAGAGGAGGAAGACCTCATGTGTAGTTCACGTGAGGAGGTGGCACGTGTTAGGTACACAAAGAAGGTGACATCAGCAAAGAGTCATGCACAAGGCATATGACAGGGGGGTATGTGTTAGGTACGTGAGAAGAGAGAGAAGAAGGTGGGAAGACTGGAAGCCGGTGGTTCCAGTGAGCTCGCGCTACGTGGCGCAGAGTTGACCAGGTTTGACCGGTGAAGTAGATGGAGAATAAATACATAACAAATATCAAGTAGACTCCAATGCAAAAATGATCAACATGAAAGATGTGCCTCTAAATGCGATCTACAATGTTCATAGACGATTCAAGTGAAAATGAAATGCTGAATGCAAGATATGAATTTTTTAGTGGTAATTTATATTTATAAAATAGTAATTTTTGACTTTGAAATTTCTATTTTATTTTCTGTGGATAAATAAATGTATACAATAATCAAACATTGTATGAAATGAAGAATGGACTCAAATGACCTTTTTTTGAATTTTTATGAGCTAGAAATAAGTCAAGTACAAGCAGAACAGGTCAATAGGCTCAAGTCAGAATCTATCTTTTTTATTGCTTTTCTGATTTTTTGGATTTTGAATTTTTGTTATTTATTAAAATAATATACATATTAAAGAAATAAAAATAAAATAATTAAAATGAATGAGATATGCACATGAAATGATAGGTCAAAATCAACAAATATGTACAATGCGTGGTTAGGTCCCAAACCTATTTTTTCACAATTAGTCTCTGATTCTTTTGAATTTTATCTTTATTTGTAGATATTTGAGCATACGCTAATTCAAAAGTGAGTACATTTCATTTGGAAACTGTATGAGAGAGAAATCAGTGTTTTGTCTATCTGCCCTATAGTTAGGGGTTGAGGTTATTTTGAATCTGTTCAAGTTAGCATTTTTAGGATTTTTTCCTTATTAAGGTTACTGATATGTACACAATGGAGTTCATTTCAGGTTAACTGCAGTTAACACGAATAAATTAAAAATACATGAAGTTAGGTGAAAATATTAAGATGATTATTAATGTAGAAATGAATGCTAATTTATGTAAATTAATTACAAGTGCATGAAAGTTAATTTTTATGAAGTTAACATGTAAATGATCTTAAATTCTCATAATGAAGCTCTATTTTCAGGTAATTAGAGTGATGAGTCACATATTCATCAATGACCATTTGGTATGACTTAAGAACACCTAAACTTATTCCAGTTATGTAAATCAGAAAGCTCCTTATCTAGAAGTCAAAGGCGACTTTCTTAGTCATTCTATCCGAACTTAAACATGAAGAGGAAGATAGTAGTGACGCTCCTCGAGGTGTTCAAGGGGACACCTTAAGTAATTAATACATCTTTTCTTCTCACAAAAAAATCAACTATGAGAAACACTTAGAGTGGATTAGTGAGGTCCTGCCATTCTCCTTAAGTCTGGGTCTTTGTGGTGGTCCATACTTGGGGTCAGATGGTTTTTGCGATATAGGTTCAAGATTCAGATCATAGAAATGATCAAAATAGCCATGGAAAAACATGCCTGATTCAGGGGTAGCTTGGTCTTGTATATTACTATATACTTTACTCATAAGTCATACTTTTACGTATTTTACGTATATTGTACTCAATAAGATATGAAGATGTGGGTAAAAACTTGTAAAATATGCAATATGAATATAATATTGTATACATTTTTAAAATTTTTATAATACAATGTAATATTTATAAATTTCTTTTCTTACATGTATATAATATTATTTTTTGTAAAAAGTTGTTCTAAAATAGTAGGTATAACAAACTTTTTAAAAATTTAAACTTTTTCGAAAAATTAAAAACTTTTTGAAAAAATCAACTCAAATAATGTTCTATTCTTGACATTTGCATATGCACACAAGAGTCGTTGTGCATCATGCTACTTGATTCGAAGTAACTCTAAACTTCAAGTATCATCACTCCTAGTCATTAGGGTCCTTGACTTAAAGTACTCAAAGCGCTTGGATTGAGGATATACATGCCATATTGCATGTAGAATCTCTGAGCCTAAACCGAATATGCCTAGCACATCACTTGTACGATTGTATATATTTGGTGATGAGTCACAATTTTGCCAACAAATATGGGATTTGAGAGTTTAAGCTGATACCTGAAATTATGAGTCTCGACGATGGGAAGGAGCTCTGGATCACCGCAACCTGAGTGTCAACATAACGAATATGGGGGGTAAGGTTCCTTATACTAATTTAATTTGTCCTAGGTTCCTATATGTGTTTATAATTGAACATGTGGATTAGTACATGCCAACTTATGAGAGTTGAGGAGCTAACGAGTGCAATTTATAAATTTGAAAAGTTATAGAAAAGGCTCAAAATATTAAAAAAATTCCATAAAAAACTGAATAAACTAGAAATGTACCTGAACTTTTGACTGTCATCCTAGACCAAGAGGAAGTAGGGCACAATATCACCTCGTTTCAATAGTATAGAACACTAAATAAGAACAGAGCGAGCACGAAAAAAGAGCTCTACAATGTAATTGTACAAGTCTAAGTACGGTGGCAAAGGTGGCAACGAAAAGGTGCACCCCGATGTATTCCAAGAAAGCATGTGTAGGTGGTTTAAACTCCTTGACATACATGTTGATCTGCACCCAAAAAATAATAATGTATGTGTTTTCGCACTCGAGTGACCACTTTTATAATGAGAGGATAGAAGAATAAGAACAAATCCTAGTCATTCCATTACTGACTTTTTATGTTTACATTATTTAGTTTGACCACTAAAGAGATGACAGATTGAGTTAAGACTTGGTTTTGAAACTAGAGTCGTTGATTGAGTCACTAAACTAGCCTCATGTACTAAGACCTTGGGCGAAACACCGATTATACACCTCGTACCGTATTCAATACTAAATATCATATTTGTCATGGATATTCTAAAATAAGAGAGTTTGAGAACCATGCATTTTGAGTTCCTTTTGGATGAATGTTTAGTGTGACTTGATTTTAAGGAGTTCACGAAACTTGAAGCATGATCCATAAGTTTTCTCATCACTTTCACAGTTAGGAATTCAACATAAATTTCTTTCTTTTTATTTATTCTTCAAATAAGTGCTTGTTCATGGATTAGCAAAGTTTAACTACAGGGGGTTGGTGATTATGTGATATAACTTGTAAATAAATACTCTAATTTAAAGAAACTAATAAAACACAATTTGTAATAAAATGATATATATGTATATAATTATGTTGTAAATAAATTCACGAAATAATTCATAATACAAGCAGTAATATAAAAAGTTGATGTATATGTATGTATCTGCATACACAAAATCCACTTCATTGTGTACATATCACTAACCTTAATAAATAAATCCAAACCACAGTTTCTGAGTCAAATGTCATAAAGTCATGTATCTTCTGAACCCAAATTCACCTTTGAATTAATGCACATTAAATTATCTACAACACAAAATCACATTCAAAGGAATCAAAGTTTATATGTGAAACTTGAGTTGTGGGACCAATTTGTATGTTGCATTTATTTAATAACTTTAGTCTATCATTTTATGTACATAAACAACTTTTTATAGGTTTATTTATTTTTAATTTATTTCCATTGTTTTTAATTAAAAAATAAAAAAAAAATTTGAAAAAGCGAAGAAAATGATGTATTGTGACTATGTATATATACATCAACAATACGTGTTTGATATAATTTTTATCGAGTATACCGACAATAACAAAGAGACAAAAGGTTCCATTTACATTACACGTGGAAATTATATAAGAAAAGTAATGAAATCAAGTACAATGACCGTAATAAAACAAAAAGATGGTCTGAAGAAGCTGAACTTACCTACCAATCCTATACTCGAGTTCTATAAATAGAATATTCTCGATTAAGTTTAGGTCATCTAAATATTTTGCTTCCAAGCGATTTTATATTTGTAAATAGATATTTTTATATTTATATAAATATCCTTGGAAATTATAATTTTACATACACACCCTTGCAAATTAAGTATTGATAAAATCAGCTATATGTTCCTTCATTTAAAAAAAAGCTTCATAGTTTGTGTTATTTAAATGATCAAATCTAGCGTTTCCAATAGATAATTTTACTTTATTGCATCCTACTTTAAAAAAACTTCTCTCTTAAATAACCTCTTCCCACTATATCCCCTCTCTAACTCATCGAAGTCTCATCTTTTTAATAGTAGTTCCGGTAATTTCGGGACTTTTTGGATTCGTCGAAGTCTCATTTGCTAAGCCCCTTGTCATCGTTTGCTCACTATCAGAGCCTTTTCGCAACCATTGTGACCTTGCAATTTGCGAATTGATCCTCTCCCATCCACCACAACAATATCCTAAGACATTATTCTCATGGATTTAAAAATCGTAAGTTTACAGAGATGTTTTTTTAAATACATTGTGAATATTTGTGCCTAATGTTTTGAGATCATTTATCTTAAAATATGCAACAAATAAATTCCAATAAATTCTGACAAATAAATTGACAAATAATGACAGACCAAACAAGTTATATACTGTTTTGGATCAGGGAGAGATAGATGAAGACGGGAGGGATGAGAAGGAAAAGAAAAGAGAGAGAAAAATATAGTATGCTGACACCTCTTAAGTCACCTTGACTCACAGCTCCACACATCGGTCCTCCAAGTAAGTAAGAAAACGACACTAAATTCAGACAAACCTAAAACGTAAGGAGAAGACAGAATCGATTATAAACTCCAGTAGATTGGAAAAAAAGAGAGACAATACTGATCTTAGAATTCGAGAGAAATAGAGAGAAGCTCGAAGGCGACCATGCAAAGCTATAGTGACGTTAGTCAGCATAGACAAAGGCTTCAAAAACCTGGACCTTCGACGACCCATGACATCTTTGTAGCATTTTTTTCTCAACGTTTCCTTTATGTTTTTGTCACTACGATCAGCTTAACCATTTGAACGACGGACCTAGATGGCGTGGATATGCAATGTAAAATGAAGAAGATTAGAAGGATCGTGGAGTAAAAATCAAGTTTACAAGGGTATGTGGTGTTATTGACAAAGTTTACAGGGTCATAGTGTAAAAACACCCTTTCTAACCCAAAGTTGGATGTTAGTGACGCATGTAAAGGGCACTTGAGTGTTGGATTACGGCACTAGATATGTCAACATTCCACATGCTCCACTTGAAATTTAAAATTTCCATTCCTCTTTTTTTCCTTTTCCAGCTTTTTCCCATTTAGAAGCTTCTCTCCAGTTAATTCTTTGAATATTGTATTTCCTTTGTTGGAAGCCTCTTGAGTTTCATGCCACGACCTCTCTTTCTAATATCACGTGTTTATGATCAGGCGTTTTCTTAGTAGAATTATATGTTTTGGATCATGTCTATTACTAGGAATATATATTTTTCTGTTTTGTAAGTAATGCACCATAACTCAAAAGGGGCAAAAGCCAGCCTAGGCATTTACCGCAAGAAGATTATGTGTTAGATCAAGCCACCGAAAAAATTATAATGTAAACATTGCAGGGATGCGAAAGTAAGTGTTGATATGCCTTTAATCATAACTATATGACTCAGGTTGAAGAATCGTCGTACGCACCCCCTTTTGCCGTGACATGCCCCACCAAGACAAGGATCTAGTTGCCCGATAAGTGAGCCTATGTGGTGGGGGGGGGGGGGGGCAAGTGCACTCCCCACGGTGGGGGTAAAGGGGACAGTGCCCAGGGCATTTTTTTAATGAGCATTTTTTACGTGTGAACCTTATAACTTCGTGTGTTTGCGTCTTGCTTGATTGGCTTTTTTTATGCATGTCTGCTTCTGCGATTCGAACAGTAAGTTTGACGATCCTGAATTTTACCCTCTTAATTACGTAGAATTAACAATTTCGTTGCAGCCAAATAAAATCGGATTTGTCAAAGAGCGCTTTAATAGTGTATCAATTAATAACAAGAAGGCGATCGATTTTTATTTTTACTTGGGCATGCCCAAGGTCGAACTCAGGAACACAAGCCTCTTAAGCTATTATCTAGACTCTTATTACTTAAGTTAAGCGATGAATTAGAAAAGTCAATAAATGCACACATATGCATAGAATGCAAACACATGAACAAATGCAAAAAGAAAACATGAATCAGACACTTTTTATTTGATTTTTAATAGGCAAGACAATGCAAGATTACAATAGTGCAAATATGCTTGAATAATAAAAAATATTTGAGCAATTAAACAGTAATCAAGTTCAGACTCGAATCATGAAGCAAATTGTCATTGATCAATTAAGGAAGAGCATGAACAACATTTTCTAAATGACACCTAACTATTAAAATAGATCATCAATTTTTTTAAGTGTCAAAACAGATATTGAGCCATGCCATTAGAAGGAAAATTAAACTAGCTTCGAAAGGAGACCAAAATCAACTCAAATTAACAGAGTTCGGATGCTCGAGATAATCAGATAAAAAACCAGGAGCATAAATGCAAGGAAAACATAGAAATAATAGGGAAAATATGGCAAACAGATCCCTGGGAGGGACTAAAATGTAATTAAACAAAGGGTTATAATTGCAATTATTAAAACCCGTAAAGTTTTAGGTGCAATTTACCCCAAGCGCGTATGGGTGGCACGTGCTAATTGGACCTGTATGCAATTTGAAGAGGCTTAAGGGGCCTTCTGCGAATTTCCCGATCTGTCACATGACCAGGCACGTGAGGGCGAGGTTTGAGAACAATGAAGGCTCGGTGGAGGTTCGGCGTAGTTAGCTTGGCTTAAGAGATTGTCTCATTAGGCTCGGTGTAGGCTTGGGTGCTTCGAGCCTTTAGGGTATGGTGCCGAGGTTCAGTGTTGACACGTGGGCTGATGTGGACCATCTGATCATGATGATTGGATGGTGGCTGAAGAAGCGTCATTGGCTCGACGTGGCCTAACTTTGGCCCTCCGATCTTCGACATCTGACGGTATCTGTACAAGATCTGGAAGAAGACGTGGCTGAGGAAGCGTCGTTGGATGAACACCGGGAGTGCCCATCCAATGGCACCTGGGCGTCCCTGTTCTACAGACTCTGTCGCTGGGAAGCGATGCTAATGATCCTCTGACAAGATGGTTGAAGCTCCGCCGCTCTCCTTTGGGTTCAACGAAGCTCAATGTTGACTTTTAGAAGGTCAGCAACCTTCGTAGTAGCGTGCGGAGGAAGCTGGCCGGTCAGGAGGAGGATGAAGATATCTCAATGCCGGCAGTGAACCCCGCGAAGGATACTCCGACCACAGCTCCCACCATTGACAAGAGTACCTACAATGTCAGTTGGGTAGCCGAACTCATGCATGGTGGATGAGTGAGATGGGTCCCTGGCAAGCGGAGGAACGGGGGGATTGTAGCTCTTCTCCGGCAAAGCAGAGAAGAGATGAGTTGGACGTGGTCAGACTGTAGAGAAGGGGAGACGGTGATCTATGAGTGGCGAGAGGATGGTGCGAGTGTAACGAAGCCAATAGGATGTTAATCAAGATTTGAATGTACTTAGAAAAAACTAATTAAATTGGAGAAATTGAATGAAAAATGAAAAAGAGGTCGAGAGCTTATCTGGGCATTGGCGGAGTGAATGGACTGGGCTTGAGCTTTTTGGAGAAGCTCGGGGTCTTCACACATGCTGGGCGGATGGTCTAGCGAGCTTAAGCAGGGTAGAGCCACTGCGAGGTAGCCGTACAAGCTATGGGTCTACACCAAAGGCAAAGGTTATCGTCGAACCATCTATCTAACCTCCCCCTATCATGGGAAGGTGGAGTGGGACTGGGCCTAGCCCCTCGTAAAGGTGGATGAGGAAGAAAGGGGGTGACGACATGGTATTTGAAGGCCGAAGGTTGGAGGTTCTAGTAGTGGGCGATGTGGATTACATGGAAGACAGGAAGTGATAGGAAGGGAGATATGGCGAGTGTAGGTACCTGCGAGGAAGGTGGAAGATGGGTCTTCCTCATAGGGTAGTCGGAGAGTGGCGAGGATGGCGGAGAAGGTTGGGAAATGGAAAGGGGAATCTGATGCACGAGGTGGAGAACGTGGAAAAGAGATGGGGGTCGGACGTAGACGATAGGTCCTCGATCGTTGGATCTTATGATCCAACGACTGAGAAGTGGGCGCTCAAGAGCGCCTTGGATTTGATTGATGGAGAGACGATCGAGGGGCGCAGAGGATGTCATGTGGCGAAATGGGAAGGAGGCAGATGCGAACGGACGTGATGAGAGGTGGGTGCCGATCGAAGGGCTGAAACTAGAGTGGAGGCGTGTGGTGGAGATTGAATCTTTGAGAAGGAGATCGAACGATGCTGGAGATAGCCACGCGGCAAGAGGAGAGAAAGGCGGGAACGGAGGGTCTGAATGCGATTGGGAGAAGGATCAGAGGGTTGTGGCTGGAGCGGAAAAGTATGGTGGCGATGGATGCTCCAGGAGATGATTGGGCGACTAGGAGGTTGCCACGTGGCGGTAGGACGAAGAGGCGCTGACGGACGGGTGTGATGAGGTTGGGACTTGATCGAAGGGCCATTTATGTTTATGGGATTTAGGCCGGGACTAGGCCCACTAAAATTTTTTGAAGGCCCAGACACAAGCCCAACCCAATTATTATGGGCGGGCATGGGCCGGGCCGGCCCATAATGTCTCAAAAATCAATTGGGCTTGGATCGGCCCAAAACTTATGAGTATAGACTTGGTGGGCCCATAAACTTGGCGCACTCTCATTTGGTTATTTTGATTGTAATATTCATTATGAAGTATTTATTAGTTATTTAGGTCTTTATCATTTAGTTATCCTACTGTTTTACACGGATTTGGTCATATCTATGATTCTATAGTATCTAATGGAAAGAGTTTCATAGAGATATTATAGAAACATGTGCAAATAATAGTATACAAACAGATTGAAAATGTACCTCAAGTGGATTAATCTATCAACGTCGTAACTCCCTCATTAAATCCTGATGAATATATCAAAGTGATAGATCAAAGTCTAGACACATGTGGGCTCTATACGGGCCAGGCTATCGGGCCTAACGGGCCTAATTTTGGGCATTTATACGGGCCGAGCTAAGCCCGAGCCTGGTCCAATTATTAAATGGGCCTACATCTTTGACCCAAGCCCTACCCATAAATAATTCAGGTTCCGGCCGGGCCGGTCTGGGCCGGCTCAGCCCAATGCTCATCCCTAGCCTCGCTTGGGTATGTGCATTTTCAACACAGGACCTTTTTGTATTTAATATCTAGCACTAAAACCTTCATCTGTCGTTATATTTATTTTGGATATTTTGCAAAAAAAACACCCCTTTAGTTTTAGTATTTGCAACGAGGCCCTTGTCCACGTTACCTCGCGTGACTTGCGCACATGGGGTGAGGAAATTTTGTGTTGGGACCCTTACGTTTTGTATTATTGATGTTAAGTCCAGGAAATATTTTATAACATTGTAATTTTTGTGGAGATTTTGCAATTTAACCCTCAGGGTTTGGATAATTACAGAAAGGCCCCTGCTAGGTCACGTACTGCGTGCAGGTGACGTTGGACATGTTGCACGTTTAGCCATGTGGTTCTTGGATTTATTATTTAGTCCATAAAGTTTTTATTGCAGTATATATTTTATGGACAAATTACTTTTTGCCCCTCGGATTTCTAGATAATTACAAAACAACCCTTACTAGTAGTATAGTTTCTCTTTTTTGTCTCTAATTATTTTATGCATCTATAAAACTTTAAAAATTCGTAAAAAATATCATTGTGTGTCTGTTACATTGTACTATCACGTTGTATTTTTATTTCACATTTTTTATATTTTAATATTTATAAAAATTTAAAAACATGCATTTTCTTCACTGTTTGCATTAGAAAAATACATAAAAATTATAAAACATTTTTGAAAAAATCCAAAAAAATATTTTGTGTGTTTTGCATCTTTTATCTTTAGAACAAAAATCATAAAAAATAAAAGAAAACATTAAAATAGAAAAACCTCAAAAACCTTTATAAAAATTTATAAAATCCATAAAAAAACTAAAATTGTGTTTGTTATTCTTGAAGTTTATTTAATGTATTATATTTAGTTTAAAATTAATTTAGAGAATTTTTGACACTATTTAATATTTTTCATCTCCATTTTAATTTCGGCCATTAATTTTCTTCACTGTTTTCAGTATTTTTGACTTTGAAAATACCAAAAAATTAAGAAAAATATAGAAAAACATAAAAAATATGAGAAAAACATAAAAAGCACAAAAATATTTCATTTCCTATATTTTGGAGATTTTCACCTATTTTTATCTCTCTCTCATCACTCTTGTATATATATCCTATACAGTCTTATATCTTTATTAAAAGAAAAAGAAAATATAAAAATATAAAATATAAAAAGAAAATGCAAAATCAGTAAATTAGAAATTAAAATATAAACATATAAAATCAAAAATTAAATAATATATATATAATTAAACACCCACAAAAATAGAACTTGTATTGACATTTGATTACTCTCATTCTTAAGCTTTGATTGCTCGATCTATCCTGCTTGTTCCCTATGTTCGACCTCTACATGCTTGCACACTATAAACATTCATTGTAGAGTTATAATAAATTTTAACTCCACATCTTACTTTTCATCGGTTTATCATTGTTGTGGATTAATTGTTGATTGACCTGTGTTTCGTGAGTGGTCGCCTCAGCGACATTGTGATCCCACCTTGTGTGGATTACTAGACCCTCGCAAGATCCGAGTCATCAACCTACGTGCTCGACAATTTTACCTTTTTCTTCTAATGGGTGAATATAATTATATTATTTATATTGATAATCTTGAATTTGTATCATATTCCAAAAATAAGATGACCACCATGATTTTTTTATCTCAATGTTTCATGAGTGAGCTCTGTCTCCAATTTATTATGTATAAACTTGTATGATTATTTTAGAGATCATACATTTTATTTATACTTATAATTACAACAACTTGTTTGTATGTCTGCATTGTTGAGACATCAATCTAGTGGTTAGCTAAGCGTACCTACTAAGATAACTAAATGCATATTTGTCTCCATTCAAATGATGTTTCCCTGTCTCATGAGATGCAAGACTTCATCTATCTCGATCTCTTCACGTCAACTCTTTAAGTTAATTAATTTGACAACTCAAAATATTTATTCTGATACAAAGGATATGCTTCAAGATCACTATCAATTGAACATAAGGTTGTTGAGAAGATTGATGTCTCTTCTCATATTGGAGATTACGTTATTGGATAATATTATATGATATTTAGTTCTGGTTTTGTTCTATCTCCGTAGATCTTCCATTACACATAAGTTATTACGATCTAACTCTTTAGATAGTTAAGTGTGGGTTATGTAAAGCGACAAAGGTATATAATCTTGATCATACAAACGGTATGCTCAATCATGCAAATTAGATACAATTTGTTCCATATTAAAATGGCATAAGTGTTATAACATTTATTTCTAAATGGCTACCTAGAAGCCTATATGTCAAATCTTTTTACTTGTTTTTGTGATGCCCATGGATCCAGGATACATGTCTACACATCATTCGTAATATCATATTCGCTAGAGATCATATTTGGGTACCGAAAATGAAGGAATTTTTTCGCGTTTCGAATGACATTCATAAATAACTAACCAAGTCACATAACCAATAATCTGTCACCAATTTATTTTGCATATATTTCCATATAAAGTATGTAACAAAAGAAACTGCATTATGTACATGTATCCCAAATTGTAGTTGAAGAGAAAGGAAAGCATTTATAATATCCTGAACAAAAACTATAACATGAGTACCTGTCGAGAGTAACTAAAGAAGCTCAGGTTCAGCTGTCAGACTACAGCGATGCAATTACTTATTATGCAATCCATACATTAAGGAGAAAAGAACATCAACAAAAGTAGAGCATAATCAAATTAATTAAAAATAACACGTAATTCAATAGCTCCAAAAGAAGACAAGTAGATAAGGTTTGATATTTAGATTTAGCAAGCTATTTGCATGAAAATTGATTTTCAAGTTATTATGTAAGAGAATACCCTGTCTTACTCATTATACCTCATTTACCCATATTTAAATGTTTTCCCATATTGACTATATGATTCATAATTCAACTAATCACCTTATTATTATTTATAACTCATATTGATGGATATTGGTCTTGTAGATGATGAGTCTCTATTCTGATTTTTGTCTTTATCTATCCTCTTAGGCTTAGTGGATAGTATATGATCTTGGTATTACAGATGGTGAGTTTTCTATTTTGATATTTGTCCTTGTAAAATTATTGAGGCCTAGCAGATCGCCTGTGATCTTGTTCTAAGTATTCTCTCACACTATGACTCCAAGGTGTGAAGTTTTCCTTAGGGTTGAGGGGACTCCATATGCATGTTATGGAGTATAATACATCCTAATTAAGTTCCCAACACATCCACTAGCTCCATCTAACACCAGTGGTTTCCACTATAAAACCATATAATATTTTCATTCTTCCTCACCCTATTTCAAATCTTAATGATTCATTAATTCTTTGATTTATTAAATGCTAATTATGATCGAAGTGATCCAGATCTTTTGATTTATTTAATGGTTATTATGATCAAGGTGATCCATATCTTTTTCTGATGTTTATGAGTCATGTGGATGGATCTTAATAAGTGATGAATCTTTAATTCTCATTCTTTATTCTTTCATTTTAGCCACATCTTTTTAGCAAAAACACATGTGAATATGTGTAAATCCAATAAATTACCATTATTAGTGATGTATAAATAACACTTTTTAAAAAAAAAGAATAAAGAGAAAAAGAAAAGAGAAGAAGGATGTAATTATGTAATAAGTACAGACTGACCCAAACCTCGAGAGAAAGTCAAATATTGACCTAAGCGACAAGGAATAAAGTAGGGAAAGATAAGGTCTGTGTATATTCATTACTATGCATTCTATGTACATATCACTTCTTCTATTTTATTCATTAATAAAAAGACCTCAAAACAAATTGTTTTATCAAAAAACTTGTAAATAAAAATGTATTTTTAAATAATAAAAATATTTGCAACAACGATTTGATGTACATGATACAAATAATACTACTCATAAAAGCCATAAAAAATAATTTAAAAGATCAATTCCGGCTACGTATGAACTCAAATTCTTCCAAATCACACATTATTAAGTTCAATTTTCTTCAAATAAGGGTGGTTACGTAAATTTTGGAGTTGCAGTGTGAAAGTTAACTTTTTGAGTGTATTGTACATATAGATAGTACCTATATCTATCTATATATCTATTTAATTGTTTTAAAAACATAATTTGTACATATTGTATTTCAAACATTTGTACATTCTTCCTAACATAAAAAAATAAAATACAGATTATAAAATACAAATGAATTAAAAATAAAATGGAAAATTCATTGTATACCAGCCACATTTGGTATATTGTACATAATATTTTTATTTAATACCTTTATTTAATTTATAAAAATTAAATAAAAAGTCTTGTATACTCTTTAAATTATATTGTAAATATATATAATATAAAACAGAGGATATGTGTGTAAAAATAACAAAATAAAATACATGAGCATACTATACTTGTAAATAATACACCATACTATATATATTGTATATATATAATTTAATAAAAATAATTAAAATCATAGAAAATAAGTTTGAAATATAATAAACATTTTTTATTTTTATTAATTTTTTATTTTAAATTCATTTCCTATTTTATATTCAAT
Source organism: Ottelia alismoides (assembly GCA_037367405.1). Lineage (NCBI taxonomy): Eukaryota > Viridiplantae > Streptophyta > Magnoliopsida > Alismatales > Hydrocharitaceae > Ottelia > Ottelia alismoides. The sequence goes on along the minus strand of JAZKJV010000729.1, from coordinate 1,236,508 downwards.
ATTCTTTGATTTTTTAAATCCAAATTTCCTAATTGGTCAACCTGTGTCCGTTAACCCGGGTCAATCTCCCCTCTTCCAGACTCAACCTGAGTCTCTCTTCATCGGACAAGGTTTCTCGCCATTTTCCAGCTCATGTCCGACCATCTTTTTCCCGATTCTTATGCCCAATCCTTTTCCTTGTATTAGTGACCCTCACAGATCCCTAGGAAGAGCCGGATCATCCTAGGGTTTCGCGCATTCTCTCGATTCTTCTAGACCGTGTGAGCTGCCTATAAGTATTCACCTCATCCTCCCTTGCCCGGTAGCTCGTCCCTCGCACCACCTTTCCTCCACTAACACCTCTAGGATTGTGACAAGGTTCTTTTGGTGTCTTCTGGAGCTTGATTTCGTAGTCGAGCGCACGTTGCTCATATGTGACCGTAGCAACTCTGCCTTGTGCAGCCTCCTCCGTCTTCCACATCGGAAGTAGAGACCATGACCTCGCCTGCACCTCCGTTTGACTTCGCCTTCAACGTAGGCTGCTCAGGTACCCTCCAGTCCCCTCCATTTTCGTTTTTCACTTGATTTATCCATCATCTCTGCTGCTATGTCAGTTGCTCCACCATCTGGTCGGGAGCCCCGTATCACTCATCCAACCGCTCCGATTGCACCTTCCAATCATCCTTCATCTCTTAGGACACCTTGATCACCCTTAGCTCCAAACTTAAGGTAGGATTTAAGGCAGGACCTCCATCCCCTATATTCGTCGGAGGTCACTACCACTCCCCCAACACTTCCTTCTACTTTTACATGTAATAACCCGATCGGAGCTAAGCCTCCGAGCCTATTAGCTTTGCAGGTACAGTGCGCCTGAGGAAATTCAATCCGAGCCCCAACTACTCAGGCGGAGCACCTCCTGGTGCTCTACCTCCATCTCAATCATCCAACCATTCAACGCCTCATCTGAGGAACACGATCGACGTAGAATACCTCCATGAAGGTGTTGGACCCAGTCACGAGTCGATCAGACCTGAGGAGTCCCAAATACAACTGATCAAAAGTTGCCCAGCTCCCATGTTCTTCAATCCTTCGTCAGAATCGTCGGATACAAAAGTCATCGCCCAGATGTGATCTGGACTGTTGAGTAGCATCCAAATGATGACATTCCGATCAGCTTTTCAGAGGATTTGCACTACACGTCCCCGGCATTCCCCTGAGCATCAGACCATTAGCAGAGATAGATCAGGACCGCACGTCAGCGCCACGCATCAGAGCTGTCAGATTCTTTTCAGTGCCACATCAAGACTGTACGCCCGTGAACCCCCACGTGCCTGCCACATGACTTGAAAGGGTATACTGCACTTTTTACTCTGTCATTTCCTTTATTTCATTTTAGTCTATTAATTGTAATAATTAGTTAAAAACATTTTGCATTTAGGACCTTACATTTTGTTTATTTGCATTTTGTCTAATCGAGTTGAAGTCAAGTGTGGTTTCATAGGTTTTTTGGTGTATTTGCATTTTATGCCTGTAACTTTTTGTGTGTTACTAAATAGTTGGAAGTTTTCATTAACTGCAGGTATGCCCATGTGAACTGAGAATCACGTGTAGCGCACGTTGTGCCAGGATAAATTGCATGATTGACCCTAGAGCTTTTATTGTTTGTTATCATTTCTCGTTGAAACTTAGAATAATTGCATATAGGTCCTCCATTTATCACTTAATATTTATGCTCTTATTTTACTTGCAATAATTATTAATTTGGCTCATAAAAATCCACAAAAATCAATATTAGCTCATGCTAGGATGTTGTTTATGTGGTAATTTTCTGATTTTTTTATTTTCTTCTATTAAAAATTCAAAACCCCACTAAAAAGCTCCTTTTTATCTTAGAAAATTTATAAAAAATTGAAAAGTTCTTCAAAATTTTATGTAGTTATCTTTTGTAATATTTTAGCATTTGTATAATTTTTATTTGAAAACATCTTATAAAATCTATAAAATTTAAAAAATGCTCAAAACTTATAAAAATCATATAAATTCAACAAAAACTCCTACAATTGCATTTTTAGTTCCTGTTTGTAGATAGTTCATTATAGTTTTTCTTAAAAATCATTTCTAGGAGTTTTGGCATTTTATCTAATTTTAAATTCGGAAATACCCTAATTGTGCACTATTTGTTTGTTTTATCATTTTTTGATTTTTAGAAAATCACAAAGATATATGAGAATTCCCCAAAAATTCCCAAAAGCACTACACAATATATAAAATCCAAAAATATTTTTACTTTATTTTTCTTAGTATTTTTGACATATTTGAGAAATACAAAAGAAGACTTGTGCATTTTTGTCTTATTTGCCTTCTTTAAAAAATAAATTTTTTTCAAAATTGAAACCACTAAAAAGATAAATAAAAATCCTTTGATCTTCGAATCATCTACTTAGCTCCTAATTGTGCTCCTTGAGTTCGACCCTGGTCGTTATACCAAGTTGATAAATGTAGAAAAATTGGTCATTTTCATTGCTTGATTCATTAGTGGTTTGAGCAATTTTCTCAATTGATCGACTTGGTTGATTTGGGACAACGACACTTGCTTAATCAAATGCACTCGAATTAGCTGAAGTCATGCGATCAGTACGTATAGATGATGTATCTCATGTTCTAATTCTTTTCTTGTTAAATTTCTCAAGCTTCGTGGATAATCGATGATCTTGAAATGTGTGAGACCTCACAATATGACTCTAAGGCAGTAAGGAAGCCGTAGGGCTGGGTTTCCTCCGTAGGTATGTAGTGGGGTAAAATGCATCCTAACTAAGTTCCCAACATGTTCACTAGCTCCTTCTAACAACCATACTAGTATCTCTTAGTCTGATAAAGATGATATGATCTTTTCTCTTCGCAAGGACCTACTAGTAGAATAGTAACTAGCTCAACAGAAACCAAGCTCGACTCTAACCAACTCTAACAACACACCCTCATTTTTTTGCTTCAATACGATATGGAAGTATGATGCCTTGATGCTGCCTTGATGATGCGTGAGTCTTGCATGTTGATTGGAGGTGTGCTTGCACTCAGCCTAGAGTGCCAATCGGGGATAAGCATCTCTGCTGGAGTGTTGTACGCAAGGACTGAATCTAGGGATTCCATGAGTGAACCCTAGCCATCGTATTGCAGCAATACTTCTGAGACGTGGAATAGTTTGCTGCTGTGTAGAAATCCAGAACAACCTCTCTTGAATTGTGAAATGATCTCGAAGATCAATGAACATAAACATAATAACATAAAACTTCACGAACAAATCCAAAATCCAAAAATATCTTCACAAGTAAATCCTGGAATCGACTTGCTATGATACCATGTTGAAATGTAGAATAAAGGAAACGAATCGAAAAATAAAATAAGAAAACAAAGAAAAATGAAAAATTGAACACGGGGATTTACATGAAACCCTACTCGCCAAGGAGCAGGTTGAAACCATGTGAGAAGGCCTTAAAGGACCAAATATCATGTATTGAATTTTCTCATTAAGTACACGGGGTCTGTGGCTCCTTATATAACCCCGTAGTTAGATCAGTGTCCTGCATATAGTAGATGCAAGACTAAATATTTGTAGATGGTAATTGGATCCTCTATTTCATACTTCAACATCAAACAAATAGAGAATAAGGAATAACCACAATTTATTCCACCCTTATTCCACTAATATCCATTCCATCAACTAAAACTGGAAAATGGAATACAGTTCCTTATACTTTTTCTAGTTTAAACTTTATCTCTCGTCAAAATGTGATATATAAAAGTGTCATTTAATGAAAATTAAAAAATAATCTTTTTTTAGTTGTGCTCTTCTTAATTTTCGCAACTCCACCGATAATGCCTCAACCTTGTATTCTAATAACTCTAATACCCTAACTTCTTGCATTGTTAATGCAAAAGTCCTTCGTCAAATGGTCATCTTGGTATCAACATGATCATGGGTTATTCAGACCAAGATCTGGTTAAGCAAGAATTTATCATCACCTCTCCTCCTTGGACCAGGTCTACACCATGCGACCCCTTATCCAGCCCAGTCGATGACCTCTCGGGTCATAACCATACCTAATGTGCTCGAAGAGTGCTAGGCAAGGGTCAGGGGCCCGCAAGCGAAAGAGGGTTGGGGAGCGCATGGACTAAGGAGTGCTTGAGATGGAGGGGTAGTGCATAGGGTGTATCAGATAGTTGAGATGGGCGCTGCATAATGCATACTATGTTAGAAGACAAGATGAGGTGCATGCTACGAGAGAAGGTGAATTGTAGAAGGAGGAAGAGGAGATATAGGTCCTACAAGGAGGATGAAGATAAAGGAGGGACACATTATAGGCATGTCCTTACTTTTAACATCCGTTTGGAAGGAGAATAGATGACGACTAACTAGAGGAGCATACTCGTTATTCAATAATTTTGTGGGAGACATGCATGCTACCAGTGACGGAGAGAGGGGGGCGGGTGGGGGCTTGGCCCCCCCAGCTCTCAATGATACCATGTATACATGTGTATAAATATAGTACATATATAATCTAAATACATTATTTAGTAATTAAATATATATATGTTATATATAATATCCCCCCTAAGGAATGAAAACGGACCAGATACATATCGAATATACCTATTTCCATATCCATATTCACTTTATCTTTATCAAATACGAATACGGGTACGGATGTCATTCAGATATGCATTTAGGAAACTATATCGTTAAAATTATGGATACGGATCTGAATCAGAAAAGGAGAATCAAATAAAGATCGGATCCGAATATGAATCGAATAAATAGTGAAATCAAATATGGATTCAATAAATATAGAATCTGAATACGGATCAAATAAAGACCACATATGAGTACGAATTGAAATTTTTTTTATCAAAGTTCATAGTGATTTTAAAAAATGGTAATGAAATATAAATAAGTTGCATCATGACAAAAGTGAGCGTTGAGGTGAGGTGCATTCTTGATGGAAAGTAAAAGAGGGATAAGGTTTCGTAACTTTTGTTCATGCACATCCCCAAAGAAACGGAAATTTATTAATATCATTAATATATTGAATTATATCATGTATAATACTGACATGATAACATTGGATTGTGGGTTATATTAAAATTACTAATATACAAAATAATATTAAATGTTGTATTCGGATATCCGGACATGGATTTAGATATTCAAGCCACTACCATATATATATATATCTGGAAAATTTTGCAATCCATATCCCTATTCGTATTCGATTAATATTCGGATACAGATATCCATATCCGATAATTTTTTGAATATGGTAAACGGATATTCGGATATATCCGTACCTATTTTCATCCCTGTCCCCCATATCTAAAAAAATCTATATATATATATATATCAAAATACAATCATTCATAATATATATATAATATATATATATGTTGTACATAATTGGATAGTGGTATATCCATATATATCCATCATCGTATCTATTTTTAAGGGGTTACATGATATGTATTTTTAATTTAATATATATGCACAAATAAGGATGTTTATTTTTATTTCCTTTGCAGATACATATATGAATGAGGATATTTCTTCCATTTTTTTATCTGAAAACAAATATGATTTCATATATTTCTGGTGTACACAGATATAGTTATTTATATTATCAAATCTATATGTGTATATCTTATTAATATATATATATATATATATATATCAATTTATTTAGACTTGTATCAAAATATGACACACTATTACATGTGGTGTATTGTTTTTCAGAATCACTTTCAAATAAAATGGTAAAAAAATTATGTTAAATATTAGTGCCAATTGATTATAAAATTATTAAAATATTTCCTTATAGATTGAATTCACTTCCAACATCCAACCTTATAAATTGATTTTTTGATTAACTTTCTACCTATCCTCCAAATTTCACTGAAATCCGATGCTATTTACAATTTTATCTTAGTGGTCATATGTCCAATCAACATTTAAGCAACTTAAATCCCAGATAAAAAAGAATAAGACTTTATTAATATTGAATAGTGAATAACCTCATATTTGAATGAAATTTAGAGGATATGTATGTACGTATAATAGAATAGGTGATTCAATCTATAATTTTGAATTTTTGAAAATAAATTCACAAGAAATAGGCAAATTACAACACCTCTGATGTAACCAGGGGCGGAGGTAGGAGGGGGCGGGTAGGGGCCATGGCCCCCCCTCCCCAATGGGTAAATTGTCTAAGAGCTCATATCATTTTCCATTTCCAACACCAATTCTTCTATTTTTGAAATTTTCTTAAAAGAGCCACAGTACCTTTCTTCTATTTTTGAAACTTCCATAAAGTACCACCATCATTCCTTTCTTCATTTTCCAAATTTTCATAAAAGTCCGTCATTTCTATCAAACATGCAAAGAAACAGATATGGATATAGGTGTTACTATATCGTTGTCTACTTTTAAATACAAATACAGATATTGACGGATATGAATACCATGATATTATATCCTTAAAAAATGCATACGGATGTAAAACATATATTTATCCGTGTGAATAATATTAGAATAATTATACATATTAGCTTAAATATACATGTATTGGATAGATGCACATCATATGAATGCATTATATCTATTTATGTCATAGTAATTATACTAAATATGCTGAAAGAATGTATAAAATTATGTTATATATACTTAAAAATAAGTCTGTAATTATATTTATATATGAAAATGGATAAAAAGATATGGATACATAGGTTTACGGATATCAAAGTGATATCCATATCCGTATGAGAAAATTGAGGTTTCTCGGGATGCTCCCATCCTATTTTTTGATATTTTTTTATGTTTTTAAATATTACCACATCTTTCATCACTATATCCCTTTAATATACTACTCAAATTTCGTTAGAAACAGATACTCTCGTACCCTATATAGAATAAGTAATTTTAACAGACTCAGTATTGATGTAATTAGTAATGCAAACGGTTATGGATATATCCGTATCCGATCTAACACCGTATCCGTTTTATACAGATTTTGACATCCGTATCTGTATCCATTTTAAAGGATATCGTTTTGATATCTGCAAACATGTACATCCATTTCCGTATATAAATATAGTCATAGATTTATTTTTAACTGTATATAACATAATTCTATACCTCCTTTTAGCATATTTATATAACTTTTACTGTACAAACACATTTAGTAAATTAATATCATGTGTTTTTCATCCATTCTTATATATTTAAGTCGATTCTATAGAGTATTTCTTACATTACTAGATAGTATCCGTTTTACATCAGTATCCATTTTTCAATGATATGGTAAGACAATTTTAATATCTGTCAATATCTGTATCCGCATCTGTATCTGTATTAAAAAATGGATAAGGATATGGTAATATCTATATTCGTATCCATATCCGACCGTTTGCATCCCTAGCTGTAATCGATATGTTATAGATGGACGGCATATGAGTCCCTATTTTTGACAAAGTTTGATGGTATATTAGAGGGATTTAGTGATGAAAGTGCATGGAGATATTTTTCAAACAAAAATAAAAAAAGTTGTCAAAAGTTGGTGCGGGAGCAACCCGTTAGCTTGTCCCCAATGGAGCAAGCCCATTTTTCTCTCTCTATATATAACATTTGTATTTTTCATAGTAATATCTTTTTAATGATTGTGCTTATAACTACACTTTTCATCTCCTAGTTGGCATACCAGTATACCGTATTGACCATTTTTTGTTATTTTTGTAATTAACTTTTTCAATCATATAATGAGATTCATCACGTGCCTTGTGAGTTGGACGCAAATAAGATGATTTCATTTTATGATGTGAACATGAATCACATACACGCACACGCACACACACTAACACACACACTCTCACACACACACACATCACAACACACGCACACCATTCACACACATATTGGCCCCACCTATAAAAAATTTCTGGCTCCGCCCCTGGCTGTAACTTGTGTTACAACAGAGAATATACTTCCTATATATTAATAACTAACATGACAAGATACATTAGATAAATAATGTCTAAATAATTTTGATCCTTCCAAGAGAAAATTTCTGGCTTCGTCCTTGCATGCTACCGCCAAAAAGACAGGATTATAAGTGTAACTGCGAAATCTCAAAAGAAGACAAGTGCAGAAATCCTTAATAAAGGGTAAGTGGGTTTTATCCATCAATAATGTTAGAATGATTAGAAAGGCAACGAATAAATAAATACTCTAGACGAACATGCACATGCATGTAATATTGCATGATGTTATAATGCTTTGCTTATTTTATCCAAAGATGGTTTATTTTATATAAAAAATTCTTATTTTAAAAGAAGAGGAAATACCAACTATTGTTCTCACATTAAACTGTGCAAGCAGTGGCTGCCAAAATTTAAACCATCAACGACGATATAGCTTGGGGGAAGGTCGCGATTGGTTTACATATAATTTTCCACAACCGTTTCATGAATTCTTTGAATGGGCAATTAACCGCAGCCTTAGTTATACATCACGAGTTCGTGTTCGTTAGGCTGATCGTAGACATTCCAATTCCGGTAATCCATAATGGTTATATTTCAAAATATCCTCATAATTGAAGCTTGTGAGTCAAACTTTGGAAAAGTTGTATTTGTACCTGCGCGTCATTTGCCAAGGCACACAGGTATACCCAGGCCATTTAGATATTGGATGCAAATTGACGAATATCATGGATATAGGTGTTACTATATCTTTTTATTTTTCAAATATCTGGACACGGATACGAAAATATGCATCTACTACATGTTGAAAATCACAAATCATATCATTAAATATATGTACAAATGTCACAATTCGATTAAGAATATTTTACAAATGGATGTGCATTATCATGCACATCATATATTGTTCCTAATGCTTAAGTTCAATACATTTATTTTTTTTATAAAATTGAAATTAATAGTTAATTAAAATAAAGGTTCATAAATTTATAAATACAATAAAATAAAAAAGAAAATAAAGTAGCATGTTAAACTAAATAATTTTTATAATAAATAGTTAAATAACATAACATAATATATATATATATATGAGAAAATTATTTAAAAGGGGCATCAACCATGCCGTAGTTCTCAATTAAGGGTCTCGTTTGTAAAAAAGTATACTAAACTTTCAATTTTATGCTTTAACATCAAAATCGAAAGGTTGCAGAAGTTTACAGAAGTTTGTATTTGAGAAGAAAAAAAGATTGAATCATTCTGTGTTATATTTCAAAAATAAATCCCAATTTTGTGATGTATATATAGTTGGAACTTTTTTGTCATTTACCTTATATATTTTTCTTAATGCATTTGAAATGTCTCTTAAACGTATTATGTTACATGTCACCCTATAATAATATATATTTTGATATTTTTTCTTTACACACATTGATTTATGTTTAATATACATACAAATATTAATAATACACATGTCCATATTCATGTACAATAGTACCAACAACAACAAAGTCTTTTCTCACATTAAGTAAGGTCGGCTACATGGATTGTTTGCCTCCATTCAGATATCTCCTAGGTCGTTCTCGGTCTTAGATCTAAAAAATTAAGATCCATTCGAATAGTCTCATTCCAATATTTCTTGTGCCTTTCTCACCCTCTTTTAGCTCGCTCAACATCCCAACACTTGCATCTCCTAATTAGTTATCGTATGGCCTCCTTTGCAAATGGCCAAGCCACCTTAAGCGATTTTCTCGCATCTTATCTTCGATCAAAGCTACACATGCTTTTTTTATTGCATCATTCTTAATCAGATCTTTACGTGTATGCCTGCATATCTACCTTAACATTTTCATTTTTTGCAACTGACATTCTCTATATATGTGTATGATTTCTCATACAAACATTCAAATCCTTAGAGCATAGTAGGCCTTACCATTACTTTGTAATATTTTCATTTTATTTTCATAGAGATTTTCTTATCATACGGAACATTAGAAGTTCTTCTCCACTTTAGCCAACATTAATTTATTCTATGAGTAACATCTCCATCAATTTCCCCATCATGATGCAAAATAAATAATAAGTATCTAAAAGAATCTTTCTTCTGAATGTTATCATCACCAATCTTCACCCAGATTCCTTCACCATAGCGTCCATCAAAAGTGCATTCCATATATTCAGTCTTAGCCCTAATTATACGAAATTCTTTAGTATCTATTCCATGTCTTCAAACCTCAAGTTTCTCAATCAATCCATCTCTAGTTTCATCAATCAACACAATATCATCAACGAATATCATACACCAATATATCTTATCTTGAATGTGACTACTCAACTCATCCATAATTAAAGTAAAAAGAAATATACTCAAAGTTGAACCTTGATACAATCAATGTTGATGTCAAAATAGTCAATCTTTTTATAGTGGATTCTTACACAAGATGAACACTATCTTATATATCGACTATGAGAGTAATGTATGAGACAAATACTTGTCTCTTCTTCAAAACTCTCCATAATACTCCCCATATTTTAGTCCATACGAGTATGAAGATGTCCATGTTTGTACGGGTCACTTTTTTTAACCATGTCTGTATCCTCAAAAATTTGAGAGCATTATCCATATCCGAAAAATAAAAAATCATATCTATTTCTGTATCCTTAAAAATAAAAAATATATATTCATATCCTTTAAAAATGGATACAATGAGAATCGGAATTAGATATATCCTTACCAGATTTGCTTAATTACGTGGATATAACATCACACAAGAGGCGCGGCTTTAGAGACTCGCGTTTGAGTAACAGATATGCTTAATTTCGTGGACACTCGTAATTACGTCCATGTCACGAACATCCTAAAGGCATACTGGACAAATTGCCGAAAATCAAAATAAAAAAATAGAAAATAAAAAAATAAAAGTTTACCTCTATATATACCCCGTGTCTCCTGTCACGACCCGCAACTCTACGTCTTCCTCCTCCTCCTCTTTTTATTCTTTGCCGTCGATGCCTTCCCTGGACTTCGAATCCCTGATCTCCCTCGCAGTGGCGGGCGACAGCGGAAAGGTGTCCTGCGAGACCACCCTCCCCACAACCTCCATGGCGGACCTCCCGGCGGAGTCCATCCTCATCCCTCTCGACCAACATATCGACTGGATGGACCGCAACAGCGCAACCCCCATTTACGAACGGGAGGACTCCACCAAAGGCCCCTCCAACCCCAAGTCCCACCATCCCAACGGTTCCATCATCATCAACAACAATACCAACGGCAACTCCCAGCGCTTCTCCGGCAACCTCAACCCCATAGGCCTCCCTCGCAAGCCGGCCTCCATCATCGGCCTCATTGGCAGCTCTCAGCGATTCTCCGGCCGCCCCCGCTTTTTCCCCAAGAAGAAGGCCGTCTCCGACTCCGAGCCTGTCTCTCCCAAAGTCTCCTGCTGCGGCCAGATCCTCTCCGACCGCGAGCGTCCCCGGCCGAAAGGCGGCGGCGGGTCTTTCTTCCGGCGTCTCGTGTCCTGCGGGGGCCGCCAGAGGGAGGCGGAGGTGGGTGTTGGAGAGGAGGTGCGACAGCCGGAGAGGTGGAAGCAATCAGAAGCGAGGGCGGAGGCGCCGCCCGTGCCGGGGTTGGGGGCGATGAAGAGGTTTGCCTCCGGGAGGAGCTGGGCGTCGCTGGACGGAGATGAGCTGGAGAGATCCGGACCGTTGGATGTGGGGAGGAGAGGGCTGGAGCCGTAGGCGTAGGCCGTTGGCGTGTGGGACGTGCGTACGGGGAGTAATGCGCTTCTCCTTTAATGTAAAAAAATGTAAGCTTTCCATGTTCGTGATTGCGTGCTTTTCGAGTTGTTTGTTTTTAGCTTCGGTTGATTTTGCCTTTTGATGAATTTTGCAAAACGAGGTTAAGGATCTTTACTGCAGTGTCCGATCTTCGCATGGCCCAATGGTCTTCCAGACACACCATTGTTTTATGCTGCTTCCTATGTATTGTTGTTGATTTTCGTGGTTAGAACCGTTTGGATGGGCATTTGTTCCATCTCGATCCCTGGGTACCGGCCGTATAGAAGATGGGTTAGCCTCGTTGGAGGAAATTTCAGGCTCCGTAACCCATCTTATTCGTTAGGTAGGACTGGATGATCAAAGAATACAGCTAAACCGGAAACGTCGAGCACAGTTCTTTGATTTTGGAGGGTTTTTTTTCCTACTTGGACTGATGGATAGTCCAACGCCTACCAATGCACGTTTTTTTTCCTTAACAACTGGCACTCAGCGTTGCAGTCCGACGTAGGGAAATAGGACGAGTTTGCTGGACAGGTCAGACCTATTCGACCTAACTTTAACATTTTATATCGTTTCGGAAAGATCCTGGGCTCCTCAAGTCGGCGCGTTCTGCTTGGAAACAACTGTTCCTAGTAGGTTGTTGGATTTGGCTTATTGTGCTCGGATTCTATGTTGTACAGCAGACCGCTGAAACAGCGGAGAGTCGTAATCAAACGGCACATATGGTTTTTGCGGTTTTGGTGGTGTCGAGCAGCCCTCGTTCTCAAGGCACCTCTCCTACACAGCAGATATCCACGGAGGCGGATCCTCTGCGATCGAAAGAAGCCAAAGATAGCTGGTGAGGATCCACGCCCGGGCTTTATTCAGGTGTGTGAGATTTTGTTTTGTATTAAATGCAAGAGATGGCAGCTTGTGAATTCAGAGACAGAGCCAATCGAACAGGAGAATTGACCACGTCTTCAAGTACACGACATCTGTGGAAGTAGACTAAAATAGCCCCGGAATCAGGACTGGCTGTTACCCGTTACCTTTTATAATCCGAGATTTTATTCAATCACTTCCCCTAGAGGTCTCAGTCACACACAAACCGTTAAATCAAAAAAAAAGGATTTTTACCCGGCAGACTCTGTAATCTTTTGCGATTACCGCTACGATCTTTGAAACACCCTAATTCCTCCCTCAACCCCACTTACTAACCCTTACCCCGCAGACCTCGTGGTTAACCTCCATCTATTTAATCGTTAAAGCAGACCGGATTCGTCCCCCACCCCTCCACGCTCGCCCGCCCCCGGCCACTGCTTCCTTGTCATAGCCCTCCCCGGCCCTGCTCGAAACATCAACCCGCCGCCTCCCCTGTTGGATGCCCCCTTCCCCCTGCAGGGCCCGCCCACCGCCTCCCCTGCTTCCCCCGACTACCGCTCGATGCCCTCCCCGCAAGCCCCTCCCTCTGCCTCTCACCCCCTCCCCGTCGCTCAGAGCTCCCCCACTCACTCTCGAAGCCCACCCCCCCCCCCTGTAGGGCTCGGCCACCGCCTCCCCTGCTTCCCCCTGATGCCCTCCACCTCTTGTCCCCTCCTGCGCCGCTTAGACCCCCCTCCCTCCCGACATCCCCCGATGCCCTCCCCTGGTCCCCTCCCGCGCCGCCCGATGCCCTCCACCTCTTGTTCCCCTCCTGCGCCGATCGCCTCCCCTGCTTCTCCCGATGCCCTCCGCCTCCTGTCCCCTCCCGCACAACTTAGACACCCCCTCCCTCCCGACTTCCCCCGATGCCCTCCCCTGCACCCCCTGGTCCCCTCCCCGCGCCGCCTGATGCCCTCCACCTCTTGTTCCCCTCCTGCGCCAACCGCCTTCTCTGCTTCCCCCGATGCCCTCCGCCTCCCTGTCCCCTCCCGCGCCGCTTAGACCCCCCCCCCCCACTTAAAGCAGTCCTCGGCCGCCGCCCCTGCTCCCTTGATGCCCTCCGCCGCCAGTCCCCTCCCGCGCTGCTTAGAGCCCCCCTCCCTCCCGACTTCCCCGATGCCCTCCCCTGCACTTCATGTCCCCTCCCGCGCCGCTTAGAGACGTTGTCCCCCTCAAGCACCGCTCAGAGTCCCATGCACCCCCCCCCCCCCCCCCCCCCCGCCGTTGAGGAGTCCCGCACCCCGCCAACCTCCTTCCCAGTCGGATGGCTGCCTCCCTGCCAACCCCTTCTCCGCCTCCCTCGACCACCGCCAACTCCTTCTCCAGATCCAGGCTCCCTGCGCCGCCCCTCGAGCCCCCACCCCTGGAAGCTGATCGCCTCCAGCCCAAGCCCCCCCCCCCCCCCCCCCCATAGCTCGAAGCCCAGGCACGGAGGTGGAAGAGGACTGTTTTTTTTCTTTTGTTGGTTAATTCTAGCTGTCCGATCACGGATTGGTTAGATTAACTCATTTTTAACTCAAGAAAGTTAACTGTAGATGTGTCAATTTAACGGTAGGGTTTGTGGGGTAAGACAGAGCAAGTTTACGGGGTTGAGGGAAGAACTAGGATGTTTCAAAGGTCATAGCGGTAATTGCAAAAGATTAAAGGATCTGCCGGATAAAAATCCCCCAAAAAATGCATGTTCTATTACAGGGATTTGTCTTGCAGTCTGAGACTACAAGACCTCTGCAGTGCTACTATCACTCTTACATCATTCTCAAGGAATAAGATATCGCAGGTGAAAAACAATGACTACTTGAATACAATAAATAACAATTCCTTTTTATTTAATACAATTGGTATATTCAACCATTAAACAGTATATGTGTGTTAGTCGTCGATGCCGCAACAAAGTAAAACAGTCATCACCCTCCCTTTATCTGCATTGAAAATTAGTCCATGCACCTCTCCTGTATAGAAATAAATGCGACATATTACACACCTTTGCATAAATACAGGAATCAGCCATTTACTATACTGAAACCCCCTTTTTTATCTGCCCACAGGGTAATTCTTATTGGATGGGTTCTCCTCCTTGTGAGAACCTAAACGATATATAGGACATTGGTAGTTCTATTTGGAAAAGGAAAAATCAAGTTATAATTGAAAAAGGAGATCAATTAGCTTTTAGATATAGGAACCATCTTTTCCTAATCCTACTAGGAGTCTATGTTTCTTTATTTTCTCATCTCTATGGAGTATAGATAGAGGGTATGGAGTGCACATGCACCAACATCATCCCAACACAAACTCTCCTGGTACGAGAAAAAAATAAGAAAGAGAGGGAGAAGAAATAAGATACGTGGTTGCCACAAAGTTTGGATGGAGTAATCCTTTGAGTAATTCTTCTCCATCATTCTCCCCTACAGTTTAGCAATGGAT
This sequence comes from Ottelia alismoides, assembly GCA_037367405.1. Classification (NCBI taxonomy): domain Eukaryota; kingdom Viridiplantae; phylum Streptophyta; class Magnoliopsida; order Alismatales; family Hydrocharitaceae; genus Ottelia; species Ottelia alismoides. The sequence goes on along the minus strand of JAZKJV010000729.1, from coordinate 1,221,412 downwards.
TCATTGTTTTGATGATATTTCTCCTCTCTATTATTCTTCATTGTTTGGTGATTTGTAACACCCTATAGATGACCCGCATTTTCTAAGCCCGTCACGGGAGATTATTTCGATTATAGTGTTTGGTTTTGGATTGCGATCAACCCCGTGATTTTCCATCAAATTGAATGTTTTCCATGTTAAAATTTCCTGTGCACTTGTGATTGCTTTTCTTCTTATATATGTAGGTATGTGCTCGTTATTCAGATTGTTCGTGGTTCTTCTATTGTTTGATTTACAATTAATATGTCAAGTGGTTGTTTCGATAACACTTCCACAATATCCATGGGATTGATTGTTTCCAATAAAGTGATATCAGAGCCTGTTTAATGATGGATTACAAGATGGAGCTTGGTTTGAGGCAGATGATTAGTCTTAATGAGACTAATTACAATTTGTGGAGAACTAAGATGAAGGATATTTTATATGTGAAGGCTATGTACCTTCCGGTATTCTCCACGTAGAATCCCGAGGTCAAAATCGATGAGGAATGAGAATTTGAACATGAACATATTTGTGACTTCATATGATAATTTGTTGATGAGAATGTCTACAATCACATCCAAGATGAAAGTCACGCTAGAGGCTTGTGATTGAAGTTGGAAAATATTTATGCCTCCAAGACAGAAAGTAACAAATTGTTTCTTCTCAAAAAATTAGTGAACTTGAGATTCAAGGAAGGCAGCTCTTTGCTAGATTTTCTAAATGAATTCCAATGAATTACAAGTCCCATGACGAGTATGAGAATAAAATTTGAAGATGATATGTTGAGACTATTGCTGCTTGTTAGTCTATCAGATTCGTGAGAAACTTTCAAAGTGTCACTTACTAATTTTGCAGTTAACGGGTTGTTTCTTCAGAGGCTGTCAAGTTCGGCATCTTCAATCAGGAGATGCGAAGAAAAACAAAAGGAAGCTCTTCACATTCAAAGGTTCTTGTAATAGAAAAAGGGGGAGGAGCAAAATCAAGAATGATAAGGGGAGAGATAACAGAAGGAGCAAGTCCAAATCCATATATCAGAACATGGAGTGCCACTATTGCAAGAAGAAAGAACACATCAAGAAGTATTGCTTCCGCTTCAAGAGAGACCAAGGAATGATGGTGACAAGTAAGGAAAAAATGACAATGTTACTGAAGCTGCACAACGTGAGCTCCTCATTGTCTGTGATGAGGAGATGGTGAGCATCACACATGATGATACTTCTTGGCTTGTTGATGTTGGTTCTATTGTATATGTTACATCTCGGAAAGAGTTTTTCTATTCATATACAACTGATGATTTTGGTACATTAAAGATAAATGGTTCTTTGTCCCTTGTTGTCGGCATTGACAATGTTGCGTTAAGGAATGCCAATAGAGTAGTGTTGACGCTCAAAGATGTGAGGCATGCACCAAACATGAACTTAAATCTCATTTCTACAGGCAAGCTTGATGATGAATGATATCTCAACGCTTTTGGTGACGGGCAATGGAATCTTACCTGAGGATCTTTCGTTATCTCTTGTGGCAAGAAGTATAGAAAAAATCTTTACATCATGAATGTATCCATTTCCCATGATGTTGCACATGTGTCTGGAGATGCAAAATCCATTGAGTTGTGGCATCGATGATTGGGGCACATGAGTGAGCAGGGGCTATAGTGTTTGGTGAGGAAGAATATGATGGTAGATGTCAAGAAAGAGAAGTTGAAGAGATGCACACACTGTTGGGCTGGGAAGCAGATACGAGTCTCCTTCAAGAGCCATCCACCTTCTAATAAGATGCAACCATTAGAGCTTGTTCATACAGATGTTTGTGGTCCTTTAAAAGTGAGTTTTCTTGGTGGTGCACTTTTATTTTGTTACATTTATAGATGATTTCTCCAGAAAAGTTTGGGTCTACTTCTTAAAGAGTAAGGACCAAGTCCTTGGTGTTTTTCAAAGTCTTCCATGTGTTAGTGAAGCAACAATCTAGGAGAAATTTAAATGCATCAGCAATGATAATGGTGGTGAGTATATTGGGTCATTTGATGAGTATTACAGATCTCATGGTATCAGGCACCAGAAGACTCCACCCAAGATGCCATAGTTGAATGGTATAATAGAGAGAATGAACATGACCTTGATGGAGAGGGTCAAATATCTCCTTTCTGAAGCTAGTTGCCTAACTCTTTTTGGTGTGAAGCACTTTATAATGATATTCATGTTATTTAATATATTTCCACATGTACCTTTGGATGGTGATGTTCCTGACAGGATTTGGCATGGAAATAATGTATTTTACAACTACTTGTAGGTCTTTGGATGTCGTGCTTTTGTCCATGTCCTCAAGGATAAAAGATTCAAGTTGGATGCAAAGACGAAGCAATGCATTTTCTTAATATGACCAAGATGAGTTTGATTACAAGTTGTACAATCTAGTTAAGAAGAAGCAAGTGAGGAGCAGAGATGTGGTCTTCTCTAAAGATCAAACTATTAAGGACATCCAAAAGGCAACCAAGGACTCTCCTTCGAGCAGCCATGAGCCAGATGATGTACAACCGGTTCTATTGCAGAGTGCTCCACATATAATGCCAAATGATGTTGATGAATATGTGTCAGACGCAAGAGATGAGGATGATGTGAAGGATACGGGAAAAATCCTCAAGAGCATCGCCAAAAGGTGATGATCGCATCGAATGCGATCAGAAGCGACTAGTCGCACTAGTTGCTCGATGCAACGGAAATTAAAAATTTTTTATGTGATAAAACCACATGATCCAAAAACACTTCTCGGATCGTTTCATCTAAATTACAAACAAGTAATAGGATTACCTCTTGAAGCATGGTTGCGATCGAGTCTCTAAGCCAAGAGACCTCATGTCTCAAGTCCGACGGAGGAGACGCTTGCGAGCGTGGGGATGAATCGCATGCTCCTCGCAATCCATGTTGATGATCCAAGTGGCGGATCTCCTGATCTTGTCACACGAGATCCAACCTCTTCTTCACAAGCGAGATGCACCTAAGGAGATGTAGATCCACGAGTAAGAACTCCAGCAGCATAACAACAATGCTGCAGCGATGTCGATTCTCTCAAAGGCTACATGGTGGACGGCCATAAGAGAGAGATAGAGAGAGGCACATGACATGTAGAGAGAGAGAGAAGAGAGCATTCATTATAGTCATCTAACACATATATTTTTTTATTGAAGAACAAGGGTGCCTCTTCTTATATACAATGGTTGAGATTGATTTGTGTTTCTTTCAATGACCATGATCTTGTTGTGGAAAATACAACAACAATTAATTTAATTTAAATTAATATATATCGATAAATAAATATATTTAAATTCAAATCAAATCAATTAATTATCCTTGGAGATAATGAGGAGATAAACTATATCCCTTAAAAATAGGGGACGACCACTCTTCTCATGAGATCTCATTTATCTCATGAGATCTCATTTTTCATGAGATCTCATTATCTCATGATTTATCTCCAAAATTTACAACAATAATTGTTGTAAATTATTTCACAAATATAATTCACAATTATCTTGTCAAATATTGCAATCATGCTATTAAAAAATGTGAATCACATTCACATCCCAAAACAAAATGTAAATTATATTTTCAATTAATCATCTAATGTGAATCCAATTCACATTACTAATTAACTAACAAATATAAATCACAATATACTTTCTCTTATATATTATAAATCACATTTATAATATATATGATTAATATGGATAGTGCTATCTACATTATTCATATCCATGATAGTCAAATCACATTTAATCATCTTGGATCTCTTTTCCCATGTGCCCAAATAACACGAATCACATTCACATTATTCATATCTTTGATAATGAAATCACATTTAATTATCTTAGATATCTCTCCTTATAATATTAATAAAATTCATATTATCCATGGTAATTAAATCACATTTAATTATCAATTTTCTCGATGCTTGGATACTTATATCAACAATGAAATTATCCATGAACTCTTTCAAGGATAATGCGCTTTCTCTACGTATACTTAGAGATAAGGACATGGCGATTGTATTGTTCCACGTATAATGACTTGGATATTGAGATCGCATCTCAAATCCAGATCTCGGGCCTCCCATAGATGCTTGATTAAATCAAGACCGCAAATCTAATCTTCTCATTGCATCTGAATCACATTCAGATCAATATCCAACGTTTGGACCAAGATCAGATTACTTCTCTACTTAGAGGAGTCGCAAAAATCCAGACCCGTTTCATCACTCCTTAGGAATGGAAGCGTCATGGTTATACAATCGTTTATGATCACATCACCCTCAGGTATTCCCAACACATGTACATCCTACATACTGGAAGATCCAAAATAAACCCAAAGTATTAGATCAACTTTATACTGTCTACTTCAGGGTTTTATTAATAAGTTTCTCATTTGATCATTGGGATTTAGTATCGATCATATACTTTCCAAAAGCATATATCATACCTAGGTCTTGATCATATACTTTCCAAAAGTATATATCAAACCTACAAATTCAGTCAAGCTTCCAAAGCAAGACGATCGTGCATAGAATTTGATTCTTCCCAATATCTAATGAGTGACTCAAGTCTTCTAGTTCAGTAGTGAACCTGTATGATCCCTTTGAGAGATCGTATTACTCATATGCCCTTATATGCACACCAGCGCACCGGTGTATAGACCTTGGTTAGGTCATCAACCTATTGGTCTATCAAATGTACATACTCAGACATATAGTAACACATCTGTCTCTGATCAGAGGATGCGTACCTATTCCGTGACAACATATGATATGGGTCTTTGGTTATCTCGATCTCGTTAAGTCAACTCTTTGATCTAACTAATCTGACAACTCCGAATCTCTATTCCTATGCAGAGGACATGCATCAAGAGGTCGGTCAGATATCACCCTATGTGAGAAAGGATTGACATCTCCTACTCAGACTGGAGATCATCTCTTAACAATTATTTGACGGTGCTTGATGAGTCCTCAATCTAACTCTTTAGATATTCTTCCAAGCACCATCCTCTATGATTCAGTAGTTGAACCAACAACTGCATGATTATTAAGATGGCCATGGTTTATAAACCTAATTGTACTAAGGGACCTATTATGCAAATTAGTTATTCTTCCTTTCAGATCAGGGAATCATATTCACAATAACATTTATTGTATAATGGCTCGCCATGGGCTCGCATGTCCAACAATCTCCTACTAGCCCAAAGAGCCATTAATGGGCTAATGATTTAAACCCACACTCATATGACAATCATAGGCTATTTAGAAAATAGATAGGTAAGCTGATCAGTCACTCTGTTCCCAAAAGACTATGCCAAGTCCTTTTACGACACTTGCATATCCCTAGGTAACAGTGCTCACATCCAATGCGAATGTTGCATCTTATGCAACCAATACTCAATCTTGATAAAGCAATTATAGTGTCCTTGACATTATTGCTCAGTAATTATTATAACTAGTATTTCCATAATCCTTATCAGAATACCTTTATTCCTGGAGATCTCTATCTCCCAAGGCATCTACATTTAAGACTTTTTAGATCATTATCTATAAAGTCTTAGGTTCTTGATGATGAGACTTTGAGATCATTATCTCTAAGTCTTCTCATCTTTGAAGATATTTATTATTACTGCAATCAAGTGTTTTATTTCTATGGTAGGATTAAACAGTTTACTACTCCCACTGCATGGCAGACATCTGACCTTTCGTACACATGTAGCACATACGAGGCTTCTAGCAACCGATGCACAAAGGCAAGCAGTTTTAGCACCATCAACACTTGATATGCTTTCCTTTCAAATTGGTCAGTATCAAATCTTAAGGGAAGGAAGCCTTCCTTGGATAGAATATATCTAGGATGTACCAATAATGTGACAATCACAATTCTCTCTCTCTTCTCTTTGCTTCTGAACAACTTCAGAACTAAGATCTAAGAGGTATACTTGAGATCGTATCTCAAGGTATGAAATAGCTAGATCATAAAATACTTATCATCATCCTTATATCATTCTAAATGATTAGGATATTATCTGCATTTAGCACGATGAACACAAAGGCACTCCCACTAAGCTTCATATGGTTCATCAAGATTCTATCTGAAATCATAACATTTATAATTTCATCAAATCTTATGTTCCAACAAGAAGCTTTTTGAGTCCATAGATGGATTTCTTTAGCTTTCGCACCTTACTTTCCCCAATCATGAAGCCCTAAGGCTACTTCACGTGAATATCCTCAAAGAGGCATTCATAGAGGAATGCAATCTTCACTTCCATCTCGAAGATGTCAAAGCCAAGTTGTGTAGCTATAGTTAGCAATAATCCGATGGGTTTAATCATGGTTACTGAAGAGCAAGTCCCATCGCAAGCAATGTCTTCTCTTCCAGTGTGTAGCTCATGGCTACGAACCGAGCTTTGAAGGTCTCTACCTTATCATCAGATTTCCTTTCTCTTGAAGATCCATTTACACCTTTATGGGTCTTACCCATATAAGTGGATCCTCGAGGGTCCATATACAACACTTGTATGAAGTCTACCTTAGACTTTATTGCTAAAATCCATCTTTCCATGTCATGATCCTCAGGAGCTTCATCACATGAAGTCCGATCATTGTCAGACTTAACTGACACATGGAATACATTCTCAAACTCATTTGAAGAGGTATTAGTGCTTCATCTTTAATTGTCCTTTTAGTTCCCGATTTCAGGAGCGTCATTATCTTCTCAAGATTCAATGAGTTCCTTTACTTCATTTCATCTTGATTCTCAAGAGAGTCATCCTCTAAGAATCACATTATCAGAGATGATATCTTTTAAGAATCTCAAGGTCATAAAGTAGGTACCCCATACCATCCTTTATTTTCCTAATGAAGTAGCACTTTAATGCTTAATTCCAGTTTACATGCATGGAACCTTATTAAGGATATATATTGTAGTCTCTACTACACATATATACCTTGAAACTAAGAGGAAATTATGCTAAAATTCATCATTGATCAAATCATGTTACACATGATCCAATTGTATCTCCCTACAACTCTATTGAGTTTAGGTGTGTTAGGAGGATTGAGATAGAATTGATATTCATATCTCCATAAGGTATTCTTTGAATTTATCTAACAAGTACAAGTTACCTAGGTTAGATCAAATTCATTTCATCATTCTTCAAAATTTGGTTCTAAACCAAAATTATGAAATCTTTGAACATTTCAAAGTTTTCTTTAGGTGAAGAGAAGAAATCTCATATCATACATAATCATCAATAGATATCACATATCCATAATGTTTTTACTATGATATAGATGATTAACATACATCAATATGTACGAGATCCTGAATACCTTGACATCTTACACCTTTCCCAGAGAGGGGTGTATTGGACATTTTACTTTGAATATTATATTCACAAGTATGTAAGATTTGAAATTTTAGACGTTCTAAAGTTTCATATCTTACTAGTCTATTGATCAAATCAACAGATAAATGTCCAAAACTTGATGCCAGATCATTGTCAAATGATCTTCATCCTCCTACAGATATTTTAAGGTTTGATTCTCAGTATTAGAAATCTTAATGAACAATTCATTAAATTTCTAATTTTTTGTGGAGTCCACTAGATGTTAGATTACTATATGAAATATATCCATCATAACTTTTTATGATAGTTCTATCTCATGACTCATGTTTATTTCCAACACTTAGAAACAAACAATGAGTGTATTCTAATATCTATGTCATAGAGACATTCTCTAAGACTAATGGCTCTCCCACTGAGAATATGAAGTCTATCTACCCAACAGAGATTGGTGCAACAATTACAGCAATATCCATGTAGATGACTACTAAACCTTAAGATCAAATTTCTAATCTTCTAATATATATATGCAACCAATTGCAAATGTCATTAGAAGATTGGGATACAATTGTCAGACTTTATCTTATGAAATAAGTAAGTCAGAGTCAATGATTATATGTAGATTATTCTGATGCTCTATCTGAGTCCTTCACTAAGAATTTTAGACAGATTTAATAGTCATACTATCAACACATCAATTTATTGCAGTATTGGCATTCATTCAACTCTTTGAATGTCATATGGAAGTCACCGAAGTACAATCAACTCTTTGACTTTCCTTCTCACATGGGTCCAACCCACGCTTCCACTGTGCTCTCTTCATCTATTAACAACCATTGCTCAAGACAAAGGATCTCTTATGTTGAACTCAAAAGATTTCAATATAAGAGAACTTCAATATTTATACATGCTTCATTTAATTCATGCAATATGAATATTACGAAGATTCATGGATGACTTGAGTATAGCCAGTAGAATGATGGCATTCATCATTTCTACATCCATCTAGACTCTTAAAACATTGGTTCAGGTAGGTATTAAAACATTTTGAATATATCATCTATTTCGAGCTACCATTCTGCATAATGCAGAGAACCATATCATTCATGATTAAATGTCTAGAGCACATATGTATGCCAAAATATCTTCTTTTATTTTATATGGATTATTCGACAATTATGATCACCATCGACATGTCACTTCTAAAGTACACTCGATGAAAGATCAAGACTATATAGACATACAAACCCTAAGGTGATGTCTTATTGTCTTATTTAATTGTCATTCCTCATTTTGTTGAGGAAACTTGCACATTGCAACCACATACATTATGTGTCCAATTGCAAGTACAATATCTGGATCATGAGTCCAATCCATGATATTTTACTTGTAATTACTGAGTGTAACATTGAGTGGATTTTATGAAGGATTAGCTGAAATAAGAAATTTGCATAAGGGTATATATATTATATATATACATATTTTTACTTTGATTTAGGAGTTTTTTTATCAAAGTTGTCTTGCCTTGTCAACACTGAAAGTTCATTCCCTTAATCACTTTCAATGTAAGAGACATACTTACCATTATATCTCAAGCAAGATCTAGGATCTCCTTCCTTATCTTTGTCACATCCCAATAATATGAGAACTTACAACTCCGATAAAAAGAAGCGGGAACACATTCCGCCTTGCAACTCCAACTCGCATCTCCCAATTCGAGCTTTAACACCCATGCCCACCACCCCTAAGGCTATGTTGACCCCTTGTTAATTGAACCAACCGTCAACAGGATTAGAACTCGCTATGCGCAATCCAATATCGCCCCAATAATATAAGGACTCGATATTAGGGTCACTACGTATACGATCTTACTCTTTCGAGAAGCAAAGAGCCCGATCCATATGCACTTGCATACAGGAGCTGTCACTTCGGACATGCGTCTCCTACATACAATCCCTGGCGACGGAACCCTTCACCTTGACGGGAGACCATGGATGTCACTTATGTGATCCTCCATATCATATTCAAATTCTAATTAATCATCATGAATCACATTCATTATGATCAATTCATCCAAGGGAAATACACATCTATTCATAATAGAGTGCTTTTAATTGGATATAATCAATTTAATCACATTACATTAATTATCAATCCAATTTTCAATCAACAAACTTGATTATTACTTGAATAGTAGGTATAATCTCAAAGTACGTATTATTCGATTTTTAATAATTAGAAAAATACACTTTGACTTCTCCGGCATTATCAAGTCCCTACCCGTTGTCATGACCAGTACCGACAAGAGTGGGACGGACCACATACATTTCAACCCGCTACTCCAATGCTCTCCGACTAGACACCATATCCACCTCAGGAAAGGATAATGCCAGATAGATCATTATGTACTTTGAGATACTCATCGGTTTTTCAATCGAAATTATACCATATAATATTCATCAAAATCATTTTGATAATATTATAAGGAGATTTGCTAAACAAATCCCCAATCCTATTCAAGCAATAGGGTCTTTCATGTAAAAATTGTATGTTGATGATTTCATATCAACCAATTATGATCAAGATCAACTATCTTATCATTTTGGTTAGTGAAATATCATTCAAGGAAACAATTATCATCTTTAAATATTTCACAAATATTTATCAATAATCATTTCAGAAAATTAAAAATTAATTTTCATTAATTTATTTGAATCACAATCACAAGGTTTTGGATAATCATGCAATTTCCAGCAGTGACCCTCACTAACTAAAAATAGCACATCTCATTCATTTTAAATCCAAATTAAGCAAAATCAATTTCCAGAGATTGATAACTTGATTTAAAAATGAAACCATGTGATAGGCATGCATTTCCAGGTATTTTAAAATCATAATTATCTTAATTACGTCTCTAATCGCCATCCTCGAAACAGTGGATATATGGTTAATAAATGACCATATCTTGAGCAAACGGAATCCAAATTACACAAAATCAAATCTTACTATTTCCTTAATTAACGGGGAACATTTAAAATTTTGTGTTTAAATATTTTAAACAGGGTCGAAATTTTATCACAAGACAGGGCTGCGAAAATCGAAATGCTAAAATCTTCACGAACCCTATCGAGCCCAAATCTTCGTAGGTTCATGGATTTAATCCAAAACCTTCGACGACCTGGCTCTAATACCACATGAAGGATATGGTAAAAATCCTCAAGTACATCACGGATGCGTGATGATCGCATCGAATGCGATCAGGAGCGACTAGTCGCACTAGTTGCTCGATGCAGCGGAAATTCAAAATTTTTATGTGATGCAATCACATGATCCAAGAACACTTCTCAGATCGTTTCATTTAAACCACAAACAAGTAATAGGATTACCTCTTGAAGCGTGGTTGCGATCGAGTCCCTAAACCAAGGGACCTCCTGTCTTAAGTCCGATCCGACGGAGGAGACGCTTGCGAGCGCGGGGATGAATCACGTGCTCCTCGCAATCCATGTTGATGATCCAAGTGGCGGATCTCCTGATCTCGTCACACGAGATCCAACATCTTCTTCACGAGCGAGATGCACCGAAGGAGATGTAGATCCACGAGTAAGAACTCCAGCAGCATAACAACGATGCTGCAGCGATGTCGATTATCTCAAAGGCTCCATGGTTGACGGCTATAAGAGAGAGATGGAGAGAGGCACATGACGTGTAGAGAGAGAGAAGAGAGCATTCATTATAATCATCTAACATGTATTTTTTTTATTGAAAAGCAAGGGTGCCTCTTCTTATATAGGGTTTTGGGAGTCCATGGATCTCAATCCATGGACAAAACACAATCAATGGTTGAGATTGATTTGTGTTTCTTTCAATGGCCATGATCTTGTTGTGAAAAATACAACAACATTAATTTAATTTAATATATATCGATAAATCAATATATTTAAATTCAAATCAAATCAATTAATTATTCTTGGAGATAATGAGGAGATAAACTATATCCCTTAAAAATAGGGGCGACCACTCTGCTCATGAGATCTCATTTATCTCATGAGATCTCATTATCTCATGAGATCTCATTATCTCATGATATATCTCCAAAATTTACAACACCAATTGTTGTAAATTATTTCATAAATATAATTCACAATTATCTTGTGAAATATTACAATCATGCCATTAAAAAAATGTGAATCACATTCACATCCCAAAACAAAATGTAAATTATATTTTCAATTTTCATCTAATGTGAATCCAATTCACATTAATAATTAATTAACAAATATAAATCACAATATGCTCTCTCTTATATATTATAAATCACATTTATAATATATATGATTAATATGGATAGTGCTATCTACATTATTCATATCCATGATAATCAAATCGCATTTAATCATCTTGGATCTCTTTTCTCATATGCCCAAATAACGTGGATCACATTCACATTATTCATATCTTTGATAATTAAATCACATTTAGTTATCTTAGATATCTCTCCTTATAATATGAATCAAATTCATATTATTCATGGTAATTAAATCACATTTAATTATCGATTTTCTCGATGCTTGGATACTTATATAAACAATGAAATTATCCATGAACTCTTTCAAGGATAATGCGCTTTCTCCGCGGATACTTGGAGATAAAGACAAGACGATTGTATTGTTCCACGTATAGTGACTTCGATATTGAGATCACATCTCAAATCCAGTTCTCGGGTCTCCCATAGATGCTTGATTAAATCAAGAACGCAAATCTAATCTTCTCATTGCATCTGAATTACATTCAAATCAATGTCCAACATTTAGACCAAGATCAGATTACTTCTCTACTGAGAGGGGTCACTAAAATCCAGACCCATCTCATCACTCCCTAGGAATGGAAGCGTCACGGTTATACAATCGTTTATGATCACATCACCCTCAGGTATTCCCAACACCTGTACATCCTGCATACTGAAGACCCAAAATAAACCCGAAGTATTAGATCAACTTTATACTGTCTACTTTAGGGTTTTATCAGTAAGTTTCTCATTTGATCATTGGAATTTGGTACCGATCATATACTTTCCAAAAGCATATATCATATCTAGGTCTTGATCATATACTTTCCAAAAGTATATATCAAACCTACAAATTCAGTCAAACTTCCAAAGCAAGACGACCGTGCACGGAATTTGATTCTTCCCAATATCTCATGAGTGAGCTCAAGTCTTCTGGTTCAGTAGTGAATCTGTATGATCCCTTTGAGAGATCGTATTACTCATATGCCCTTATATGCACACCAACGTGCCAGTGTATAGACCTTGGTTAGGTCATCAACCTATGGGTCTGCCAAATGTACATACTCAAATATATAGTAACACATCTGTCTCCGGTCAGAGGATGCATGCCTATACCGTGACAACATACGATATAGGTCTTTGGTTATTTCGATCTCGTTAAGTCAACTCTTTATCCTAATTAATCTGACACCTCCGAATATCTGTTCCTATGTAGAGGGTGTGCATCAAGAGATCGGTCACATATCAGCCTATGTGAGAAAGAATTTTCATCTCCTACTCAGACTGGAGATCATCTCTTAATAATCATTTGACGGTGCTTGATGACTCCTCAATCTAACTCTTTAGATATTCATCCAAGCACCAACCTCTATGATTTAATAGTTGAACCAATAACTGTATGATTATTAAGATGGCCATGGTACATAACCCTAATTGTACTAAGGGACCTATTATGCAAATTAGTTATTCTTCATTTTAGATCAGGGAATGATATTCGCAATAACATTTTTTGCATAATGGCTCGTCGTGGGCTGGCATGTCCAACATGATGTACCGTAGATATCTACTCCTAGTGATGATGTAGATGATGATGATGATGATGATGATGATGACGACGATGATGGCGGACCGGATGATGAGAGCTCTTCTTCTTCTTCTTCTGAAGTTCTCCCACCATAGAGATCTGTGTAAGACAGGCGACCCTCAACCAGATATCCAGCATTAGAATACATTTTGCTGATAGATAGTGATGAGCCTGAATGCTGTGAAGAAGCCTTGCAAGATGCAAACAATGAGAAATGGGTAGAAGCTACGAAAGAAGAGATGTAGTCCCTTCATGATAACCACACCTTTGAGCTTGTGAAGTTTGCCAAAGGCAAGCATGCATTGAGAAACAAGTGGGTTTATAGAGTAAATATAATGAATACTCTATAAATACAAGGTACAAAGCTAGGTTGATTGTGAAAGATTTTAACCAAAGGAAGGGAGTTGACTTTGAGAAGACCTTTTATCATATTGTGAAGATGACTTCTATCAGGGTGGTTCTCAGCTTGGCTACTAGCATTGACCTAGAGTTTGAACAAATGGATGTGAAGACGACTTTCCTCCATGGTGATCTTAAGGAGGAAATTTACATGTTGCAATCAGAGGGTTTCGCAGCAAGGAACATTACATATGCATGCTAAAGAAAAGTCTATATGGCTTAAAGCAAGCATCAAGGCAATGATATAAGAAGTTTGAGTCATTCATGGGAGAGCATGGCCATTCCAAGGTTACTTCAGACCATTGTATTATTATAAAAAAGTTCTCAGGTGACAACTTCATCATTTTATTGCTTTATGTTGATTGTTGGCAGCAACGGTAGGAGAATCTCTTGCTTGAAGAAAGAGTTGAGCAAGTCCTTTTCTATGAAGGATTTGGGACATGCAAGTCAAATTTTGGGCATGAAGATCACAAGGGATTGAAAGGCAAGGACGCTATGAATTTCCCAAGAGAAGTACATTGAGAAGGTACTTCAGAGATTTCATATGAAGAAAGCAAAGCCAGCTAGTACCCCTCTTGGAGCACATTTCAATTTAAGCTCGAAAGATATCCCACAGAACAATGAAGAGAAGAAAGACATGGAAAGAGTTCCCTATGCATCATCCATAGATAGTCTCATGTATACAATGGTTTGTACAAGGTCAGATATTGCTCATGCAATTGGAGTTGTTAGTAGGTTCATCATTGGGAAACAATTAAATGGATCTTGAGATATCTTCAAGGTACTAGAAGCTACTCTCTTTGTTTTGAATAAGAGAGGCATATTCTTCTTGGATACACAGATTCAGACATAGCAGGTGATATTGATGGGAGAAGATCTATATCAAGTTACATGATGTCCTTTGCAGGTGATGCAGTTTCTTGGCAGTTCAGGCTTCAGAAGTATGTGGCACTATCAATGACAGAGATTGAATTCATTACAGCTACAAAGGCACGCAAAGAGTTGTTATGGATGAAGAAGTTCACTCAAGAACTTGATTTTCATCGGGACAAGTATGTGCTATACTGTGATAGTCAGAGGGTTATTCACCTTCGCAAGAACTCTACATTCCATGTAAGATCGAAGCACAACGATGTTAAATATCATTGGATATGTGATGTGTTAGAATAGAAGCAACTTGTACTTGACAAGATCCACATAGATGACAACAGTGATAATATGATGACAAAGACTTTGTCGTTTGGAAAGTTCGAGAGATGTTCCCTCGCATGTGTGGACCAGTTCACACATAGTCGGTGAAGGGGAGATTTGTTGAGTGGGTTCCTCTACTTGTGGGAACCTAATCCATACATAGGACATTGACGGTCCTATTTGAAAAAGGAATAATCGAGTAATTGGAGTTAATTACTTCTTAGGATTTGGGATCATCTTTTATTAATCCTATTGGAAGTTGGAGTTCATGTTTCCTTTTTTTCTCATCTCAATGAAGTATAAATAGAGGGCATGGAGTGCACATCAGGATCATCCCAACTTAAACTCTCCTACTACAAGAAAGAAATAAGAAAGAGAGGGAGAAGAAAGAAGGTTTGTTGTTGCCTCGAAGTTTGGAGGGAGTAATAGTTGGATCAGTTCTTCTCAAGCATTCTTCCCTACAGTTTGCCGACATATTCATCGTTTTGGTGATATTTCTCCTCTTTACTATTCTCCATTGTTTGGTGATTTGTATCATCGTATAGAAGGATGGTATTTTGTAAGCCCCTCATGGAGATTATTTCGGTTATAGTGCTTGGTTTTTGTGTTGCAATCAACCACGTGATTTTTCCTCTCACATTGAGGGTTTTCCACATTAAAATTGTTCGTATACTTGTGATTGCTTTTACTCTTGCATTCGTCGTTATTTCTTGCTATTCAGATTGTTCGTGATTCTTCTACCATTTGATTTACGATTAATCTGTCAAGTGATTGTTTCGATAAATGATTTTGCAATATCCGTAGGATTGATTGTTCCCAACGATTCTCTTTATCCGTCTCCAATGATCACCTGTGAAGTAATCACCTAATTACACTTTTAGGGCTTTGGCCTCCTTATATGAGCACCAAGCATCATTCTTTTTAACATACTGCAAGTATAGATACATACATCCATATACATATATGTATACATGTGTGTTAGAAAATGTCCTTAAAGAATTACAAAACCTAAAGGTTGATCTTATTACGTTAAGTTTATCAAAAAGGAAGGAAAATTTTAGAAAATTATTGTCCACACACACACAAATATCCAATATATTTGGATTAAAAAGCAATCAAAGCACACATCAACATACATTTTTTTGTAAAAAAAAGAGAAATCTATGGATTATCGGAAGTAAAGTAGAAAATTATAAAACAAACATTCTTAGATTCGAGGGAAAAAATGCATAACAGAAAAAGCACATATAAGTGGATGGAGAAAACTGCAAGAAGGGCCACTAAAAAAATCATAAGGGAATTTCAGACCATATATGGCATTATATAAGAAGACCGTGTGAAACAAGAACCGAAGATGTCGCAAGAAGCTTGACGAATCTACAATGGATTATCACCGCCACCTTATCATGGCTACTCTCTCAGGTTGTATAATACGATCTTTACACCCTATCATTTTTGTTTTATTAGATTTTTATGCATTATATAATATTTTAAAAAAAGGTTAATAGACTTAAAATGCTAAATATTTTTAAGGGATATTTACACCCACAAATCTGTGTACGTACATATTCGTTGATAAAAGTGAATTACACTGATGACCCTGAATAAGTGCTCCGTCCTACTTCCATAACCATTCATTATTTTAACCTGCTAACTCAACCAGACTACTGAGTTAATCTAATATATCTTCGATCTAACGACTGAATTAAACCAAAAGCAAAAAAGAAAACACCCCACCTCCACTCTTCCTCCTCCAACCACATCCCATTCCTCCGTCGAAAAACAACCCCGCCCCTACCCCCATAGCCATCCGACCACCTCCCCACTAGTCCTCCTCCATCCCTCTGCCCCTTCAAAGCCCCCTCGAATTGTGCAGCTCCTCCCCCTTCCTCGTCCATTCGTCCACTCGAAGCTACAAAACTCATGGTACCTCCAACTCGAGGTCCACCACGGTAAGATGACAAAACTCTACTATTTTTCCATATTCGCTTCATCCTCCTCCAAGCCCCTCCTCTCCAACCGTCCTACAGCTCCGTCATCCCCTCATTCATCCTCTCCTCCACCACTTCAAGCCCCCTCCTTCGACCATTCTAGTTAGACTTACATTCTATTCTTCATCATAGTAGATAACCCTTTACGCCATCTTTTGATTAACAGCAAAACCCATATTGTGTGGACCTTGTTTTCTTGAGATTCGAATCGAGTCAAGGTTCGATTATCATTTCAGGTGTTACTAGATCTGGGACTCAAAGCCCCAAGTTTCTGGAATGGTTCTAGTCCTATTTAGTGCTTGGAGACCTCGCCGGACCTCCATCTCGTTGTTGCACTTCGCCTAACTTCTTTGAGCAGCAAACATTCCCAGTTAAGCAAGCTGAGGTTCCGACCATAGTTCAAGCTCCGCCTCTGGTCGACGAGCCCATTTGTATCCGTTGATGTCGGACATCTTAGGAGGAAGACGACAATGCCATGGATAGCTGCAATATGTGTGGAAGAGGGGGGAGGGAATAAGTAGTGGCATCAATAGTAAATTAGGTCAATTTAAAGGATGTATTATTCAAATATTTGATAGTTTCCGTCAAAGTTACGGGAGAAACGAAGGGAAGTTAATACAGTGTTATGCCATGAAAGAGTCTAGCGTTATTCAGGGTGCTGGGTATAATTGACGTTTATCAAAGGTTACGTACATAATTACGAAACTATTCATGGTTATGGGTGTAAGTATCTTTTTTTTTGAAAGAAAAAATCTTTTAAGTGGGAGATATATTTTAAAAAATAGATGGAGTATTTTTTCTTTTCCAAAGGAAAAGACAATTATTTTGAAGGGATTTTTTTTTCAAATAAAATATTTTTAATAGTAAAAAAGGAGAAAAGAAGTAGCAATTTTGTCGTTATCACTGTGGAATTATGTGGGTCAGTATATAATTATTTTGATGATAAAAAACTTTGTGAGCATAGTTAGTAGTGTAGAATTCGTAGGGATGAAAACAGATATGGATATATCCGAATATCCGCTTACCGTATTCGAAAAATTGCTTAATACAGATATCTGTATCCAGAAATTAATCAGATACGGATCGAATATAGATATGTGTAGTAAAAATTTTTCGGATACGGATATGGTAACAGCTTGAATATCCGGATCGAGATCCGGATATCCAAATACAATATTTAATATTATTTTAAATATTAGCCAATATTATATAAGCCATAATCCTGTATTATTGTATTAGTATTATATATTATATAATACAATATATTAATGATATTAATAAATTTATCTTTGTTTGAGAACGGGCACGAACAAAACTTATAAAATCCTATCCTTTTTTGCTTCCAGTCAAGAATGCAGGTCACCTGGACTCTCCCTTTTGTCATGATGTAACTTATTTATATTTTATTGTCATTTTTAAAATCATTATGAACTTTGATAAGAAAAAATCAATTGTTGTATTCGTATGTGATATTTATTCGATCCGTATTCGGATTTCATGTTTATCGGATCCATATTTGAATTTCACTCTATATTCAATCCGTATTCGGGTCCACTCTTTATTCGATCCGTATTCGGATTCTTATCCGTATTTTAAGGATATGATTTCCTTAATGCATATCCGAATCATATCCGTATCCGTATTCATATTCGATAGATATGAAGCGAATATGGATATGAAAATAAGCATATCTGATCCGTATCCGATCCATTTTTATCCCTAAGAATTCGTGATGGTTTCACTCCAGACACGTAGAATAAAAGAACATAACAAGGAAGAAATATCTTCCTAACTGTTCAAAACTATGAGGAAAGGTCAATCCACCATTAGAGAATAATGTCAACTATAGACATGCCATTTTTCATAAATGGTCCCCCTCTCAAATTGTTAGGAAAATAAGAGACATTCTTTAATGGTTTACAGCAACCGTTAGGGAAGTTTTTTTTCTACTAGGGGGAGGGGGGGCGCGTCGGAGGGAGGATTCGAACTCTGGTCTTTTTTAGAGAGAACTACCGCTTCTACTACTAGATTATTAAAGGGTTCCCATGGTTGACCTTATGATTTAACAATCATTAGGGAATTTTTTTTTCCTAAGGATGAAAAACCGTTGGTGAATGTTGTCTTTCTGTAACGATTAAAGAACCGTTAAGGAAGTCTTTTTTTAATAATACACCATTATTCTCTTCAAGTGCATCATCTCTAATCCTTTATACACCAAGATAGATATTGTAAATTAGATACATAAATCAATAAAACGTTAAGCAATAAAAATAATAAATATCTGCCTCTACAAATCCTCGTGATCCACTCATATATGTAAAGTCGACCATAACGATGCATCATATGGCATCTGTCGTGTATGGAAGTGTATCATATTCGTATATCTGATGCAAATACATGTAATTACATTATTACAATGAAACGTACCTGCATGTTTTCCTTATAATTAATAACATGAAAATTTCAAAGGGTCTTAGAAGTAGAGCACAAGTTTCCTCCAACAATGAAGATAAGAGGTACAACAGATGGGATACTCATTTCCAATCTGATCTTGCCTCATCCATGTGCGATGACATAGAAGGAGTTGAAGTCGAAGGAAGGCGAAGATGGTTGTGGAGGTGACACATATATGTTCTTGAGCTAGTAGTGGACAATGGAGAGCAGCTCCTTTGTTGTTACAACAGGTGTTGTAATACATGGAGTCGTTCAGACATTACCACCAGGACGTGCATCAACCATCCTCGGCACCTTTCGAGGGCCGTCTGATGGTGATCGAGCAGCCCTCCTGCATAACAACACTTGTTGGCAGGATAAATGGCCCAGGTGGAAGATGGAAAGTGGCAAGTGTAGAAGAGATGGTTTAGTGGTAGAAACATGTGAGGTGGAAGGAGGGTATTGGAGGAACTGAGCGCAATAAGCACAAGGGAAGTAAGGCGAGGTTGCATAATGGTTATTGGTGGCCACATTGAGCATCTATATATGTTAAAAAGTCGATTGTGTTATTAACAGTTCATTGTTCAATAAAAAAGGATAATGCATCGGGATTTTTATTTGCTTGGTTAATCAAAGATCGAACATGAGGGTGCAAGTTCAGGACTAAGAAAATGTGTATACATTTCATAGTGTCAAGGATTCCTTTATAGGTTTTCCACGTATTTTCAAACTTTTATTTGATTGATATTATTTTTTAACAATATATAAGTATACTTGTATTTGGTGGACTTTATATTTTTATATTTTGATTTTTAAATTCAGATAACTTATTTAATTTTGGAAAAAATAGTTTTTTACCCCCACGAACTATAGAACCTTTGTAAATTACATTCTCGGCCTTTTAAACATAGTTATTATTCCCTCGATCCCACAAACTTGTTAACTCTTACACCACAGATCATGTGGTTAACTCTCATATATTTAACAGTTAAATTTAATCGGATTCATTAAATTATTTGGATAGTGTCCTCTCTGTTTAGCAAATTTACAAAATATACCATCATTCCATCTTCCCTCCTCGCCCTCCTCCTCACATCTCCTTCCCCTCCAAGTCCATCAACTATCTCCAATACCATTACTCCTCATCTCGTCGATCATCCTCACGAGCATCTCCACAAAGTCGTCGATCTTCTCGAGGTTGCACTGGGCGACGATGTGCGAGCGAAGGAGGAAGTTGAACTACTTCTCTGTTGGGGGCAGATGCGGAGCATGAGGCTGGGGAGGAGGTCAACGGAGTGGGAGAGAGAGGGTGAGTAAAGGAGGGAGAGGGAGTTGAAGGGGGAGTAGGAGGGGCAAAAGCCCTTCGGTGGAAGGCCTAGAAGAAGAGTAGGGAGGGAGGAGGGGGAAGCAAAGGAGCTCAGATAGGAGGGAGGGCGGACGCGCCCAGAGCTCGGATCCCCCTCCCCACCCCCCACCGTCCAAAGCTCCACCCCCTCGCTGTGCACCACCGAAAGCTCAGATCCCCTCCCCCGTGTGCCACCAAAAGCTCTGTCCTCCTCTCTGTGCATTGCCAAGAGCCCGATCCCCTCCCCCCACATCGTCGAAAGCTCTACCCCTTCCCCACTCACCACCCAAAGATTATATCCATCCCCCCATATCTCTTAAAGCTTTGCCCCCTCCTCCACATCGCTTGATTGTTGCTGCCACGCTTAGATCGGCGAAGCATGTGATTTTCATGTAACGAAAAGGAAGAGGAAGAAGGGGGAGAGAAGGAAGGATTGAGAGAGGAAGAAATTAAACTATTGGTTGGATTTAGTATGATTTGATTAACTCAATTTTAACCCAAACAAGTTAATACAAGATGTGTCAAATTAACATTAGGGTTCGTGGTGTAAGACAGAGTAACTTTATGAGTCAAGGAAATAATAACAATGTTTACAAGTTCGAGAAGGTAATTTACAAATATTCTAAGATTCTTGTGATGAAATTCTCCAAAAACATTATATAGAAAAATAATACCTTATTATAAATACATAGATAGATATGAAATGAGTTTTTTTAACATATGTATACAATCATAAAAAATGAAGCCCAAATTATATTTATGTTTTTATATTTAAAATTATTTTGTAAATATTTCCAAACTTTGTATAATATGTGATATTTATTAACTGATTATCTAATAATAAATCCATTTTAAAGAAATGTGGATTTAATTATCTTAAAAATATCGAATACTAATGAATTTCACTGTATATATGTTTTAAAGGTAATATACTATTCAAAAAGTTTTTTTTGCTTATATTTACTTATTTTTACTTATTAGTATAAATATTTTTAGACATCTGTGTAATTTTAAAATTTTACAGATGTATAATTTTTTTTAGAAAATTTTGGATATGTGAAAAAGAAATAAAATCCATACAATACAATTTTTAACATGCTTCAAATTATTTTATACTTTTATAAAATTTGTAGTTATTTAGCAATTTTGAGTTTTTTAAAATTTATAAAGTAGCGAATGCTAATAATTTAAAAACAAAATTTATCGAAGGGATGTGGGGACATATGAATGCGTAGTAATTTTCCTAAGGCAGAAAGTTATATGATGTGGTGAAATTGCGGAAATATTAAATATAAGGCCCAAAGTGTAACCTCTGAATCTCACATATTTATGGAAAGTAGGTACACTAGAGACCAATTTTACGCAAATTCCAGGACCTAAATTAGGAAGATTAATTTTATACTGGTTAAATGAATTTAACTTAGCAAAAAACTTAGGAAAATTATTAATATTAATTTAAGTACTAGAAGTGCAAATAGCAATGTAAGGGGGTTATATCGTACAAGCTCTCAAAATATTCGAAGCAAATAGACGACCTTAGCCGTCTAAAATTCAAAATACAAGGACTGAAATGTCAACAAAATTAAAAAAATAGTCAGAAACAAGTCTAAGGAGAAGGACCTATTTCTAATGAAGGACCTCCCAAAGGGTGGTCCAATTTGAATCACGTAAAGTTTTGGGGAACTCTGCAAATTCTCCACCATTCCGCAATATATGACCTAGAATTATATTGTTGAGGTATATTCTGGGCATTTGGTTTGCCAGGTAGAGGGTTCTACAGCAGGGCATGCTGTAACATATTTTGTATTTTTTGAGAAAATTGTTTCAAAACTCGAACTGTATGGATGGAATCTATATTATTGTTCTACATATCCACCCAGTTTCATTTTGATCCGAAGTTCCTACTTATTTTATTGCAAAGGTCAACAAAAAGTCCAATACAAAATAGTTTTTGAGTCCAACCCATGTTGATTTTTTTGTTGACCTTTGCAATGAAATAGGTAGGGACCTCGGATCAAAATAAAATTTGGTGGATATGTATAACTATAAACATAGATTCCATCCATACGGTTCGATTTTTGCAAAAAAAAAAAGAGTTACAACATACCATGCTGTAGAATCCTCTACAGTAGAGGATCTGCTTCCCACATTCTGGTGCCTCCTTCCTGATTAAACGCGGCCATGCAAGGCAGGGAACAAACTAAGACAATACATCTGCTTCATCTGCTTGCTCCTTCTTGTTGGTCTAGGCCTTTGCTCAGTTGGAAGAGGAGCTCAACTATTTAAATTGATGATGCTCTAGATGTTGAATAAGGAGTTGAGGTATGTATATCATGAGTATGTCGACATGGAGTTACTGAGGATCATAGTTGTATCATATCTTTTGGGCAATCGCTATAAGCTTTAAACTAGCACGGAAAATCCTCACCAATTACTTGAAATGATTGTACACATGAGCGACATCATATTTCCATAAAATTGGATATTATATAATTAGAAATGCATGCACATAGTTGATAATCCGCTATATATCATCTTGTATTATATTGAGTTGTTGTAGCACGAGATATATACCAGACAATCAAAAACCATAAAACTTATCAATAAAGTGTAATGAACTTTTTATTTTACTTAATAAGTGTACCAAGGTCGAATACTAGGCGTTGAGGAATTGAGATGACCAAGGACGAATCAATGTATTCAAATATGGTGCAAATATCCTAATAAAAATGTAATATGCGATGTATGCAATATGAAGCAAGTGCAAATAATGTCAATTTAATGTTATATGTAGATAATGGAAATATAATGCTTTCTATGTTATATCCAATATTCGTGTGATTTTATCTTTATTTAGATTTCTTAATATTTTAACTTTTATTTTTAGTTTTTCAATTTTTTATTTTTTTTAAATTTTGAGAGAAGAAAAATAAATCACTATACTATATGAATAAAGATGGAAAAGAAGTTTTTTATTCTAAAAAATTGATATATATATATACATATATATAATAAAATGACAAAAAAATATTTTCTAAATTTTTGAGATGTTTTTAGGAATTTCAAAATATAAAATAAAATAAAAAAAGAAATTTTGAAAATAATTATTTAAGGAAATTGGGCTCTTTTGAAAAATGGGCCTCTCTATCAAGTTAGGACCTCAAGTTTCGAATCATATTTTTCCTTGAAATCTTATTGAAGGAGGAAACCATAACATATTTTTATAAATTTTCAATTAAAATTAATTAAATATGATGTGTGGATCATTTTTCTTTCTTTTGTTTCAAATTTAAAGGATGAAATGTAATGTTTTTAAAAAAATTGAAAATGTGTGACATCAGATATGATAATGTAAGCTATGGCAATTCTTTTAAAAAATTTGAAGTTAATATGAACAAAATAAAGATGCAAAATGTGAAATCTCGGATTTGATATTTTCAATTTTAATCTACACAAACCACTTAATAAATTCCACAACGATATGGATGATAGATTATAGAAGGAATCTTACACGTAAAATAACAAACATGTGGAAGTTGGTTGCAATTAACATGAAGTTGGTTGTAATGACCATGAAGTGGATGCTCTTTAGGATATCATTGTCCGTCAGTCTGCATTTGTGTTTCGAAATTTTTGTAATAAAGTAAAGAGGTTATTTTTAACCAAATTGTAGTGATCCTAGTATTTTTTAATCAGTCGTTTTTAACCAAAATTTTGGAATAAAGTAAAGAGGTCATTTTTTGTTATATTATACTTTTTAAGTCATATATCCATATTTCAACGTCGTATATAATGTGGTATAAGTCAACCCTTCTAATTCATCTCAACGATTTCTGGTGATATCAATGATATACTGGCGAGTTGCCCGATATTTCTCTTTTCAAGCTTAGCGAAATGACATCTTATCAATATCGTGACGACCCTTGTTTCTAGGGACAAAAATGAATGTGAATATATTTATATCAGATCCGCTATTTTATTCGTTTTATATATATTTTTTACATTTGTATTTGTATTCGTCTTAAAATAAATGTGGATATGAATATTACTGACATTAAATAATATTCACATTCGTATTCGTATATTCGTTTTTGTACATAAGTATAGTAATAAATTTATTTATAACTATGCATAACAATATTTTATGATTGCATTCACCATTGTTGATATAATTGCTATGAAATTACTATACATGCTATATGTATTTTATGTGTAAACCATCCTAAAGAAGTATATTTTAGTTAATCTATTAAATATTTCTTTTATTATTAGTATCACATTCGTATTCATTTCACAATCATTTATTCATTTTTAAGGATACAGTAACACATCTTTTAATATTCGTATTCGTATTTTAAAATAGATAAAAATATGATTATACCTATATTTGTATTCGTATCCAACCGTTTTCATCTCTACCTATTTGTTTCCCTTATTTTCTAAACCACTTGGTTCTTCTTTTTTTTTGAAAAAAGGCCAAATTTCATTTATCTTAATAAAGCAGAGATTTTGTCCCAATACAAAAAGG
The DNA here is from genome assembly GCA_037367405.1 of Ottelia alismoides. Lineage (NCBI taxonomy): Eukaryota > Viridiplantae > Streptophyta > Magnoliopsida > Alismatales > Hydrocharitaceae > Ottelia > Ottelia alismoides. Next base: position 1,196,258 of record JAZKJV010000729.1, on the reverse strand, counting down.
CCATTATAGGCAGATCATAAATGCATTACAGAACAATAATAAGATCGAACCACCATGTAAAGTGATAGTCATCCCACAAAATAAAGTCGGCCAAAGCAATATCAAGATAGCCTCAAAATAACAGCTGAGCTATCAAAGTAACGCCGTCGGACGATCGAGCTCCGGTACACCAGCTTTGAGCAGGACGGACCCCTGCAAAAGGATGGAAGTATTTAACAATGTCACGTCTTCTGAGGGTGAGAATTGGGCGCTATCCTCCCCAAGGAACCGAATGTAGAAGTCTGCAAGATGGTATTTCGAGCAGAAGAAGTCCCATCAATCTCCATCGTCTCTAGATAGCAAAGAAGTAAAAGATGTGATGGATATACGAATAGGTAACAAAAAGGAGACAAACCGCTATAGAAGATCCTGCCCATTTTGTACCACCATTTCATAACTGGTCGCACAAATTTTTGAAGCTTCGGATATCAGAGAATCCATATGTAATTTTCCCTCAAAAGCGATTGCACAACGAGCTTTCCAAATAAGCCACTGAAGGGTAGCTTGATATGCCAAGACCTTCCAATTTACATCCGCAGAATCAAAATTAAAGTTACTTGATAAAAGGTTGAAGATATTTATATTATTCAAGAACCAGCCGCTTTTCTGAAGAATCGCAATTGTAATTTCGCATTCGCTAAATAGGTGAGAGTAATTTTCACCATATTTTTTTCATAGATGACAACGATTCGTTGAGGTGATATTGAAACTTCCCAGTAGGTCTTGGGTAACTAGTTTTCCATGGACCATCATCCAAATGAATTATGTGACTCTCGGCTCAAAGTGCGGGTGCCAGAATCATGGGTGAATTTTGGTTCTAATTCCACCATCGATCAATAAGTTGTAGATGGATTTATTTGAAAAGCCATTGGCGAAGGACCCCCTCGTTGGTAAGGAAACGTAATAACTTTCCCCACATGACATACAGGGACAAGTGTAAGTAATCGAGTTTGTCATTAACTTTTTTAACTACATTTCTAAGACTTGATGGCACCCTATTAGCCATGGATTTAAACAATTGAATTCTTCTTGCCATGTTTTCAGCCCTTTCTCAACTGAAATATTTTTATGATGAACAAAAGGTCATAATTCTGGAAATAGAGACCTTAAAGAAGCATTACCATTTAACAAGTCCTCCCAAAGAGAGGAAGACTCCCCATTGCCAATTGATTTGGAGATAATAGGAATCAGTTGCCTCGCCCCACGCAAGCAACTCTTCCACGGAGGAGAAGTTGAGATACATCATTTAGCCAAGCAAATAGGCGCCCCTATAGTTAGAAGCCCTAATAATCGAGGATACCCATGGTTTTCGATTTTCTAGCAGTTGGATAGTTGATTTCGTAAGGAGCGAGTTGTTAAAACACTGGAGATCCAGAATTCCCCAACCATCATTAAGCTTAGGTCTAGTGATTTTAGACCAAGCCACTTTAGTCCTCACTCGTTCAGTGGTGTTCCCTGACCACAAGAATTTCCTTCTGATCTCATCAATTTTGGACAATACAGAAGACGGAATCTTTAGGCATGAAAGGGCTCTTCTCTCTATATATGGTGTTTGCTGCCTCTGTTTTAGCTGATTATATTGTGGTGTTTGCTGTCTCTCGATAATAGCTTGGATTTAGACTCAAGATGTTACAGGGGGAATGTTATCTTGTTTTGAGGAAAACTAAAGTGTGAGAACTCCCAAATTGAGAGTTGTTTTTTGTCAGCATCCATTGAGTTTAGGCTTCCATTCCTAGGGATGTTGTTGTCGATGAAGCTTCATGCATTTTATATGTGCAATTAGGGACCCCCTTTTATGTGTTTCTTGGTATTTATTTTCTTAAAGTGAGCAGTGATTACTTTGCCATATATTCTGTGGGGGTGGGTGCTCAAAGTGTCCGGGTCAAGCAGATGCGCAACTTGATTCTATGTTTTCGCATATCCAGCAAACGATATCCAGGTTGGTGGACAGTTGAACTGGATTAGCCATGAATGGGGTGGCTTCCCGTTGATATGCGTACTGCTTAAGGCAAGGACCGTCGACGGCATGGCCGTCGAGATGGGCTTTGCTGCTGCTGTTGCCGGTGCAGATGTCGTCGAGATCGGGCTCGACCGGCTGACCACGTTCCATCCTGGGCAGGACCTTGAGTTCCTGCTGAGCGTCTGCCCCTTGCCAGCCATCGTTTCTTACAAGTAGCATGCATGCACTGTTCTTCGTCTCTCATGTGGACGACCAGCTATTAAACTTCCTATGCCATTGTTGTAAATAAAATGCAGACCGGCGTGGGAAGGTGGTGAGTACAAGGGAGACGAAGAACTCCAGGTAATATAATATTATCGAGGATTTTTTTTCACATATTTTTAAATATATCGCTATAGTTACTCCGAATATACTACAGGTATAGATCAAGCGAGGGAGCGGATCCTCTGCCGTAAGTGGATTGCAGCAGAGTCTGCTGCAATCCACGGATGGCTGACACGTGGCACGGATCTGATCCAACGGTCCACCCCCAGTCCCTCCTCTCTCCCGAATTCCTACCCTCGTCCTCGACCATCGCCGCCCCGACTCTCTCTCACCCACCATCGCCGCCTCCCCGACTCTCTCTCGCCCACCCCTCGCCGCTTCGTCCCCCTCGCCCGAGACCCCCCTCGCCGCCCACCCACCGCCTCTCGCCCTCTCTCGACCATCCACTATCCTCTCCCACTGCTGTTCTCACTGCCCAACAATGGATCCCTCCGGCGGCATCTTAATGTACGTCGTCAAGAAGGTCGGAAACACCATCCTCAACGAGGCCGCTCTCATCGGTAACACTCGACGAGATCTCGAGTGGGTGCAAAACGAGCTCGGGGCAATACTGGCCTTCCTTGAGGATGCTGCTAACGTCCAACCGAAGGAAGCCATAGTGGAAACATGGATCAAGGAAGTAAGGGAGATGGCTTTCCATGACGAGGACATCGTCGACACCTTGTCTCTCCACGTTGGTGATGCTACACCGGAATGCTTCCTCCCCGACTTTCTTTCTGAATGGCACCACGACTTCGGTACGCAAATTGCATAACTGAAGGAGGATGTTGCCGATTTCAAGAGGAGGAAGGAAATCTCTGACATCAAGTTTCTCAACACAAGGAGCGCCGACACCGTTGATCGGACGTGGGTTTGAAGCACCATGTGGAGGCAGTGACCAAACTGCTTGTTCGTGAGGGAAGCAGGAAATCGGTTGTGTCCATCGTGGGGATGGGCGGCCTTGGTAAAACCACTCTCGTCAAGAAGGTTTATAAGATACTTCAATCATCTTCAAGCTTTGAATATACTGCCTGGGTTGTTGCTTGATTCAAGTTGTTGAAGGATATTCGCACTTGAAGTATGAAAGAAAATGTCGTGTCCATGACTTGATTCTTGAGTTGGCAGTTAAGGAGGCTAAGAAGATTCGATTCCTAGATGTTTGGAGGAGTGCTCATGAGAAGAGTCCCGGGGCTCTAATGCGATGCCTCTCATATACTGCCGATAATATTGAGGAAAACACCACCCATCTTCGTCTAGGTTATGTAAACGCACTTCATAGGAAGAAGCATATTTTTGTATGAACTCAAAGATATATGTATGAACTCAAAGATATATGTAAACCCACTTCATAAGAAGAAGCGTGTTTTTGTATATGTATGCTCGTTTTGGTATGAAAGAGGCTCGAATAGGATAAATGGTCCTTTGGTATATATGTACGTGTTTTTGTATATATGTGCAATTTTTGATATGCTCTTGCTCTCTGTTGTATGGAAGTGTCTCCTTTGGTATATATGTGCTCGTTTTGGTATGGAAGAGGCTCTACTAGGATAAATGGTCCTTTGGTATATATGTGCGTGTTTTTGTATATATGTGCACATTTTGGTATGCTCTTGCTCTCTATTGTATGGAAGTGACTCCTTTGGTATATATATGTGCTAGTTTTGGTATGGAAGAGGTTCTATTAGGATAAATGGTCCTTTGGTATATATGTGCGTGTTTTTGTAGATATTGGCAAGTTTTGGTATAGTCGTGATCTCTGTTGTATGGAAGTGTTCCCTTTGGTGTATTTGTGCTCGTTTTGGTATGGAAGAGACTCGAATAGGATAAATGGTCCTTTGGTATATATGTGCGTGTTTTTGTATATATGTGCAACTTTTGGTATGATTGTGATCTCTGTTGCATGGAAGTGTTCCCTTTGGTGTATTTGTGCTCGTTTTGGTATGGAAGAGACTCGAATAGGATAAATGGTCCTTTGGTATATATGTGCGTGTTTTTGTATATATGTGCAAGTTTTAGTATGATCGTGATCTCTGTTGTATGGAAGTGTTCTCTTTGGTGTATTTGTGCTCATTTTGGTATGGAAGAGGCTCGAATTGGATAAATGGTCCTTTGATATATATGTGCGTGATTTTGTATATATGTGTAAGTTTTGGTATGATTGTGATCTCTGTTGTATGGAAGTGTTCCCTTTGGTGTATTTGTGCTCGTTTAGGTATGGAAGAGGCTCGAATTGGATAAATGGTTCTTTGGTATATATGTACGTGTTTTTGTATATATGTGCAAGTTTTGGTATGATTGTGATCTCTGTTGTATGGAAGTGCTCCCTTTGGTGTATTTGTGCTCGTTTTGGTATGGAAGAGGCTCGAATTGGATAAATGGTCCTTTGGTATATATGTGCGTGTTTTTGTATATATGTGCATGTTTTGGTATGCTCTTGCTCTTTGTCCATCTCCGACCTTCTTGACGACGTACGTTAAGATGCCGCCGAAGGGATCCATTGTTGAGTAGTAAGAACAACAGTGGGAGATGATAGTGGATGGTCGAGAGAAGGCGAGAGGCGGTGGGTAGGTGGCGAGGGGGATGAGACGGTGATGATCGAGAGAGGGAGAGAGGCGGCGGGTGGGCGGCGAGAGGCGGCGATGCTCGGAGGTGGGCGAGAGAGAGTCGGGGAGGCAACGATGGCGGGCGAGAGAGAGTCGGGGTAGGCGGCAAGGGCGGCAAGGGATAGATGGTCGGGGAAGAGAGAGGGCTTGGCAGCGGGTGGGCGGCGAGGGACGGCTCGGGGAAGAGGCGGCAAGAGGCGGTGGGTGGGCGAGAGAGAGTCGGGGAGGCGGGGAGAGGGTGGGGGCGAGAGAGGGCTCGAGGTCTAGGGTAGGCGGCGAGGGCGGCGAGGGAGAGATGATCGGGGGCGAGAGAGGGCTTGGCAGCGGGTGGGCGGCGAGGGGCGGCGAGGGGAAGAGGCGGCGAGTGGCGACGGGTGAGCGAGAGAGAGTCGGGGAGGGATGCTCGGGGGTGGGCGAGAGAGAGTCGGGAAGGCGGCGATGGTGGGCGAGAGGGATTCGGGAGGGTTGGGGGCAAGAGGGATTCGGGAGAGAGGAGGAGCGGGGACGCACCGTCGGATCAAGACTAGGCCACGTGTCAGCCATCCGTGGATGGCAACAGACTCTGCTGCGATCCACTTACGACAGAGGATCCGCTCCCATCAAGAGAACCTCGATATTAAGGTTGCGTATTAACGAGGGTGATTTTCTCTTGAGTATAATATTTTTCCTGTCCTCACAGCATGAAGCCCATATCGATATTGTTTCGATAGTGTGTAGATACAATATTCCGATGATATATCGCCGAAACGATATATTGTGTCGATACAATATTCCGACGATATATCGTCGAAATATCGCCCACATCGACGCATTTTTGTGAAAGAAATGTTTAAAAATGATGATGTATCGCCATATCGTTACCAATATCGGTCTTATCTTGATATATCGCCTTTCCTATAGTCTCTTTTCAACACTTCTTATGTCGTCCTCACCCTCTCTTAGCCGGCTCAACATCCCAACACTCGCATCTCCTAACTGGTGCATCAATTGATCTTCTTTACAAATGACCAAACCATCTTACACTACTAAAGTCTTGGCTATTTTCGACACAGCATTTACGGCGGTTGGTATAGCCGCCGCTAATAGTTCACCATTTGCGGCGGTTTTTGGTGTAACCGCCGTATAAACATAATATACTATTTGTGGCGGTCATTAAAGACCGTCGTAAATGACCTTCTATCAAATTTTCCAGAACGCCCGCCTCTTTCCCCCATTCCCCTCTCCCGCAAACCCTCGCGCCTTCCCTTAGCACCTCACGAAAGCACACCTACCCCGCCGCCTCCTCCCGTATTCCCTCGCCGCCAACCCACCCTACCCACGCCGCCTCCTCCCCTGTACCATCTCTGTCTCCCTCGTCTCCCTCATCGCCTTCTCCACGGCCCCTCCTCCATCGCCCACCGCCACCGCTCTCCACGGCCCCTCCTCCATCGCCCACCGCCTCTCTCCACGGCCCCTCCTCCATCGCTCACCGCCACCTCCCTGTTGAGCGCAAGAAGCAGCCCTCAGACCACCGCTGTCGTTGCGGGACCGCACCAACTTCAGGCCTTTTGCAACTTCTCCATTCCCCGGATCCTCCCTCAGGGTTCCTCCTCCTCTCTTTATTTCAGTTTTCTGTTTTTTGTTTCAAATAATTTCTTTACAGTTCCTGAAACGATATTGTTATTTGTCTCTTTGTCATCCCCAAGTGGAATTGTTCAATGACATGATCAAGTGCTTATTTGAGTCATGAATAGTCTGATGTAGTACAAGTAACAACCATATGTCAATGAAATCATGATCAACTACTTTCTATATCATAACTTAAGGGTCATAAGCAGTAGATTACTTGGCACAATGCTGTAGAAGAGTCATGTGAGATAAAACAACAATTACTAACTACGGATTATATAGTGATAATGGTCAAACTAACAATCTCTAAAACAGTACTTATTGGGAAAATATTACAGAGTTTTATGTGATTCCAACTGTATTACAGGAATGCCCACACAAAATATCAATTCCAAGCAACATCTCAAATGCCCATTACTACAATCTAAACATCCCCAGATCTCAAATGCCCATTACGTAAGTACTCACCTTATGGTAATTGTCCGTACAACCATGATTCAATATAGATTATTTGCTGCAAGGCTTGCCATCATGAATTTTTTCTGTCATTTTTGTAAATAAGAGCATCAATAATCTACAAAATAATAGAATATAATTAGTCTAATGTGGAAGAGTTATTTGATATCCCTGTTTTAATTATCATATTATCCCCTTGCAACCCAAGTACAAGGTGAGAGTTTTTTTTGGAGTTGAACACACTCATTTTCTGAGAAGTTCTTCTTCCTCATCACCCAAGTTTCTTTGACATCCCTGTTATGCGAGTACTTTTTATGTCATTTTTGTTCATTTTTTTCGTCAGTTCGACTGTGTTTAGACTGCTAAGTATTAGTATAGTTCTTGTTTGACTAGTTAAAAATGCATAAACCAATGGACAGTCGGAGATGGTAAAAAGAAAGCTAAAATGGAGTCCATGCACTTCGAAGTTTACAGTTTCATTTGCTTCCTTCTTAAATCTCTTGTAGCTGTAGAGGATGATCATTGGCTTTGTGCAATCATCTTCTTTTCTATAACAAAGAGAGGGAGAAATTCTTGTCTGGCTGTATGTGATAAAATCCAGTGCTTATTATTACTGTAATACGTGTTTTGTACACTATGCTTTTGAATGATATCAAGTGTTATTTCAAGGAAATATTGTATTGATAGTGTTCACACTTTACGGATACCATAGTCAATAGATTCGCCTTTCTGCAATGATTTCATTTAAACTTGTTGTGTTTATATCAGAGACCGTCTTGTATAAAATAGACTTCAAAAAGGTTCTATGAATTGTGTAGCACATCAAAACATGCTACCACATCTAGTACTCTGGATTTTTGGTAGTACCTTATAAGTAGTAGAAGCCACTACTTGCAGAGTGCCTATAATGTTATAGATTTATACTCATTAGCCATAATAACATCATTAAGACTAATGATTAGTGCTAATTACCCGTCATTAGTAATAATTAAGCGTCATTAGCATAGATTTATATTCATTAGCCATAATCACATCATTAAGACTAATTAAGCATGATTAGTGCTAATTACCCGTCATTAGTGACAATTAAGCGTCATTAGCAAAGATTTATACTCATTAGCCATAATCACATCATTAAGACTAATTAAGTATGATTAGTGCTAATTACCCGTCGTTAGTGATAATTAAGCGTCATTAGCATAGATTTATATTCATTAGCCATAATCACATCATTAAGACTAATTAAGCATGATTAGTGCTAATTACCCGTCATTAGTGATAATTAGGCAAAAGTAGGACACATGGAGAGGAAATCGTGGGACGCGTGTCGTTATATAGTCAGGACAAGTGTCAAAAACTCAATAGCGCCATGTGTCAGCATCCTAAGTCTAACACGTGTCATGGTGAAGCCGCTTGCTTGGGCAACAAGTTATCTCGTGTAGATAAGCCAAACCTTGCTTGGGCAACAAGTTATCTCATGGATAAACCAAACCTATTACTTGGGCAACAAGTTTTCTCATAAATAAGACATGTGGCATACCATGTGTCTTAGAGGCTCCCTTACATGTTGACACATGTCACACATGTAAAGGGGGTGGAGCCCTATAAATACCCAAGGCCTCCCCATTCCATTTCATTCATCCCACGCCCATCTCTCCACCTTAAAACCGCAAGACCGCCGAGGTTGCGGGAGGAGCACGAGAGGAACCAGGCGAAGCCCTGTCAGTGATCGAGAGCGTTTTTGAAGTCGTAACGAAGTTCTGTCCACACCAAGCTGTAGTATTCAATCTAAGACAACTATAGAGGAGGTTTTCACTAAATAAGGTGATTCGGACTCAAGCTAGATAGCGTTCAGGTGAGGGATTCTCAAGCGCTATTTTAAAGTATTAGTCTTTCGCTTTTTATGCATGTTTTATGATAACAAGTATGCAATCGCGTTTTCTTGAGCTTTTACGCATGAATTGCAAGTACCGTATATCAGATATGAAATCAAGGCTTTTGAATATATTTTCAAATATCATTTCAAGTGCTTTATGTTGATAGCATGTTTTCAAGCATAAAACTCGTTGTGGAATAGAAAGCATAAGTTTCACTACGTTGATTTGAGTCTTTATGTAAAGAATTTTGTTTTGTACGGTAACTATGGATTATGGATCAGTTTTCCAAGTTCTGAATGGTTTTAGTGATCAGAATATGCACGCTATATCAAGATTGTCTTATGTTATTGATTTAGTTGTTATGGGCATGAAATTGCAAGTTTACGGTTTATTAGTGGCAAGAAAAGAATCAGAATCAGAAGATAAGCACCACAGTAGCTCTTTTATACAAATCATGAACTAGCCATTAGATATGGTGATGTCATTAGATATGACCCTGAAACCGCCATTAGATATGGCAAACCATTAGATATGGTATCAAGAGAACTTTGGGTCCGCATTCTGTATACATATAGGCTTTGGGCCGTATGCAGGGTGTTTTTGGTCTTTGGGACCGTCTGCGCGTATGACTTAGCTTTGTTTCAGCGTTCATGAGTCAATAAATTAGCCACAGTGGTGATTAGTACAAACAGCTTGATAGTGATGATTATGTTTCAGTTTATCTGCTTTTGAAGTGATTTCAGCATCTATTTGTAAAACTAACATGTTGTTATATGTAAATTCTATCATAAAGTCTCTTTCAAGCTATTTCACAGTTTTCAGCATAAATTTTTGTCATGATGCTCATATTTCAGATTTTAGCTATATGTAAAAAGCTTGAGATCCTTTCACTGGGTCTAAGCTCATAAATGGGTTTAGACTCATCCCGATATATTATATTATGTACAGATCAGCAGAATCACGAATAGCAGGTGAAAGGACCACGGATACACTTGGAGGAGGTGTCTTTTGCTTTTCATTGTTTTTGTACTATCTGTGTTATTTTTTAAGAAGTTGTAATAGATAGAACTTGTGTAATACACTTCTTGGTGTTGTGAACTTGAAATATAAAGGTTTTATGTTTTATGAGATTGCCACATGTTTTTCTTGAGGAAAAAGAAGAGGAAAGATCTCTGTCGCGGCACGTTCCGGTTAGCGGGACGGGTCGTGACAACTTGTGGTATCAGAGCAAAGGTTTTAGGACATTGAGAAAGAATTATATTAGGAGTTGACCTATAAGTATTGGAAGATAATTTAGTTATTGATGATATTCTCGTATATTCTAAAACAGAGGAAGAACATAGAGAACACTTGAGAATTGTTCTTCAAACTCTGAAGGAACACCGATTATATGCAAAGTTTGATAAATGTGAGTTTTGGTTGAAGAAGGTTGCATTTCTAGGCCATGTCATATCTGGAGAAGGAATAACAGTAGATCCATCAAAGATAGAAGCAGTTCTTAGATGGGAACGACCGATAAATGCATCAGAAATCCGAAGTTTCCTTGGATTAGCTGGATATTATCGAAGATTTGTTGAAAACTTTTCTAGAATTGCCGCACCATTTACAAGGTTAACTAGGAAGAATGTGAAGTATAGTTGGGAAGAATGCGAGAAGAGTTTTAAGGAACTCAAGAGTCGTCTCACCTCAGCACCCATACTTAGCCTTCCATCAGGACAGGGTAATTTTGTAATTTATAGCGATGCCTCAAGACAAGGGCTGGGATGCGTCTTGATGCAGAATGATAAGGTGATTGCTTATGCTTCTAGATAGCTAAAACAACATGAGTTAAATTACCCAACTCATGATCTTGAGTTAGCTGCTATAGTATTTGCTTTAAAGATCTGGAGACACTACCTATATGGAGAAACTTGTCGAATCTTTACGGATCATAAGAGTTTGAAATATATTTTCTCTCAGAAAGAGTTGAATTTAAGGCAAAGAAGATGGTTAGAGCTAATTAAAGATTATGATTGTTCCATAGAATATCACCCGGGGAAAGCCAATGTCGTAGCTGATGCCCTCAGTAGAAAGTCTAAGGGTCAGCTATCTCACTTAAAAGGGGAATATTATCAGTTGAAAGAGTTACGTGCAAAGTTAACCATAGATAGCTCTGGAGCCCTATTAGCATCCTTACAAGTGAGACCCATATTATATGATAAAATCAAGGAGGCACAAGTCCATGATTCTGAAATCATTAGAATAATTGAGAAGATTAAGGGAGGAGATGAAGCCGGGTATACAATAGATAGTCAAGGGGTTTTATTCTTTAAAGGAAGATTATGTGTTCCGAGGAAATCTGATATAAAGACTGAGATTCTGGAAGAGGCACATAACTCCATGTATACTATGCATCCAGGAAGTACTAAGATGTATAGGATACTTAAGAACTACTATTGGTGGTCTGGCATTAAGAGAGAGATTGAAGAGTATGTTTCTAGATGTCCTATATGCCAACAAACAAAACCGGAGCGTTTGAGACCTGCGGGGAAATTACAGCCACTTCCAATACCAGAATGGAAATGGGAACACATCACTATGGATTTTGTTACAGGATTTCCAAGGACCCGTCGAGGTCACAATGCAATATGGGTCATAGTAGACAGATTAACTAAGTCAGCACATTTCTTAGCCATTAACGTGACATACAGTCTAGACCGCTTGGGAAAGATCTTTGTTAACGAGATAGTTAGCCGTCATGGGGCTCCTGTGTCAATTGTATCTGATAGAGATCCACGATTTACTTCTATGCTATGGCCAAGCTTACATAAAGCTATGGGAACGAAGTTAGCATTTAGCACAGCCTTTCATCCTCAAACAGATGGCCAATCAAAACGGACTATCCAGACTCTAGAAGACATGCTTAGAGCTTGTGCACTGAGCTTTAAAGAAAGCTGGGATGAACATCTCTCACTTATAGAGTTTGCATACAATAACAGCTATCATACTAGTATTGGGATGGCACCTTATGAAGCCTTGTATGGTAGACCCTGTAGAACACCTATCTGTTGGAGTGAAGTTGGAGAAAGGAAATTGGTTCAACCTGAACTAATACAAAGCACGATAGAAAAAGTTGAGGAAATCAAGAGATGCTTAAAGGCAGCGCAAAGCAGACAGAAAAGTTACGCAGATAAGCGAAGGAGAGACTTAGAATTTCAAGTGGGAGACCGTGTGTTTCTAAAAGTATCTCCATGGAAAGGCCTTATCAGATTTGGGAAGAAAGGGAAACTAAGCCCTAGATACATTGGCCCTTACGAGATTATTGAGAGAATCGGAAGTCTAGCTTATCGTCTTCAACTTCCAGCTGAACTAGCAAGGATACATGATGTCTTTCATGTCTCCACACTTCGGAAGTTTATTCCAAACCCAACCCATATGATACAACCTCAAGATATTCAATTGAAGGAAGATCTGTCATACGAGGAGGTTCCAATGGAAATTCTAGATTATAAAGTACAAGAACTTCGTACAAAGAAGATTCCTTTAGTTAAGGTTTTATGGAGGAGTCACGCAATAGAAGAAGCCACATGGGAACGAGAAGAAGAAATGAGATCTCGATATCCCCACTTATTTTCAAGCTAGCAAGGATACTTAAATTTCGAGGACGAAATTTATTGCAAGTAGGGGAGAATTGTAATACGCGTTTTGTACACTATGCTTTTGAATGATATCAAGTGTTATTTCAAGGAAATATTGTATTGATAGTGTTCACACTCTACGGATACCATAGTCAATAGATTCGCCTTTCTGCAATGATTTCATTTAAACTTGTTGTGTTTATATCAGAGACCGTCTTGTATAAAATAGACTTCAAAAAGGTTCTATGAATTGTGTAGCACATCAAAACATGCTACCACATCTAGTACTCTGGATTTTTGGTAGTACCTTATAAGTAGTAGAAGCCACTACTTGCAGAGTGCCTATAATGTTATAGATTTATACTTATTAGCCATAATCACATCATTAAGACTAATGATTAGTGTTAATTACCCGTCATTAGTAATAATTAAGCGTCATTAGCATAGATTTATATTCATTAGCCATAATCACATCATTAAGACTAATTAAGCATGATTAGTGCTAATTACCCGTCATTAGTGACAATTAAGCGTCATTAGCAAAGATTTATACTCATTAGCCATAATCACATCATTAAGACTAATTAAGTATGATTAGTGCTAATTACCCGTCGTTAGTGATAATTAAGCGTCATTAGCATAGATTTATATTCATTAGCCATAATCACATCATTAAGACTAATTAAGCATGATTAGTGCTAATTACCCGTCATTAGTGATAATTAGGCAAAAGTAGGACACATGGAGAGGAAATCGTGGGACGCGTGTCGTTATATAGTCAGGACAAGTGTCAAAAACTCAATAGCGCCATGTGTCAGCATCCTAAGTCTAACACGTGTCATGGTGAAGCCGCTTGCTTAGGCAACAAGTTATCTCGTGTAGATAAGCCAAACCTTGCTTGGGCAACAAGTTATCTCATGGATAAACCAAACCTATTATTTGGGCAACAAGTTTTCTCATAAATAAGACATGTGGCATACCATGTGTCTTAGAGGCTCCCTTACATGTTGACACATGTAACACATGTAAAGGGGGTGGAGCCCTATAAATACCCAAGGCCTCCCCATTCCATTTCATTCATCCCACGCCCATCTCTCCACCTTAAAGCCGCAAGACCGCCGAGGTTGCGGGAGGAGCACGAGAGGAACCGCGGCGAAGCCCTGTCAGTGATCGAGAGCGTTTTTGAAGCCGTAACGAAGTTCTGTCCGTACCAAGCTGTAGTATTCAATCTAAGACAGCTATAGAGGAGGTTTTCACTAAAGAAGGTGATTCGGACTCAAGCTAGATAGTGTTTTCTCAAGCGCTATTTTAAAGTATTAGTCTTTCGCTTTTTATGCATGTTTTATGATAACAAGTATGCAATCGCGTTTTCTTGAGCTTTTACGCATGAATTGCAAGTACCGTATATCAGATATGAAATCAAGGCTTTTGAATATATTTTCAAATATCATTTCAAGTGCTTTATGTTGATAGCATGTTTTCAAGCATAAAACTCGTTGTGGAATAGAAAGCATAAGTTTCACTACGTTGATTTGAGTCTTTATGTAAAGAATTTTGTTTTGTACGGTAACTATGGATTATGGATCAGTTTTCCAAGTTCTGAATGGTTTTAGTGATCAGAATATGCACGCTATATCAAGATTGTCTTATGTTATTGAATTAGTTGTTATGGGCATGAAATTGCAAGTTTACGGTTTATTAGTGGCAAGAAAAGAATCAGAATCAGAAGATAAGCACCACAGTAGCTCTTTTATACAAATCATGAACTAGCCATTAGATATGGTGATGTCATTAGATATAACCCTGAAACCGCCATTAGATATGGCAAACCATTAGATATGGTATCAAGAGGACTTTGGGTCCGCATTCTGTATACATATAGGCTTTGGGACGTATGCAGGGTGTTTTTGGTCTTTGGGACCGTCTGCGCGTATGACTTAGCTTTGTTTCAGCGTTCATGAGTCAATAAATTAGCCACAGTGGTGATTAGTACAAACAGCTTGATAGTGATGATTATGTTTCAGTTTATCTGCTTTTGAAGTGATTTCAGCATCTATTTGTAAAACTGGCATGTTGTTATGTAAATTCTATCATAAAGTCTCTTTCAAGCTATTTCACAGTTTTCAGCATAAATTTTTGTCATGATGCTCATATTTCAGATTTTAGCTATATGTAAAAAGCTTGAGATCCTTTCACTGGGTCTAAGCTCATAAATGGGTTTAGACTCATCCCGATATATTATATTATGTACAGATCAGTAGAATCATGAATAGCAGGTGAAAGGACCACGGATACACTTGGAGGAGGTGTCTTTTGTTTTTCGTTGTTTTTGTACTATCTGTGTTATTTTTTAAGAAGTTGTAATAGATAGAACTTGTGTAATACACTTCTTGGTGTTGTGAACTTGAAATATAAAGGTTTTATGTTTTATGAGATTGCCACATGTTTTTCTTGAGGAAAAAGAAGAGGAAAGATCTCTGTCGCGGCACGTTCCAGTTAGCGGGACGGGTCGTGACAATTACTACTTCATTGGATCAATGACATGATCAAGACTATTTAAGTTCCATCTATTACGAAGGAATTCTCTAAAGTAATCACTGATCATGATCAACTACAGTCATTAATTCATGTTATCTACTCTACTTACACCTTCAGTCGTCTAGCTCTTATTATCTCTTACATCAGTCTCTAACATTTATTATTTCCTTATAAGGTCTTAAGCATGGATAAGTCATGGTTACGAAGCGAAGGACAGATTATCCTTCGTACAAAGCTGGAGTTCTGACATGGTTAGAGTGGGCATTTCACATTGACCGAAAGAGATTTCGGAAAGGAGCAAACTATGAGATGATTACTTGTCCGTGCAAGAAATGTTTGAATGGATACTTACAAGAAAGGGATACCGTGTTAGAGCATGTCATTATCAACGGCTGGTGGGACTTTTATATCAACTGGACGGTTCATGGTGAGGAATTTGCGGAGGCATCCTCATCAGTAGATGGTGGTTTTCAATTTGAAAGTAGTGGACAATCAAATGAAGCTGAATTTATGAAAGATGTTCTTGATTGTGATCCTGATGTTGTTGAATTGATAGAGGATAGTGGTCAATTCTTCACATTTTTGAAAGATGTAGAAGAACCAATAGTCCCGGGGAATAAGATGTCTAGATTGAAGTTCTTACTAGAATTATTCCGAATCAAGGCTAGGCACAGATTGACCTCAATTTGTATGAATGATATTCTTGAATTGATAATACAATTATTGGAGGCAAAGGATGGTTTCCCTAATAGTTGGCGGGATGCAAAAAAGGAATTTCGAAAGTTAGGACTTCAATCCGAGAAGAGTGATGCATGTCCGAATGATTTCATTCTTTTTCGAGATGCTTATAAGAATTTGGATAGTTGTCCGTATTGTGGTGTATCCAGATATAAATGTGATAAAGTTGGTGACTCGCGCTCAAAGCTAATACCAAGTAAGGTATTGCGTTACTTTCCTTAGATCCCAAGATTACAGAGATTATTCATGTCAAATAGAACCGCTAAATGGATGACTTGGCATCAAAAGAGTCATTCAAAGGAGGGACTTATGCAACATCCAGCAGATTCAATTGAGTGGAAATCATTTAATGATCACTTTCCCAATTTTGCTAGGGATGGACGGAATGTCCGGTTAGGACTTGCAAGTGATGATTTCAATCCTTTTGAGACAATGTTTCCATCATATTCTATATGGCCAGTAGTTGTTGTTACGTACAATTTACCTCCATGGATGTGTATGAAGTCAAATTTCATGATGTTGACATTGTTGATTCCGGGTCCAAAAGCGTCAGGAAATGCAATAGATGTTTATTTACAGCCGCTTATTGACGAGTTGAAGTTACTGTGGGATCAAGGTATGGAAACATTTGATGCACAATCGAAGCAATCATTTTTCTTGCGAGGGGCATTATTATGGATGATTAATGATTTTCCAGCGTATGGCAATCTTTCTGGATGGAGTACAAAAGGGAAGTTTGTGTGTCCTGTTTGCATGGAACATACGCACCATCTTCGCTTAAATGAGAGTAAGAAAATATGTTACTTGGGACACCGTAGATTTCTTCTTGTATCACATCGATGGAGGAATAGTGTAAATAAGGATGACTTTGATGGAAAGTCTTGTCGCCCATCAGCACGATTTCCAGATAGAGTTCTAAGAATAGATTCTATACGACAATCAGGTCATGCGGAGATGGAGAAGTTGCTACAGTTGAAAGATATCAGACTTGGGAAGACTTTTAAAAAGGATTTGAAAGATTTATAGAATGTATGATTCAGAAAGAAGAGCATATTTTACATGGAATTGCCTTATTGGAAAGAATTGAACATTCATCATAATCTTGATGTAATGCACATTGAGAAGAATGTCGTGGATAACATCTTGGATATGTTTAACCCCACTGACTCTCCAAAGGATACTATTAAAACACGAAAAGATCTACAACAACTTGGAATTCGTGAGCATTTGCATGTGAAACCTATGGAAAATGGTAGGATTGATATGTCTGAATCGCTTTACCATCTTGACTCGAACAAGCGTGGATGTCTCCTCTCTTTTCTAAAGGATATTGTGGTTCCAGATGGCTTCTGCTCAAATATATCAAGATGTATAAACGATGTGCAAAAGAAAATTAGTGGGTTCAAAAGTCATGATAGCCATGTGTACATGCAGGTCTTTTTTCCTCTCGCAATTCGTTGTTTGTTACCTCAATCTGTTGTTGAACCTATTACCGAGTTGAGTATGTATTTTAAGATAATATGTGCTAAGGCACTTGATGCAAACCTTTTGGAGAAGTGGAACACAATAGTTGTAGAGATGCTTTGTAAGTTGGAACGATTCTTTCCACCTGCTTTTTTTGATGTGATGGTGCACTTGGTCGTTCATTTGGCAGATGAAGCAAGACTTGGTGGTCCTGTACAATTCCGATGGATGTATCTTATTGAGAGGTTTCTTAAGAAATTGAAGGATTATGTTCTAAATCGATCTAAGCTGGAAGGATCAATTATAGAGGGATACCTTGTTGAAGAGTGCATAACCTTTTGTCTAATGTATATCGAAAGCGAGGATCATCGTTTCAAATGTCTTGAAAGAAACGATGCTCCTTACAATGAGTTTGATGATGATCGGCTTTCTATATTTGAGATTCAAGGGCGAGCATTTAACAAGACAATCCTCCTACCTATGAATGATACAGATCGACGATTAGCCTACTTGTATTTGTTGAAACAAGTACCTGAAATCGATCCATTCTACAATGAGCGGAAACACTACATAATAAAATAAAAAGGAGCGAAACTACTTTTATTGAATGGTTTGGAGAAAGAGTCGAGCGAATGAAAGGAGAAGATGATCCTCGTTGGATAACAGATTTTGATATGCTAGCAAAGAGACCTTTCAGTTATGCTTACAGGCACAGCGGGTATATAATAAATGGTTATAGATTTAAGAGCTTCTCAGAAACCAATAATAAGAAGACAAATATTCTCTCTGGGGTGTTTGTAAAAAGCAATTTATCAGCAGGTTGTGATGGTTATTACGGGCAAATTAATGAGATAATTGAGATGAACTTCCAACATGATCAAAGAGTAGTACTATTCAAGTGTGATTGATATGATGTATTCAAAGATATTGTATTTAAGTTAAATCCAAACTATGGATATATAAGCCTTAACAAGAGTAGAACCATTCTCAATGAAGTAGAACCATTTGTGCTAGCATGCCAAGCAGGCCAGGTTTTTTATGTTCCAGACAACAGGAATCCTGGTTGGATTATTCCAATAAAGGTATCTCCTCGAGGATATCGAGTGCCTGTTGAAAATGAGAATTATGAAGAAGGAGGCTTATCAAGAACACGTAGAGATATAAAGTACAACATTCTCCTTTTTTATTTGTATATTTATTCCTACTTGAATTTAAATTGTTGTTAATGAAGTTTATTGCAA
This sequence comes from Ottelia alismoides, assembly GCA_037367405.1. Lineage (NCBI taxonomy): Eukaryota > Viridiplantae > Streptophyta > Magnoliopsida > Alismatales > Hydrocharitaceae > Ottelia > Ottelia alismoides. The sequence continues at coordinate 1,177,814 of JAZKJV010000729.1, read as the reverse complement.
TACCCCATTTATAAATGTAGATGGTACAGACACGCTTTTCTAGACGAAATGAGCCAAGCGAGCTTGAAGAGAGAGTTGCAGAGGGGAATGCAAAGGGGAATGAAGATATACATGTTTCTACAAATTCAGGGGATGACACAAATGAGAATGAGGGCACTCAAGCTCCTTCTGATACTGCAGGACCATCATCATCAGGTATAAATGTGCATAGCTATGTTTCTTACTTAAATTGGCAGTGAATGTAATTTTTTTATAAACTGCTCGTCAACATAAAGGAAGAGGTCGTGCCAAATGCAATCAATTAAATAAACTGAAGACAGGGGAAAGAAAAAGGTTCAAGTGACCAAGGACGGACAAGCTATTGGAGATTATAGTGGTCATTTTTCTAGTCGATTGAGAATCACTGCGAGGATGCATATCCCAATGAGTACCACTGATTTTAGAAAAGTCCCACAATTAGTGAGAGCTGCTATAATCTCAGACATGAAGGTAAATGAAATTAAAGTTAAATAAATTAGTCATATATTTTTACATGAGTTGTGTTTTTTTTTGTGCATTCAGAATGTATTTGATTGGGGTGATGATCCTGACATCGAGGAGGGGATTCTGCAACGAGCAGGAAAAATACATCGGGACGTACGGAGTAGGGGAAAGAAGGTGGGTAATAACTTAACCATTTGTTACATATGTTTGTGTAACTCTTGATTGCATGCTAACTATAAAAAAAATGAAGATTTTCGAGCAATTCACATCCGAGGATGAAGCAAGAGCCAATCCACCTTTGGGCTGGCAACATGCAGAGTGGGAGGCTGCCATTGATTTTTGGACCAGTGAGGAGTTCAAGGTATAATGATCATAGATGTAAATATATTTTGTATTTCGAATCTTTCTTAAAAAAATTTATTACTTTCTTACGTACAGAATATATCTCAAACAAACACGGCCAATAGAAGAAAAGCTCCTGGTCCCACACATACCTTGGGAAGGACAAGTTTAGATCAATTAAAACACACCCATGTAAGATCCATTTAGTTTTGTTATGTTGTAATTGTAATATTTGCTGATGTATTCTATAATTATAGGCTGCATCAGGGGAGATGACGGATCGAGTGAGACTTTTTGAGAGAACACGACAGTCGACAAACAAAAAAGGAAATAAGTTTTTTATCCATTAGAGTTATGCAGAAGCTCATGTAAGTCAAGCTTTCATTTTAATCCAATATTTAAAAGAGAAGGGTATCTATAATTGGATGAATGACATTCAATTTGCAGGGTCGCATGGTACAGTTCATACAAAGTCAACCTTCATCAGATCATGTGACTCCAGAACAATTGGGTGAGGATGCTTTTCGCCACGTCTTTCCTTCTGCTGCACAACATTCAAGACGGGTTCTACTTGGTGGTGCATCTTCCACCAAGACAAGTTGGTATGGACGAATGGGTGGTGGGCCATCGCAGCAGGAGTTCGACAAACTTAAGGAGTCAATAGTGGACTTGAGAGAAGATCTGGATAGGGCACATGAGAGGGAAGATCAACTGCGAGATTTAGTGCAACAGAATACCCAAACGATGCAACAAATGCATAGGCTGATTGAAGAGCTGAGTGGAAGGAACCATGTAGTTCCGCATCGTGAAAGTAACGATAGCCTTCCCCCTGGCGACAGTGATGTTGCACCTGATATTTAGCTAGCTAGTATGTTATATATCTAGAATGCTGTAAAAGTATAAGTTTTGGAGAACATTTCCTTTGTGGAAAAACTTGTTAGAATGTTGTAATATGTGTATGACTTGGTTCTTTTTGTTGTTTTTTTCTAACCTTGCATGATGTGCCTAATCAGATCTATATTATGTTGCAATATGTTATACTTGTTAGCAGATTTAGAGGACAGCAGATTTGCTAACAGATCATAGCAGAGGATCTGTTCTGTTATTTTTTTTGCGGCGGTTACTATTAGCGGCGGTTCTTATTGACCGCCGCAAAAGATCTCGCATGCTTATTGCGGCGGTTGGTATATGCGCCGGTTACCTTACAACCGCCGCAAAAAGTATTTGCGTCGGGGTTATTTGCGGCGCTTATTAGCGGCGGTTTTATAATTACTTGCGACGGATGTTAACCGCCGTAAATAGTCTTTCCTCTTGTAGTGTTAAGTGGTTTTCTCGCATCTTATCCTCGATCGGAGCTACACCAACTATCTTTCTGATTACATCATTCCAAATCCGATCTTTACATGTGTGTCCACACATCCACCTTAACATTTTAATTTCTGTTGTAGTCATTCTCTGCACATATCTATGGTTCACAAGCCAACATTCAGATCCATAGAGCATAGCAGGTCTCACAGTTGCTTTGTAGAACTTTTGTTTAAATTTTAAAAGATTTTTCTTATCACAGAGAACAACAGAGGCTCCTCTCCACTTTAGCCAGCCTAGATTTATTCTATTAGTGATATCTCCATCAATTTCTCCATCATGTTGCGAAATAGATCCCGGATATCTAAAAAAATCTCTCTTCCGAATGTTATCGTCACCAATCATCACATCGATTCCTTCGTCATTGCTTTCATCAAAGGTGCACTCCATATATTCTGTTTTAGCCCTACTTATACGAAATCTTTTAGTCCCCAACTCATGTCTTCATACCTCAAGCTTCTCATTTACTCCATCTTTAGTCTCGTCGATCAACACAATATCATCAGCAAATAGCATGCACCAAGGTAACTCATCCTGAATGTGACTTGTCAACTCGTCCATAATCAAAGTAAAATGAAATGGACTCAAAGTTGAACCTTGATGTAAACCAATGTTGATGTCAATATAGCCAATCTTCCTAGACGTTAGATTATGATTTGTAATCTAAAAAATTCAATGCATCTAATTTGTAATATCATGAACTATAAAATTCAATGCATTAAAAAATTCTTCACACACAACTATAAAATTCAATGCATCTAATCTGTAATATAACATGTTTTCTTTATAATGATTATGATTAAAATTTTAAAAAACGGATCAGACATCAAACTAATCAAGTGATTTCATTCCTTAGCATCTATTTCAAAACATTGTGACAGGAGACAAACAGGCAACAAGTTGCACCGCTAGTCCTTTTTGGATTGCAAAACCAAACCTTCTAAACATTACATCCATAGACTTAGGAACCATAACATTACTGCTCAGGACTTTTTGGACCCTCTTCAAAAGTTCAACAGCTTCTGGTGCTAGGAATCCAAAAGTATCAAAATCAAAAGGGATGAAGACATGTTGATTTTCCAAGCACGCTTTTTCGTGCTTCACCACTTTTGTTGAAACATCTTTGAAGGAATCGTGCCCCGCTGTAAATGTCCCACTCTTCAATCCCACCAATGGAGAAACTCCTGTCAAATCTACACATGCATGTTTCCCTCCAACCCATCCGAAAATCAGAATATCAACAGGTCTAAGAGTAGATCTTCCCTCTTGCGGATCAGTTAAAAAGTTCACAGGTGTCTCTTTCTTAGCAGCAACACCAGCACACCTAAGTACATCAAATAAAATATCTCTAACAAGATCGTGTCTGTATTTAAAATCTAGAAGCTCCCTGCAATGAATTGCATAATTCCCAAAAGTGTCTAAGCATGCCTCACGACAAACTGGGCGTAACTCATCATCTGAAAATAAGGGAATCATGAGACGATATCTGAGGATAGAGCAATACTACCGGTGACACTAGTGATTTCAGTTTGTACGGTCAAACTCAGGATCTACTAATGATGAAATAAATTTGTAAAAAATAGAAGAAGAAAATCGGATGTTAGATTGTTGGTTTGATTCGTATGTTCCAATCAGGTCGACACAAGATTAAATATTAAGAGTAGTTTAATAACTTTTGTAAAAGTTGCAAGGGATCCTCTCATTTTAGTGTAAATTGCAAAATGGTCATGTGCAGGTCACCTTAGTGAGGGCCTGGGTATTTTGCACCCTTGCCTGTTGGCTTTTAATATTTATTTTTAGTGCTCAAATTTGTAATATAAATGTTAAACTTTGCATTATTTGCATACAAACCCTCAAACTTTATTTTTATTGAAATGCACCCTACCAACATGTATATTTTTATCTTATACGTTTTTATTTTTATTAAATAGCTATTGTGCTCTATTAATTTTGGGAAAATTATATGAAATGCTCTATTCAATGCGTGTGCACGTCATATTTTTTATTTACCACTTTAGTGAGATTTTCTATGTTTCTAAAATAATTTCGGAGCTAAATATTCCTTATTTAGATAACAAAATATAAAAAAACTATAAAATCTACTCTAAAAGTTCCAAAAATTTAGGGTTTATATAACTATATATTACAACTCCAGACAAAAAATCACAAAAATAAAATAAAACTACTAAAAACTACAAAACCTAAAAACCCATAAAAATGTGCAAAAATTAAATAAAATTCTAGTAAAATTATATAAAAATCAGTAAAGATATATACAATTATAAAAACACTAAAAACTCTTTAGCATATTTGTGCAATATCTCGTGTTTCTTCTATTTCCAATCAGATCCAGGTGTCAAACGACGCACGTGCTATTTAGGGTTTTTTGCAGATAAATCCTCTCATATCTTACTTTTATTTCCATGCACATCCCCCGTAGTATTTTCTATTTACGCATAAACCTGTTAGTTTCTTGTAATTACAATCGTACCCCTATATTGCATATTAAACAAATAGAGAATAAATATGTATAAAATAAAATATAAAGATAAAAATCAAACAAAAATACTTAAAAATACCAGTACCACACTATATACAGAAATAAAAAGTATTTCAAAAATAATTTGATTTTATATTTTCCTTAAATAAAAAACCAAATACAAAAAACACTTAAAACTTCTAAAATACATAAACAATACAAATATACCCTTAAAAATTCACAAAAACGGTATTCGACATTTGTTGTTTTTTAATCTTAAGCAAAAACAATTAAAAATAAAATACTAAAATGATAAAAGATTCAAATATAATTCAAAACTTATAAAAATCGTAACTAATTCATAAAAAAACTTTAAAATATGTACAATGCCTTGTTTTAATGGAATTATTTCATTCTATAGTATAAAAAATAATCAAAAAATTTTATTATCTTTTACTTTTTAAAAATCCAAAATACTTCACTATTCTACATAATAAATGTTTCCTCTATTCAAATCAATATAAAATCCATAAAAATTCTAAAAAATTACCTAAAATCACTAAAAAAATATAAAAAGATAAAAAGATAAAATCAAATATAAAATATAAAATATATACCTATATTTCTTTACACTATGTGTATAAAATAACCTGACAAAATTCAAAATATTAAAACAAACTAAAAAGATTAAAAATAAATAAAAATCTTAAAAATACATAAAATCCTAATAACCTAGATCACTCTATCTATTTGCCCTAGTGCACATGGTTCGTCTCCATGAGTTTGACACACCCGTACTATCATTATATACATTAGCTTAGGAGTATAAATAAAAACACACAAATTTTTTTCTTATTGATCTGCCTAGTCGACACAACAACAGTTGTCTATCTTTTTAAACAGCATGTCATGCATGTTCATCAGTATCCCCATCTCACACATCTCCAGGCTGCCACCATCTTCAGTACAAATACCAAGGTGCACTCCCAATCACCTTAGTTATCCCTCCACACTCTATCCTCAAGAGGTATGGCCCCCTCTATCCTTCATCATATGTGAAGCCATGAGATATGAGGGTGACGATCCACCCTCAACTGTGCTTTAACCAATGAGAAAGACTCCTTATAAAACCTCACCTTAAATCACCATCCTAAATTAGAGGACAACATGTGACCGCTAGATTCATAAGTGGCAACTTCTTATAGATTTCCAAAAGTAATGGTGCAAGAGCCCGTTATCTTTCCCTAATGTGCAACCGCATCAATTGTTGCTACATGTGGCATGAATCTATCTTGGGTTCGGCATTAATAGTCTAGGAAGTGCATAATAGAATGCATTATTTGATTGGTAGCTAAGCTGATAGAAAATTACTCCTACACTAGGAATAGAAATTTTGATAGCTCTCCTAACATTGCAAAGTCGACCTCTTGCAAGTTTGACATATGCATAAACTCAACTTAAAAACTAGTTAATAATTACATTTTCCCTTCCTAAACATCATGACCATTCCTTGAAATTAGAAAATAAGCTCATCAAAATACTCAATCGTGAGTTACCAAAAAACACAATATTATGGTAGCAATGCCTTTGGACATCCCATTAACAAGAAAGTTTGGAAGAAAACCTACACAAGACCCTTGAAATATGCACTAAATCGCATGAGATCCACTCCTGATCCTATAATTGTTGCCAATCCTCTGTCTCTATTACTTCTAAGCAAAACTGCTTTGAAAACTTGAATGACTGATGGGAACTTTTCGATCATGATAACTACATCCCAATGGTGCATCACTTGTGGCAGTCTCTCTATTATGGACCCTTTTGACCTTTACTTGCTAGAAGATCGAGGATTCTCCTAACCAATATCTTCCTAGGGACTAGTTTTAAGCTAGTAAATATCTATGGCTAGGAGTGCTAATCAAATACCTTCGAATCCACCTGGATACATATTCAATTCATTTTAAAATTTTTGTATCCGAACTCAAATCGAATTTTAAACGAATTTGCTAACTTGAATTCAGATTCAATTCATAATGAGTTTCGAATATTCAAATTCGATTCATTTCATTTCGAATTTGAAATGTCAACTCAAATATAATTATTTATATAAATAATATTATAATTTTAAAGGTTGTATTTTGTATTTCTGTTATTACTAGAGATTTTCAAGATCAGTTGAAAAGCTATATAATAAAGGAAGATACCCAACAGATAATATATAACGAATAAAAATACCTAAGTTTTATAAATATTATATATCTCTAGCTATCTAAATTTTCTCTTTTTCTATGATGAAAGAAATATATAAATAAAATATAATTATATAAATCTCATTAAAGGTATATAATATTATTAATAAAAAAGTTAAGTACATTATATTTACCATTGTATGTTGAAGCAACATAAGACCAAGCTCTTGTAGAAAATGAATACATACCGGTCTTGTTATTTAAAACATTGAGAATAATAACAAATAACTTAGTATGATAAAATCAATTCATGCATCATGATGATCACTATTATCTTAAAACAAAAGTCATGAATCAAACATGATTTAAATATAGCTACGAATGAATATATGAGACGACAAATGAATCCTAATTTTCAAATGATCAACCCTACCATTCTAGTCTATTTAATATCTTTTCATAGTCTAGAGGAAATGCATATCAAGTACATTAATTAGTAAGAATGAGAGGATTAATGTCAGATCTGTAAGGATAAATGATTGATTTACCAATTCAAAGCAACTTATGTGTGGGGCTTTTGCTAACTGAATATATAGTTTCCTATTATGTAGCATGTAAAGGGGTTGGGTTATAGATATTGTTGTACGAACATCAAATTCTCGATACCTCCCACATAGATTTGTTGAAGTAGTTCAACACATTATTGTGCGTAGAACGGATTGTGATACTATCTGAGGTATTTCTATGTCCTTACAATGGGATGATCGAGATTTTTTTTATCATTGCAAGACAATCCATGTTGATGACTATCATTGTCAAGATGACATTAATAATAACTTGAATGATTTACAAGTTCTTATCACCATCATGTTAGTTTGATAACCAATAGAACAAGGATGCAGAGGAAAAATACTTTGATATATCACAAATCACAACAAAGTAATGGAGGAACTCAACATTACATGGTTATCGCGTTCATGTGCAAGAAAATGGAGCATTACCATCTACCTTATAGTTGATTATTTTTTATAAAGAATGAAGAGGAGGATGGAAAAGATTTGGCAGGGAATGTGAGAAGATGGAAATAAATGCAAGGTAGGGAAATGGATAAAACTCTTAAATATATGTTCTTTCCTACTAGTCTTTATGGTTATTTACTATTGTATGTTGAAGCAACATAAGACCAAGCTCCTATGGAAAACTAAGACAAACTGGTCTTATTATTTAAAACACCGAGGATAACAACAAATAACTTAGCACGATAAAATTACCTCATGCATTGTGGTGATCATCATTATCTTAGAACAAATGTCATGAATGAAACATGATTTTCAATATACATAGGAACAACTAATATGATGGTGAGAAGAAATTGTAATTTGTAAATTATTCAGGTGATTATCAATGTCTTAACAATGATAGTCCTCACTTATGGATTGTCTTGCAAGGATAACTAACAAAATAAAAAGACAGAAGAAGAATATTTTGATATACCACAAATCATGACAGACATGAAGGAGAGTGTTGATTGCTCAAAAAAAAGGGTGGGTAGGGGGGAGGGGGAGTTAGTTTACATTAGAAAGAAAATGAGTAGATGCAGATCTAGATACTCTTTCTTTCTCATCTGAGGAATGAGTCAAGTCGATCCACTTTTGGCTTAGTCATACTTACGTGTAAGAAGAGGGATCACCACTATCTTACTAATGATTTATAGATCTTTGAAAAAGAATGACACTACCACAGAATGTACCTTTATCGATGTTTTGAAACGTCTTCTTAGGGTATTTTTAACGTCGGTAGACCACTATTCAGATGTTAACAAACGTCCAAACCAAACGTCCAACTAGCCTTGTCGGGATAAGTTTTAAAGGACGTTTTAAAAGAACGTCCATATATCCACATCTGCGCGGACGTTTAATAACAACTGCGAAAAAAAGATGCTTTGTGTACGTTATTTAAGAACGTCTACAAATTAAGCAATTTTATAGATGTTAGTGAACGTCTAGGTAGAACCTATTTTGTTGTCTATAATTTTTGGTCCAAAATCATTTTTTATGGTAGTTTTTTAATACCATCTACACAAAATTTTAGAAGCGGGCGTTAATAAACGTACTTGCATATTGTATGTGGACGTCCTCCAATATCAATCCAATGTTTAAGTGTAATTAGCTATGTAAGGGCACACGAGCAATCAAGATTATCAGTTTTTTTAAGAAGTCTTCTTTGGGGCATACATATGAAGTAAAAGGATACGAACATCATCTGCAATGAATCAAAAAAAACAAAACATGAAAAAAGCATTTCCATCAAAATAATCTATCCCTTCTGACGCAAACGCACATGAACATCATCTAGAACAGAGAAAAAAACACAGAGAGCACATTCAACCATCTATCCCTTCTGACGCAAACGCACATGAAATCTTTTTTATTTAGTGGATGTTAATCAGTAACGTCTAGTGACAACATAATCTAGGTGGACGTTCTTAGCGCTTGAACGTCGGCCAAGATTATGTTTGTTGTAGTGTGAAAAGAGAAGGGAAAAGATGTTGTAGAGAATGTGAGAACATGGAAACAAATGTAAGGTGAGGAATTTGGGATAAAACTCTTAAATATATTTTCTTTCTTACTAGACATCATGACTAATATTCTACTCTATTTTGTAATATTGATATTTCGTCATTAACTGATATAATTATATGCACATGCACACATGCATGCATACACGTATGTTTGTATGCATGCATATTTTTGTATGTATGTACGTATATAATATGTAAATACATATGTATGTGTATACATATGTATGTATGTATGTATATATGTATCGAATCGAATCGAATTATTATCGAACAAATTCATATTCGATTCATTTGAGAATCAAATCCATAAGTCAAATTCATATTCAATTCATTTTACTTCGAATCGAACTTTTTCCAATTTTTTATCGAACGAATCACAATCGAATTTGAATGATTCAATTCAATTAGCACCCCTATCTATGGCTAGCCACATGCAAAAACTAAGCATGCATTCTTAGACCATTTCGAGGTTCTTGTGTCGTTTTGTAGGCATCTAATCTTGACCGTAGAATTTAATTTGATCTTCTTTACAAGCAAAACCTCGTCCAAACTCACTTTACCTATGTAGTAGGTAATTTAGAGACTTAAATAAATGGTGTATACAGTCGAATTTAGTGGAACATGCCTACACTAACAATTCTTCGATTTGAAAATATTAGCGATATGCTTTTGGCCAAGCTAGACCATGCATTCATTAGTCCCTCCCTATTTGACATTGCTCTATCCTTGAAAATCCTTTTTTTACCTACACATTCTTGGAGCACAAGCCTCTTCTCCTCTACTTGGATGTCTTCATATTCACTCCTTTCTTCTTTAAAATGGACGGGTGATATTTGAACAAACGATCCTTTAAGGAGTAGGTTCAATAGTCCTGGTCAGAGCTGACCTTCTCTTATAAGTTATAAGTCACTGCATGTTTCCCATATCAAGATCACTTGTCTCCCGATCATAGTTCGTAGTACGATGACATCCTCCGTTGACTTTTTTTAGATAAAAGATCAAGCCATATGATTCATATGATATTTAATCATCTGGAGATCATACAAAAAGAGCAACAAGAAAGAAATCCCTACTATATTTAAGCAAAGGAATACCATGAGCACTAAGGTGGGTATTTTTGAGCTACCAAACAAAAAGATGTCCACCTAAAATAAGGCGCAACCCACATCGATATAAACCTTCATATGGGAGAGAAGATTTCAATAGTAGGACAAACCAGAGTTACCTCATCCCTTGAGTTTTTCAAGGATGAAATCGAGAAACAACTATAACACCGACCAAGAATCAAGTTTTCTAATTTGTCCATGTGAAATCCCGTTTTTTTTCTAAAATCTGGAGTATTTTTGACATCAAAAAATTCAAATAATCATGTCATTACGTAGATCTCGTCGAGATCTTTCCAACGAGCCCAAGAACACCCAATTCCGACATTCCTAGCTCAAGTTATTGATCTTTAAAGTTAATAGTTGGGACCCATATACGGACGCGAACCAAATCCGAAATTGCACCCATTTTCACATCATCTTCTATAAATAGAACATGATAAGATGCCCTCTCAAAAGCCTTAGACACCACCATCCTCCCCTCTCATTGGAGCACCACTGCCTTGTCTAGTTTAGTTATCGAAGTGACGTCGTCGACGTCGGAGAAGGAGCTCCGATCAAAGATCCATGACCACCATCACGTAGGAAAGCTCGAGGTCACCTTCGTACACACATTCGTGCTACAATCGAGAGACAGAAATATCATTTCCGTGTAAGAAAAGATCCCGAGGTAACATCCTCGGAGGTAACGATGTTATATCTTCCTCTTGTTGTTGGATTCATATGACTTTTGTGCCCATATGCTTGAATATGTTTAGAACCTTGGTTATTCTTATGATGTGCTTCATATACTAGTAACGATAAATGCCTTCTCTTGCTGTAGGTTTCACATGATTCTCAATCCTATATACCTGAATATTTTTAGAGCTTATGCATCTTTAATCCATGAATCTCATATTATAATGATATATATTCTTTTCCATTTTTCTGTTGGTATCACATATTTTTCCATGCCTATATGCTTGATAGCTCATAGAACGCAGGCTTCCTTATGACATGTTCTCGGAAAATTATAAATGACGTGATCGTTAATTTTCTTCGGTTCTAATCCATTATTGTTAACCTTCTAAGATAGATTAAATTTCTAATGTAAAGAAATAAATAATCACAACCAAAATCGATTAGAATTTTCTTTGTCTTTTTTTATCCATTAAATTTTATACCGTTCAACCATGAATAATGTGTTACATAGAAATATCTGTACCATCGTGCATAGCTTGAATGTTGTAGGAAATTTTTAATGTGGCTTTGAAGGAGCTAAATGAATAATAATGGAAATAGTAATTATAATGAAATGATTAGGGGTTGGACGTTATTGTGGAGACGAGAATGGCAACGGCCATCTTTGATATGAGGAACCATTGCCTAGAAAATTGAAGGTTTCATTAGTTGCAATAATAAGGTATAAGTATGAGAAGTCAAGAATCCATAATTTCAATAGAGTATGAATTTTCACCAGTGAAATATGGATATGTGAAGATGCTTTCAATAACCACTTGTTTGGTGATATGTACCTGATTGAGATAACGAGTGTATAATACTTACACAAAAAAAATATTGCCAGCTACGATTTGCATTGCCCCTAAATTTTATATCTATCTTGTTTAATTTCAGAAATAAATTTACACATCTAAGGGTCATTGATGTTCACATGGTTTGAAAATTACGAAACAGACATCACCACGGCTTGTACTAATAGATCTATGATATGTAATGCAGTTTGCCTAAGATACATGTGACGTCAACTTTATTATTACTATATACATGCATTGAGTAGATATGCACATTAATGTAACATCAATCTTGTTGCATGCCTGTCCTGGATTTAAAATAATGGATCCATAAAAGTATGATTTATACTCATTAGTATTCTCTCAATCAATATCCTATATAATTTAGCACATATGAGACTACATATTTTTCTTGCAAGCTTATCTTGACATAAGCTTACTACTGATAGGAAATGTTTTGTCCATGCATGATCCATATAATTTGATCGTTGTAAGTTGATCTTACAATAAAAGTCCAATTATCAGTATAAAGACATCAAATACTAATTGTCTATCACAACTCATCTCCCACTCAAGTAAACATATGGAGTGTTGTCTTTGGATAATATTTATAAATGCATGTCAGATAATTTTAAATACCATTCCTGATTAAATGAGGAACATACGGGAAATAGTGATGCTTCCTTATACGAGTAACTGATGGTACAACTTAAATTAATAACAATAGTAAAGGTTTCATGTGATCTCCTTGTAACTTGTGATAATAATAATTGATTAGATTCACAGTATGTCACAATCTCTGATTATGATTATACGTTCGCTGTTCATGGGTGAAATTCACAGTGATCGGGTAGTTGGAGTTAGGTGCCTCAAGGGATTGGACATGCATCCTTAGACCCCGGATAGATACCACGAAGGCCGCGACCCCAACGGACGAGTTGGGAGACGTTACACCTAGCAGCCCAGTTGTATCCAGAGTCGCTCGACGGAGTAGGCATGTGGTAACGATTGTCGTTCTTTATTTCACACTTATACATGATATTAAGATTCAATTTAAAATTAGATGTGTCCGCGTCAAATTTTACTTCGAATATTTTTATTGTGAGAGGTATTCCGGGATGTGGTTTGAAGTTGGAGAAATGAGATTTTTGATTGTTTTCATGTTTTAATTGAACAAAGGTTCTTGAGGGTTTACTCAATATGAATATCAAGTTCCCATGTAGCGGAGGCATGCGAGTCACGTACTTGCGTGTGCTAAAATAATACGAGAAATGATTAATGATCGGATGTCAGTAATTGAAATCTTATACCATTGTGGACTCTAACCAACTTGTAGAAATATCAAGATTATTGTGGTAGTACTTAAATGATTTTTTTATAAATAAATAAAATCAATGTGATCGAATGTGAATTAGAATGACTTGGTGTTTTTTTCTAAATTTTTACAATGCATGCATATGCCATTAAATAAAGTTGAATTTACATTCTTTTCTTACCCCTACATTAGGCATTATAGTGTTTACCTCGTTACTGGACAATTGCTCATAACATTACCCTCGTGTGAACCCAACAGGTGTACCTGAGCAGCAGCCGACAGTAGCGGTCTTTTGAGATCAGACTTTCTACGTCATACTTGCACCAAACAGGGTGCATTCTACTTAGAGTAACTTATTTACTTCTGCATTATTTTATGTTATTATTAAGAGATATTGTAGTGAGATATGTGGAGAGCTTTTTCTACAAAATTTAAGATTATATGATATATCTCATTCTATGGACATCGACTTGATGATTATTATCAATGAGAATGGATGCTGAATTTTATTTTCTTTTCTTATATTATTCTCCGATCGTTATATATATATATATATATATATATATATATATATATATATATATATAGGAAGGGGATCCTACTCCGTGGAGTAGGTAACTTACCTACTCCACTCTCTTTTTTTCAAAAGTTTTTTATTTTTTTGAAAAATGCTTCCATGGATTTTCATAATTATATCCCTCTAATATGTCATTCAAATTTCGTCAGAAACAGAGACTCCTACGGCCTCCATCCAGAACGCAAAAAATACAGCAAATCTGAGACCGTTAAAAAATGACTGTCTGGATGGAGGCCGTAGGAGTCTTTATTTCTGACGAAATTTGAATGACATATTAGAGGGATATAGTTATGAAAATTCATGGAAGCATTTGTAATAAAAAATAAAAAAATTTTGAAAAAGAAGAAAATGGAGTAGGTAAGTTACTTACTCCATGGAGTAGGATCCCTTTTCTCATATATATATATATATATATATATTTCAAATGTTGATCTAATGTGCACAAGATAGTTTGCTGAGTATCATAGATCGTGGGCGTACTTGGACCGTAGGTGCGACACTCTCGTCCCGTCCGTTTCGATAGCTGGAGGGGCGGGGCGTCACAGATGGTATCAGACCCCAATACTCCATTCTCTCTTTTGTATATTAGATTATTGGTGGGATTTGACTATAAATACAACAATAAGTCTTTTGACTTCGTCATTAGTTTAAGGAGAATAATTCAAGTCATTCTTAATGTGTCCATTGTCTCTCTAGCAGGGAATCGTGTCGCCTCGTGTTGGCCCTGATGTTGCACAACAGCTAGTCTTACTAGTTCAAGTTGTGCAGGGTATACAACAGTGTCAAGAGGCATTGGAACAGAGGTTACTTCGTAGGAAGATTCCTCTTATCAACTTTCTCGTGAGGAAGAGGGCAGTGTTCTTCCTTTGGTGTCTTTGGACCCTAAAGGGTCGGAGGATTTAAAGGCATTGCAGAAACATCAGATGACTTATGCAGCCTACCAGAGGTCTAAGGTACCCCAATTCTTTGGCACAGGCACACCAGATGAGGTTGAACTATGGATGGATCATGTATCCATAGTCTTATGGATGATCCATGCTCCTAAAGAGTCTTGTCTTACATTCATGGAATTTTCACTAGTATGGTATGCTGAACATTGGTGGTACGCCATCAAAGAACATCTGGAGGATCCCATAACTTGGGAAATATTTCTTGACGAGTTTCTAGCCAGTTCTATCCTGACTATTGGGTTGAGGATCAGAGGAGGTTGTTTGCTGAGCTGAAGCAAGGGTCAATGACGGCCCAAGAATACCTCATTCACTACACTGAACTCTCTCGCCACTCACCAGCGACACCAGCTATCTACATTGGATTTTACTTCCATCAAGGAGGTAGCTGCTAAAGCTACCAAGATGGAGGCAACTCATAGTCGGCTTCAGGGGAGTCCATCACATTTCCAACCATGTTAGTCAGGGAGATCTACTCGTCGCTATTTCTACAGAGCTCGTAGAGAGCGTCGTTTCCACCCAATGGCGAATACTCCTACCATTAGCAAGTTTGCTCCTACACCTACTTTGGGGCAAGGCCTGGCGAGTCGCGGTACTACTTCCTTCCTCTCTTTTACAAACTCCCAAAATCGTAAGATGGGAGGTGCTAGCCTTGTCTCAGGAGGCTCCTTTTCTCAGCCAGGAGATCGTAGGTATTTCCACTACCAGTAGCCGGGCCATTTCAAGGCCAAGTGCCCCTTACTTGCCAGCAGCTCAAGTGGTCAGAACCAAAGTGTACAACCAACTTTCTCATCTGCACAGTCACAAGGATCAGCCTCCCATCGTGGATGCCGAGGCATTCAACATCCTCCACCACGACCAACCTTCAGTGTTGTAGGTTCTAACACCCCACCCACAGCCTCAGGGACAGCTGAATGCAGTCGCGCAGGAACAGGCCCACGCCTCAGGAGCTGTAGTGAGAGGTATGATTTTAATGCATGGTATATCCTTACATGCCTTATTTGATTTGAGAGCTACGCACTCTTTTCTAGCACATCGATTAGTATCCAAGTTAGATTAAGAACCAATCTGTGTTTCATCTCCTTACTACATCAAGGGCCCATGGCCAATTATTCATCGTACGACAAGTAGTGGAGGATGTAGCATTGCAGATTGGCGGGCACCTAATGCCCGCATATCTTTTACTTATTCAGTTAGAAGATTTTGATGTCATCCTAGGTATGGATTGGCTCGAGCAACATCACGCATGCCTTGATTGCTTCGAGAAGACGGTAGTGTTCCGTCTCCCAGGCATACCTACCTTTCAGTTTGATGGACGTACCCCAGATAGTGAGGTCTTATATGTATCAGCATTGAAGGCCCAACACTTACTCGATCAGGGTTGCATAGGTTTTCTCGCCTATGTTATGGAGTTACTTGCCCAGGATCGCATGATTAAAGATGTTAGAGTTGTGCGGGATTTTTCTGATGTATTTCCAGAGGAGTTACCTGGATTTCCACCAAGGAGTAAGATTGAGTTCGAGATCACCTTGATACCCGATACACAACCCATCTCCATCCCTCCATACCGGATGGCCCCAGCCGAACTCAGGGAGCTCAAAGTACAACTGCAGGAGTTATTGGAAAAGGGATTCTAGTACATCACCTTAGGTAGCGTCGGTCCTCTTCATAAGGAAGAATGATGGGTCTATGCGATTGTGCATCGACTACAGGAAATTGAATAAAAGGACAGTAGAGAACCGTTATCCACTTCACGAATTGATGACCTTTTTGATCAGTTGCAGGGTCCAACGGTATTCTCGAAGATTGACCTACGATCGGGTTATCATCAATTGAGAATTAAGGGTACAGACATACTTAAATCTGCTTTTCGCACCAGATACGACCACTACGAGTTTGTGGTCATGCCTTTTGTACTCACGAACGTACCTGCCGTGTTCATGGACATGATGAACAGAATTTTCCGTCCATATTAGATCGTTGTGTGATAGTGTTCATTGATGATATCCTGATCTACTCACGTGATGAGCATGAGCATGGGCATCACCTTCATACTATTCTTGAGACACTCAGAGAACACAAGTTGTATGCAAAATACAATAAGTGTGAATTTTGTCTTACCGAAGTAGCTTTCCTCGGTCATGTAATTTTGGAAGCAGGTGTGGCAGTTGATCCAGCCAAGATAAAGGCTGTAATGTCGTGGGAGCAGGACATGACAGTTACCGAGATACGCAGTTTCTTAGGCCTTGTCGGCTACTACAGACGTTTTGTTAGGGGCTTCTCGCAGCTAGCTCTACCACTTACTCATCTGACTCAGAAAGATGTCCCTTTCATTTGGAGCGACAAATGCGAGCTAAGCTTTCGTACGTTGAAAGAGAGACTGACCAGTGCTCCAATTCTCACCCTTCCTTCAGGCACCTTAGGGAGTAGTGTTTATGCAGCGTGGTCATGTCGTGGCATATGCATCACGATAACTGAAGAACCATGAAAGGAACTACCCTACTCATGACTTGGAGTTAGCGGCTATAATCTTCGCACTGAAGATATGGCGTCACTACTTATATGGGGTCACCTTTGAGATTTTCATAGATCATAAGAGTCTCAAATATATCTTTGACCCGTGGGAGTTGAATATGAGGCAAAGACGATGGATGGAACTGTTGAAAGATTACGACTGCACGATCGCTTATCATCCGAGTAAGGGAAATGTAGTAGCAGATGCTTTGAGTAGGAGAGCACATACCAAGGAAATTGTAGCATGGCTACAGACTTGGGATATGCTCACGACACTTAGTGAGTGGCACCCATTTGATAGTACTACAGATGTTGTAACTGTACCTGTCAAGTATAGTGGACTATGGGAAAGGATTGTACATGGTCAGCAGACAGATCGGAAATTACAAGACTTGTTCCATCAATGTCTAAAGGAGGAGTTTAAAGGATTCAGAGTCTGTGAGCCCATATTGTGGAAGGGAGACCGTTTTTGTGTTCTTGATGATAATGAGTTGAGGAGAGACATCCTAGATGAGGCTCATTGTTCTAGATTATCTATCCATCCAGGAAGCACCAAGATGTATAGAGTCTTCCATCAGCACTTCTGGTGGGAAGGGATGAAGAGAGATATTGCAAAACATGTTGGTCATTGCCTTACGTGTCAATTAGTGAAGGCAGAGCACAAGCGCCCTCCTAGCTTATTACAGACACTTCCTATTCCGTTGTGGAAATGGGAGAGTATCTCTATGGACTTCGTGACATCCTTACCTCGTACAATAGATGGATATGATGTTGTTTGAGTTATTATAGACCGACTGACCAAGTCTGCACATTTCATCCCAGTGAACATGGCTTGCATTCTGGTTGATCTGGCCAAATTATATATCTAGCATGTTATTCGCTTGCATGGGATCCTCAAGGAGTTAGTATCAGATAGAGACTCTCGTTTCACGACACATTATTGGGGAGAATTCATGAAGGCATTAAAAACTGAACTGTGTCTTAGTTCAGCATATCATCCATAGACAAATGGACAATCAGAGAGGATAACTCAGACTCTTGAGGACCTACTTCGAGCATGTGCCATTGAGTGGCAAGGGTCTTGGAAGGATCACCTTCCTTTGGTGGAGTTTACTTATAACAACAGCTACCATGATAGTATTGGCATGGCATCTTTTGAGGCATTGTATGGGCAGAGATGCACCACTCCCTTGTGTTGGCAGAAAGTGGGCAACAAGGGTATTTATTCTACTCAGATAATCGAGGACACAACAAGAGCCGTGGAAACGGTTAGGAAGAAATTATTGACTGCACAGAGCCACCAGAAGAGCTATGCTGATCAGAGGCGTCGTGATCTCGAGTTTGAAGTCAGAGATTTTATCTTCTTGAGAGTATCTCCAATGAAGGGTATTCAAAGATTTGGTGTTAAGGGCAAGCTGGCACCGAGGTTTGTTGGCCCTTTAGAGATTTTATCCCCGTATTGGGAAGGTAGCATATCGAGTAGCACTTCCCCCTCACTTGGAAAGAATGCATGATGTATCCATGTGTCAAACCTCCAAAAATATATTCGAGACCCTCAACATGTGATTAGCTATGAGGATCTTGCGGTTGAACTAAATTTATCTTTCCCAGAGGCACCCGTTCGGATTTTAGATCGGACAGCTAAGAAGTTGTGACGGAAAGACATTCCTTTGGTTAAGGTATTATGGCAAAGTCAGAACGTTGAGGAGGCCACATGGGAGCCTGAGGCCAATATACGACAGAAATACCCTTATCTTTTTGAAGGTATGATCATGAAACCCTATTTCAATCCTCTCTAAGATTTTTATGAGTTTTGTTCTCTTTAATATTTTTATGCCTAAATCTATGTCATATCCAGAAACATATATGTTAAATTCTACATCTCGAGGACGAGACTTTCTTTAAGATTTTTATGATATGAAAGCCAGTATTTTTTTTCTAGAATCTGGAGTATTTTTTACATATAAACAATTCAAATGATCATGCCATTACGTAGATCTCGTCGAGATCTTTCCAACGAGCCCAAGAACACCCAATTTCGATATTCCTAACTCAAGTTATCGATATTTTAAGTTTAATAGTTGGGACCCATATATGGATCCGAACGAGATCCAAAATTGCACCCATTTTCATCTCTTCTTCTATAAATAGAACATCATAGGATGCCCTCTCAAAAGTCCTAGCCACCATCATCCTCCCCTCTCATTGGAGCACCATCACCTTGGCTAGTTTAGTCGTCGGAGGACCACCGTCGACGTCGGAAAAGAAGGAGCTCCGATTGAAGATTCACGACTATCATCACGTAGGAAAACTCGAGGTCACCTTCGTACACACATTCATGCTACAATCGAGAGACGGAAATATCATTTCCGTGTGAGAGAAGATTCCGATGGAACAACCTCGGAGGTAATGATGTTATACCTTCCTCTTGTTGCTGGCTTCATACAACTTTTGTGCCCATATGCTTGAATATGTTTAGAACCTTTGTTATTCTTATGATATACTTCATATACTAGTAACGATAAATGCCTTCTCTTGTTGTAGGTTTCACGTGATTCTCAATCCTATATACCTGAATATTTTTAGAGCCTTAGGCATCTTCAATCCATGAATCTCATATATAATGATATTCTTTTCCATTTTTCTGTTGGTGTCACATATTTTTCCATGCCTATATGCTTGATAGCTCATAGGACGTAAGCTTCCTTATGATATGTTATTCGGAAAGCTGTAAATGACGTGATCGTTAATTCTCTTTAATTCTAATCCATTATTGTTAACCTTCTAAGATAGATTAAATTTTCAATGTAAAGAAATAAACAATCACAACCAAAATCAATTAGAATTTTCCTTGTCTTTTTTTATCCATTAAATTTTATACCATTCAACCATGAATAATGTGTTACATAGAAATATCTGTACCATCGTGCATAGCTTTGAATGTTGTAGGAAATTTTTGATGTGGCTTTGAAGGAGCTAAATGAATAATAATGGAAATAGCAATTATAATAAAATGATTAGGGGTTGGACGTTATTGTGGAGACGAGAATGGCAACGGCCATCTTTGATACGATGAACCATTGCCTAGAAAATTGAAGGTTTCATTAGTTGCAATAATAAGGTATAAGTATGAGAAGTCAAGAATCCATAATTTCAATAGAGTGTGAATTTTCACCAATGAAATATGGATATGTGAAGATGCTTTTAATAATCACTTGTTTGGTGATCTGTGCCTGATTGAGATATCGAGTGTATAATACTTGCACAAAAAAATATTGTCGGCTACGATTTTCATTGCCCATAAATTTTTTATCCATTCTTGTTTAATTTCAGAAATAAATTTATACGCATCTAAGGGTCATTGATGTTCACATGATTTGAAAATGAAACATCCCTCTAACTATTACTGCATTGTGTTACAAAACAGACATCACCACGGCTTGTACTAATAGATCTATGATATGTACTGCAGTTTGCCTAAGATACAAGTGACGTTAACATTATTATTACTATATGCATGCATTGAGTAGATATGCACATTATGTAACATCATTCTTGTTGCATGCCTATCCTAGATTTAAAACAATGGATCTATAAAAGTATGATTTATATGTTGGACATGTGAGTCCACGGTGATCCATTATGCAATAAATGTTATTACAAATATCATTCCCTAATCTGAAATAAAGAATAAATAATTTGCATAATAGGTCCCTCTGTACAATTAGGGTTATGTACCATGGCTATCTTAATGATCATACAATTGTTGATTCAATTATTGAATCATAGAGGATGGTGCTTGGATGAATATCCAAAGAGTTAGATTGAGGACTCATCAAGCACCGTCAAATGATTGTTAAGATGTGATCTCCAGCCTGAGTAGGAGATGGCAATCTTTTCTCACATAGGTTGATATCTGACCGATCTCTTGATGCAGGTCCTCTGCATAGGAATAGAGATTCGGAGGTGTCAGATTAGTTAGGTCAAAGAGTTGACTTAACGAGATCGAGATAACCTAAGTCCTATGTTGAATGCTGTCACAGCATAGGCACGCATCCTCTGACCGGAGACAGATGTGTTACTATATGTCTGAGTGTGTACATTTGGCAAACCAATAGGTTGATGACCTAACCAAGGTCTATACATCGGCACGCTGGTGTGCATGTAAGGGCATATGAGTTATACGATCTCTCAAAGGGATCATACAGGTTCACTACTGAACCGGAAGACATGAGCTCACTCATGAGATATTGGGAAGAATCAAATTCCGTGCACGGTCGTCTCGCTTTGGAAGCTTGACTGAATTTGTAGGTTTGATATATACTTTTGGAAAGTATATGATCAAGATCTAGGTATGATATATGCTTTTGGAAAGTATATGATCGATACCAAATCCCAATGATCAAATGAGAAACTTATAGATAAAACCCTGAAGAAGACAGTATAAAATTGATCATGATCTTCGGGTTGATCATAGGTCTTCCAGTATGCAGGATGTACAGGTATTGGGAATACATGAGGGTGATGTGATCATAAACGATTGTATATCCATGACGCTTCCATTCCGAAGGAGTGATGAAACAGGTCTGGATTTTAGTGACTCCTCTCAGTAGAGAAGCAATTTGATCTTGGTCCAAGTGTTGGACATTGGTCTGAATGAGATTCAGATGCAATGAGAAGATTAGATCTGCGGTCTTGATTTAATCAAGCATCTATGGGAGGTTCGTAAGATATGGATTTGAGATGATATCTCAACATCCAAGTCATTGTACGTGGAACAATACAATCGCCATGTCCTTATCTCCAAGTATCTGCGGAGAAAGTACATTATTCTTGAAGGGGTTCAAGAATAATTCATTTGATGAACTACATATCCAAGCAAGAAGGACTTGATGATTAAATGAGATTTAATTATCAAGCATAATATGAATGAGATTCATATTGAGAGAATAATTATCCAAGATAATTAAATGAGATTTAATTATCAAGGATTCGAGAATGTGGATAATACTATCCATAACATTTGTGTATTATAAATATGATTTATAATATACATATATTGAAGAGAGATAGATTTTTTGTAAATAGCTTTTGTTAATTATTAATGTGGATTGGATTCACATTAATTGATTAATTAGAAATGCAATTTACAAATTAGTTTGGGTTGTGAATATGATTCACATATTTATCAATGGCAAGATTGGAATATTCACAAATTAATTTAGAATTAATTTGGTGGATAGTTTTATTACAAATACATTGAAAAATAATAATATAAAATAAAGGGGGGATCAATAACCACCAAATGAGGTGGCATCACCAATGACAGTCAAAGGTGATACCCCCTCATTTCTAGGAGGTAGTTTGTTATCTCTCCTTTATTATATTGTTATCTCTTAATTAATTGATTTATGTTAAATTAAATTATGTTGATAATGTTGCAACATGTATTTAATTTAAATATAAATTAATGTTGTTGGTTTTTAACCAACAATAATCTTGGCCATTGACTAATGCATAGATCAACTTGGCCGTTGGATCTATGTGCCCCATGGATTGAGATCCATTGGATCCTAAAATAATATAAAAGGAGGGCTAACCTAGCCTTTCATGGTACATTACTAAGAGTTGTAGAAGCCTACTACTACTACTCTCTCTCTCTCTCTCTTTCTCATTCTCGCCCTCTCTTTCTCTTCTCCAATAGTGGCCGTCCACTTTTGTGTTGAGAAGGAGAGCTTCTCGCCTTCGCCTTCGACGATTCGGGGATCTCGTTCTTCTTTGGGGAGACTTTCTCTAGAGGAAGACGACGGATTTCGTTTGACGAAATTAGGGGATTCATTGCTCGGATCTTCATCGAGGATTGCGGGAGGATCGTGACTCATCATCGTGCCCGCAAGTGCGTTCTTCGTGGATCGGACTTAAGACAAGAGGATCTCTTGTTTGGGATCTCACGATTACAACCACGCTCCAAGAGGTATTTCTTATACTTTGTGGTTTGATGAAACGATCTGAGAAATGTTCTCGTGATCATGTGGTTTCATCACTTTAGTTTTGAAAATTTTTAATTTCCGCCGCATCTAGCGACTAGTTGCTCCGATTGCATACGATGCGATAAACACGCTTCCGTGATGCGCTTAAGGATTCTCAATAACCTTCAAGTGGTATCAGAGACATAGGTCGAATAAGGTTTTGGATATGATCCATAGACCTAGGACGACTTGGGTTTTAAAGGGTCGCGAAAATTTTTACTGCATTTCAATTTTCGCACCTCTGATTAATTGAATTTTTCGGTACTGTTTAAATTTTTTAAACACAAAATTTTCAATTGGATTTTATTCCCCATTAAATAAGGAAACCATAGGATCTGAGTTTACGAAATTTGAATTTCATTTGCTCAAGATATGGCCATTTGAATATGCATGTATTCACAGTTGCGGGAACTGCAGATCTAATCGTGATTAATGAGTTAATTACAGTTTTGATCCACCTTGAAATGCGTGAATTATCACTTGGATTCTTTAATAAATCAAATTAGAAATCTTAGGAAACTGATTTTGCAATTTTTGGATTTAAATTGATCAAGATAAGTTAATTTTAGTGATTGGGGGTCAATGCTGGAAATTAACATCTTTTGATCATGAATATTGTGATAAGTCATTCAAATATGATGATGAAAATTAATGGTTAATTTTCTGAAATAATTAGTGATAAATATTGTGAAGTATTTAAAGAGATAATTATTTCATTGAATGATATTTGCCTAACCATGATGATAAGATTATTGATCTTGATCATTGGTTGATATGAATTCATCAACAAACATTGATTTCATGAAAAACCTTAGCTTATCCTACAATAGTTGTAGGACAACTTTTACATGAAAAATCCTGTTGCTTGAATAGGATTGAGGATTTGTTTAGCAAATCTCCTTATAATATAATCAAAATTGTTTTGATGTATATTATATGGTATAATTTCGGTTGAAAAACCGATGAGCATCTCAAAGTACATGATGATCTATCTGGTATTATCCTTTCCTGAGGCGGATATGGTGCCTAGTCAGAGAGCATTGGGGTCGCGGGTTGCAACGTATGTGGTCCGTCCCACTCTCATCGGTACTGGCCATGACAGCGGGTAGGGACTGGATAATGCTGGAGAAGTCAAAGTGTATTTTTCTAATTATTAAAATTCAAATAATACGTGCTTTGAGATTATACCTACTATTCAAGTGATAATCAAGTTTGTTGATTGATGGTTGGATTATGATTAATTTAATGTGATTAAATTAATTATATCCAATTAACACTCTATTATGAATAGATGTGCATTTCCCTTGGAAGAGTTAATTATGTGAATATGATACACGATAATTAATTATAAAATTTGAATATGAGGTGGAGGATCACATAAGTGACATCCATGGTCTCCCGTCAAGGCAAAGGAATTCGTAGCCAGTTGTTGTGTATAGGAGAGCTTGTCCGAAGTGACAGATCATGTATATGATTTAATTGGATCGGGTTCTTTGCTTCTCGAAAGAGTAAGGCCGTATACGTAGTGACCCCTATATCGGGTCCTCGTATTATTGGGGTGATATTGGATTGCGTATAACGAGTATTAAGCCTGTTGATGGTTGGTTCAATTAATGACGGGTCAACATCATAAGGCGGAATGTGTTCCCGCTTCTTTTTATCGGAGTCGCAGGCTCTCATATTATTGGGATGTGACGAAGATAGGAAAGGAGATCCCAGATCATGCTAGAGATATAACGGTAAGAATATCTCTTACATTGAAAGTGATTAAGGGGATGAACTTTCATTATTGACAAGGCAAGACAACTTTGATATAAAAATTCCTAAATCAAAGTAAAATATGTACATATATTTAATA
The DNA here is from genome assembly GCA_037367405.1 of Ottelia alismoides. Classification (NCBI taxonomy): domain Eukaryota; kingdom Viridiplantae; phylum Streptophyta; class Magnoliopsida; order Alismatales; family Hydrocharitaceae; genus Ottelia; species Ottelia alismoides. Next base: position 1,152,521 of record JAZKJV010000729.1, on the reverse strand, counting down.
TATATACCCTTATGTAAATCTCTTATTTCAGATAATCCTTCATTAAACCCACTCAATGTTATACTCAATGATAACCAGTAAAATATCATGGATTAGACTCATGATCCAGATATTGTACTTGCAATTGGACACATAATGTACGTGGTTGCAATGTGCAAGTTTCCTCAACATAATGAGGAATGACAATTATGTAAGATAATAAGACATCACCTTAGGGTTTGTATGTCTCTATAGTCTTGATCTTTCATCGAGTGTACTTTAGAAGTGACATGTCAATGATGATCGCAAATGTCAAATAATCCTTATAAAATCTAAGAAGATGTTCTGGCATACATATGTGCTCTAGACATTTAATCATGAATGACATGGTTCTTTGCATTGTGCAGAATGGTGGCTTGAAAGAGATGATGTATTCAAAATGTTTGAATACCTACCTGAACCTAAGTCTCTAAAAGTTAAGATGTATGTAGATATGATGAGTGTCAACATTCTACTATCGATACTCTAGTCATTCATGAAGCTTCATAATATTCATATTGTATGAATTTACTAAAGCATGTATAAATGTTGAAGTGCTCTTGTATTGAAAACTTTTGAATTCAACATAAGAGATTCTTTGTCTTAAACAATGGTTGTTTATGGATAAAGAGAGCACAGTGGAAGTGTGGGCCGGACCCATGAGAGAAGGAAAGTCAAAGAGTTTATTGTACTTCTGTAACTTCCATATGACATCCAAAGAGTTGGATGAATGCAATACTGCAATAAGTTGATGTGTTGATAGTATGACTATCAAGTTTATCTAAAATCCTCAGTGAAGGACTCAGATAGAGCATCAGAATAATCTACATATAATCATTGACTTTGACTTACTTATTTCATAAGATAAAGTCTGATAATTGTATCCCAATCTTCTAATGACATTTGCAATTGGTTGCATATATTTATTATAAGATTAGAAATTTTATCTTAAGGTTCAATAGTCATCTACATGGATATTGATGTAATTGTTGCAGAAATCTCTGTTGGATAGATGGACTTCATATTCTCAGTGGGAGAGCCCTTAGTCTTAGAGAATGTCTCTATGACCTACATATTAGAATACCCTCATTGTTTGTTTCTAAATGTTGGAAATAAAAATGAATTCTGAGATAGAACTATCATAAAGAGTTATGATGGATATATTTCAGATAGTAATCTAACATCTAGTGGACTCCACAAAATTGGAAAATTAATGAATTGTTCATTAAGATTTCTAATACTGAAAATCAAACCTTATAAGATCAATAGGATGATGAAGATCATTTGACAATGATCTGACATCAAGTCTTGGACATATGTCTATTGATATGATCATTAGACTAGTAAGATATGAAACTTAAGAATGTCTAAAATTTCAAATCTTACATACTTGTGAATATTGTATTCAAAGTAAAATGTCCAATACACCCTTCTCTGAGAATGGTGTAAGATGTCATGGTATTCAAGATCTCATACATATTGATGTATGTAGATCATCTATATCATAGTAAACATTATGGATATGTGATATCTATTGATGATTATGTATGATATGAGATTTCTTTTCTTCACCTGAGAAACCTTTGAAATGTTCAAAGATTTCATAATTTTGATTTAGAACCAAAGTTTGAAGAAAGATGAAATGAATTTGATCTAACCTAGGTAGCTTGTACATGTTAGATAAAATTCAAAGAATACCTTATGGAGATATGAATATCATTTCTATCTCACTCCTCTTGATAAGCCTGAACTCAATAGAGTTGTAGGGAGATACAATTGGATCATGTATGACATGATTTGATCAGTGATGGATATTAGCATAATTATCCCTTAGTTTCCCTGTATATATGTGTAGTAGAGACTACAATATATATCCTTAATAAGGTTCCACACATGTAAGCTGGAATCTAGCACTTGAGAGTGCTACTTCATTAGGAAAATAAAGGATGGTATTATATACCTACTTTATGACCTTGAGATTCTTAAAAGATCTCATCTCTGAGAATGTGATTCTTAGAAGATTGAGATTCTTGAGAATCAAGACAAAAATAAAGTGTAGGAACTCATTTGATCTTGAGAAGATGATGAGGCTCCTGAAATCGGAAACTAAAAGGGACAATTAAAGATGAAGCACTAATACCTCTTCAAATGAATTTGAGGATGTATTCCATGTGTCAGTTAAGTCTGACAATGATAGGACTTCATATGATGAAGCTCCTGAGGATCTTGACATGGAAAGATGGATATTAGCAACAAAGTCTAAAGTAGACTTCATATACAAATGTTGTATATGGACCCTCGAGGATCCACCTATAAGGGTTAGACTCGTTAAGGTGTAAATGGATCTTCAAGAGAAGAGGAACCTGATGAGAAGGTAGAGACCTTCAAAGCACGGTTCGTAGTCATGAGCTACACACCGGAAGAGAAGACATTGCTTGCAATGAGACTTGCTCTTCGATGACCATGCTTAAAATCATCAGAATATTGCTAACCTTAGCTACACAACTTGACTATTGCATCTTCAAGATGTAAGTCAAGATTGCATTCCTCTAAGAATACCTCTCTGAGGATATTCACATGAAAGTAGCCCCAGGGCTTCATGGTCGGGAAAAGCAAGATGTGCAACCTAAAGAAATCCATCTGGGGATTCAAATAAGCTTCTTGTTGTTGGAACATAAGATTTGATGAAATTAAAAATGTTATGATTTCAGATAGAATCTTGATGTACCATGTGAAGCTTAGTGGGAGTGCCATTGTGTCCATCATGCTAAATGTAGATAATATCCTAATCATTTGGAATGATATAAGGATGATAATAAGTGTTTTATATTCTGGCTATTCCATACCTTGAGATATGACTCAAAGATGCCTCTTGGATCTTAATTCTGAAGGTGTTCAGAAGAAAAGAAAATAGGGTATTGGGATTATCACATTTATAGTACACCTTGGACATGTTCCATTTTTTGGAAATTCCAAGAAAGGCCTCCTTCCCTTAAGATTTGGTACTGACCTATCTAAAGGGATAGCACCTCAAAGAGTTGAGGAAGTGAATGCTAGAACTGCTTGCACTTATGCATCAGTTACGAGAAGCTAAGTGTATGCTAGATGTGTACAAAAGCCAGATATCTGCCATGCAGTGGGAGTAGTAAAGTGTTGCTAATCCTACTATGGAAAAAACACTTGATTGCAGTAATAACAAAATCTTCAAAGATGACAAGATTTTTTGAGATTGTGATCTCAAAGTCATATCTTCAAAAGCTTAAGACTTTATAGATAGAGATCTAAAAGGTCTTAATTGTGAATACCTTAAGAGATAGTGATCTCCAGGAATAAGGGTATTCTGATAAGGATTATGGAAATATTGATTATAATAATTACCAAGCAATAGTGTCAAGGACACTATAATTGTTTTATCAATATTGAATATTGGTTGCATAAGATATAACATTCGCATCGGATGCGAGCACTGTTACCTAGGGATATGCAAGTGTCGTAAAAGGACTTGGCATAGTCTTTTGGGAAGAGTGACTGATCAACTTACCTAGCTATTTTTAAATAGCATATGATTGTCACATAAGTATGGGTTTAAATGATTAGCCCATTAATGGCTCTTTGGGCTAGTGGGAGATTGTTGGACATGTGAGCCCACGGCGAGCCATTATGCAATAAATGTTATTGCAAATATCATTCCCTGATCTAAAATGAAGAATAAGTAATTTGCATAATAGGTCCCTCTGTACAATTAGGGTTATGTACCATGTCTATCTGAATGATCATACAGTTGTTGATTCAATTATTGAATCATAGAGGCTGGTGCTTGGATGAATATCTAAAGAGTTAGATTGAGGACTCATCAAGCACCGTCAAATGATTGTTAAGATGTGATCTCCAGCCTGAGTAGGAGATGGCAATCCTTTCTCACATAGGCTGATATCTGATCGACCTCTTGATGCAGGTCCTCTGCATAGAAATAGAGATTCGGAGGTGTCAGATTAGTTAGGTCAAAGAGTTGACTTAACGAGATCGAGATAACCTAAGTCCTATGTTGAATGTTGTCACAGCATAGGCATGCATCCTCTGACCGGACACAGATGTGTTACTATATGTTTGAGTGTGTACATTTGGCAGACCAATAGGTTGATGACCTAACCAAGATCTATACACCGACGCGTTGGTGTGCATGTAAGGGCATATGAGTTATACGATCTCTCAAAGGGATCATACAGGTTCACTACTGAACCGGAAGACATGAGCTCACTCATGAGATATTGGGAAGAATCAAATTCCGTGCACGGTCGTCTCGCTTTGGAAGCTTGACTGAATTTGTAGGTTTGAGATATACTTTTGGAAAGTATATGATCAAGACCTAGGTATGATATGCTTTTGGAAAGTATATGATCGATACCAAATCCCAATGATCAAATGAGAAACTTATTGATAAAACCCTGAAGAAGACAATATAAAATTGATCTTGATCTTCGGGTTGATCATAGGTCTTCCAGTATGTAGGATGTACAGGTATTGGGAATACCTGAGGGTGATGTGATCATAAACGATTGTATATCCATGATGCTTCCATTCCGAGGGAGAGATGAAGCAGGTTTGGATTTTAGTGACTCCTCTTAGTAGAGAAGCAATCTGATCTTGGTCCAAGTATTAGACATTGGTCTGAATGAGATTCAGATGCAATGAGAAGATTAGATTTGCGGTCTTGATTTAATCAAGCATCTATGGGAGGTTCGTAAGATATGGATTTGAGATGAGATCTCAACATCAAAGGGTCAAGAATAATTCATTTGATGAACTACATATCCAAGCAAGAAGGACTTGATGATTAAATGAGATTTAATTATCAAGCATAATATGAATGAGATTCATATTGAGAGAATAATTATCCAAGATAATTAAATGGGATTTAATTATCAAGGATTAGAGAATGTGGATAATACTATCCATAATATTTGTGTACTATAAATATGATTTATAATATACATATATTGAAGAGAGAGATTTTTTGTAAATAGCTTTTGTTAATTATAATGTGGATTGGATTCACATTAATTGATTAAGAAATGCAATTTACAAATTAGTTTGGGTTGTGAATATGATTCACATATTTATCAATGGCATGATTGAAATATTCACAAATTAATTTAGAATTAATTTGGTGGATATTTTTATTACAAATACATTGAGAAATAATAATATAAAATAAAAGGGGGATAAATAACCACCAAATGAGGTGGCATCACCAATGACATAGTCAAAGGTGACACCCCCTCATTTCTAGGAGGTAATTTGTTATCTCTCCTTTATTATATTGTTATCTCTTAATTAATTGATTTATGTTAAATTAAATTATGTTGATAATGTTGCAACATGTATTTAATTTAAATATAAATTAATGTTGTTAGTTTTTAACCAACAATAATCTTGGCCATTGGTTAATGCATAGACCAACTTGGTCGTTGGATCTATGTGTCCCATGGATTGAGATCCATTCGATCCTAAACTAATATAAAAGGAGGGCTAACCTAGCCTTTCATAGTACATTACTAAGAGTTGTAGAAGCCTACTACTACTCTCTCTCTTTCTCTCTCTCTCTCTCTCTCTCTCTCTCTCTCTCTCTCTTTCTCATTCTCGCCCTCTCTTTCTCTTCTCCAAGAGTGGGCGTCCACTTTTGTGTTGAGAAGGAGAGATTCTCTCCTTCGCCTTCGACAACTCGGGGATCTCCTTCTTCTTTGGGGCGACTTTCTCTAGAGGAAGAGGACGGATTTCATTTGACAAAATTAGGGGATTCATTGCTTGGATCTTCATCGAGGATTGTGGGAGGATCGTGACTCATCATCGCGCCCGCAAGTGCGTTCTTCGTGGATCGGACTTAAGACAGGAGGATCTCTTGTTTGGGATCTCACGATTACAACCACGCTCCAAGAGGTATTTCTTATACTTTATGGTTTGATGAAACGATCCGAGAAATGTTCTCGTGATCATGTGGTTTCATCACTTTAGTTTTGAAAATTTTTAATTTCCGCCGCAACTAGCGACTAGTGCGACTGGTTGCTCCGATGCGATCAACACGCTTCGGTGATGCGCTTAAGGATTCTCAATATCCTTCATTATACCCATTAGTATTCTCTCAATCAATATCCTATATAATTAAGCACATATGAGACTACATATTTTTCTTGCAAGCTTATATTGACATAACCTTACTACTGATGGAAAATATTATGTTCATGCATGATCCATATAATTTGATCGTTGTAAGTTGATCAAACAATAGAAGTACAATGATCAGTATAAAGACATCAAATACTAATTGTCTATCACAACTCATCTCCCACTCAAGGAAACATAAGGAGTGTTGTCTTTGGATAATATTTATAAATGCATGTCAGAAAATTTTAAATAGCATTCCTTATTAAATGAGGAACATACGGGAAATGGTGATGCTTCCTTATACGAGTAACTGATTGTACAACTTAAATTAATGACAATAGTAAAGGTTTCAGGTGATCTCCTCGTAACTTACGATAATGATAATTGATTAGATTCACAATATGTCACAATCTCTAACTATGATTATGACATTCACTATTTTATGGGTGAAATTCACAGTGATCAGGTAGTTGGAGTTAGGTGCCTCAAGGGATTGGACATGCACCCTTAGGCCCTGGGTAGATACCATGAAGGCCGCGACCCCAACGGACGAGTTGGGAGATGTTGTACCTAGCAGCCCGGTTGTATCCGGAGTCGCTCGATGGAGTAGGCATGTGGTAATGGTTGGCGTTCTTGGTTTCACAATTATACATGATATTAAAATTAGTTGTGGCCGCATCAAATTTTACTTCGAATATTATTATTGTGAGAGGTATTCCGGGATGTGGTTTGAAGTTGAAGAAATGATATTTTTGATTGTTTTCATGTTTTAATTGAACAAAGGTTCTTGAGGGTTTTCTCAAGATGAATATCAAGTTCCCGCGTAGCGGAGGCCTGCGAGTCGCGCATTTGCGTGTGCTAAAACAATACGAGAAATGATTAATGATCGGATGTCGGTAATTGAAATCTTATACCATTGTGGACTATAACCAACTTGTAGAAATATCAGGATCATTGTGGTAGTACTTAAATGATTTTTTTATAAATAAATAAAATCAATGTGATCGAATGTGAATTAGAATGACTTGGTGTTCTTTCTAAATTTTTACAATACATGCATATGTCATTAAATAAAGTTGAGTATACATTCTTTTCTTACCCCTACATTAGCCATTATAGTGTTTGTCTCGTTACTGGGTAATTGCTCATAACGTTACCCTCGTGTGAACCCAATTAGTGTACATGAGCAGCAGCCGACAATAGCGGTCTTTGAAGAGATCAAACCTTCTACATCATACTTGCACCTAACATGGTGCGTTCTACTTAGAGTAACTTATTTACTTCTGCATTATTTTATATTATTATTGAGAGATATTGTAGTGAGATATGTGGAGAGATTTATCTACAAAATTTAAGATTATATGATGTATCTCATTCTATGGACATGTACTTGATGATTATTATCAATGAGAATGGATATTGTATTTTATTTTCTTATTATTCTCCGATCGTTATATATATTTCAAATGTTGATCTAATGTGCACAAGATAGTTTGTTCAGTATCATAGATCGTGGGCGTACTTGGACCGTAGGTCCGACGCTCTCGTCCCATCCGTTTCGGTAGCCGGAGGGGTGGGGAATCACATTCCATAAATGAATGAACCCTAGAATTTGGAGCTAGAGTTCCATTTCACAGGAGAACTTACATTCTCATTCAGCAACATCATAGATGTGATATGTTCATAACTAGGCGGGGTGGCATCGCTACAAGAAAGATGAAAGCAAGAAAGAAAGTTACTAACCATTTGACATATGGAACCATAGACAATTATTTGATTCAGATATAAATAGTATCGTAAGAGTTTCGAGGCCCTCAAAGGTTCTATTACATCTCTTCTTCCAAATAGGCCACCAAAGTACTGCACATTTCACCAAAGTCAAACATTTAAATATGTCAATAACATCAAAGTCGATGTCGAATAACATTTAAAAAGGCTCTATTACATCTCTTATAGTCTTTTAAAGTTTCTTGAAGTTTCTTTTGGGTCTTCATTCCATTCTTTCTTCTCTTCTAAAAAGTAATAAAAGTTAAAAAGATATGGTGAACTTTCCCTCTAGTAGTGAGTGTGTTACCACAAAGATGGTCCATGAGCCGATAGGGAATTTCTTGTCAGACGAATATGCTATCATACCATCAGACACAGGGGCATGTGACTTTACAGTTGAGAATAGACATGATTTTGGTTCTTTGAGTGATATTGAGACCCAAGAATTCCTCTCCAAAGAGGAAGACTTGGAAAGCACAACCTTTTGTGATCCACTTACCCAAGCATGGAGATGTACTAATGAGTTTCTTGGGATATATGTCACTGAATCGAAACTATTGATGGCACCTGAATGTGGGTTTGTTGATCCCTCTCTTTACCTAGAATCTAAAAAGGACTTTGTTGATTTTGATATATATAATATTGCAGCAGAATTTGAACTCTTTCTTACATCTGGACACGATATCGAGGTCTCTCCAGTCACGAAAGTTGATGATATAGTGTTGGAAGATGTTTCAAGAGCAGATTTTGATTCATATTCTTATAACTTCAATGTTGATGATGACTCTGATTCAGAGACCGTGGTGCACCTTACAGATATATGTTCATTTCATCTCTTCGATCATCTAGGTCGTTTCTCACTTGCTAGCGTAGATTAGCGACCTTTTGATTCAGATATGGACATGTCTAAGGATGGGCCTGATGTGGGCATCTCTCTTGTATATTTTGTTGTTCCTCGGTCGTGCAAGAAGTTCGATCTTCAATATTTTTGAGCTCATGTAGTTTCACTCTGATTTGTTCATTTTTTTCACCTTGTACATTCGCATTTTCTTTTTTATTCATTCTTTAATTTTTTATTTTACACCTCAAGTCTCTCTTAGGAATTTTTCTATGCTTAGGATATACTTTATCCTAAGTATAGGGTGTGTATACATTATATTGTTCGTATTCATTCTATTCCATTACCCTTGTTGTTGTTGAATATCATTCATTTCATTTCTTGATTGTTTTCATTTTAGTATATCATTTGTTTCGTTGCTTGTCCCTCAACTATTGATATTCTCCTCTATACTTACGGATATTTTACCCTAAGTATAACAGGTGGACAAGCCGAGTCGTTGTTGTGTACATTCTCTTAACCTCGATCATTCTTGTTTTTTAGTCTCCTATACTTTGGATTAGTTGATCCTAAGTATAAATGAGATGATTGACTTCTATTTGTTATTCTTTATTCTTTTTTTGACTTGTTATAATATAATATTATTTTCACCAGTCTTTATTTAGCCTGAGTCATGTCTTCCATTCTCACTTCTTGGTCACTATGAGAACATAGATCATGCGAAGTATATGGAGGTGTCGTATATCTATTCTATGTCTACTTTAAAAGTCATAACTCATAATATAGATATAAAATTATGGGTTAATATTTTTCTTTTGGGTTTTTAAAAATCGTAAGAAAACTATAAATATAAATTATTAAAAAAGTTTATTAAAAATGTATATAAAATGTGTTATAAAATACATGTAATAAAAAGTTGTAATTGTTAAATCTTTTAAATAAAATTCTTTTGTAAAATTTTGCATTAAACTTGTATAAAGTTGTATATACTTAGGTTTAAAATCCTATGTAAATATATACTCAATACTTGTTAGTACTTGTAATCGATGCAATTCACTAAATCTTTCAAAATAAAAAATTAAAAGTTTTAAACTTGATAAAAATATAAAATTCTTTAAAAATACATAAAAAGTTTAAATCCAAAAATTCACTTCATCCAAAAATTGTTGCATTTTCATTAGCATTTTTCAGAACAAGATTGATTCTTGAACCGAATAGAGATAAGTTTGAAGGATGGAGCTTGATTCAGGCATTAATACATTTAATTCTAAAGGGACTTTATTATGAACTGGAATTGAGACTGTTTCAAGTCTTGCGACTTTATTCTTTGGGTTCTGTAGAACCATGTTTGGAATTCAACTTAAACTTGCCTAAGTGGGACATCTGGTGTCATATGTCTAACTCTTCAACAATGGACCAATTTTGGACTCCTACACACCGCACTTGCGTAAAGCATCACGTGAGTGATAACTCGGATTTTGTAGGGGGTCTAAAGTAGTCTATACAAGGTGAGACCACAGTGTTACTGAAGCGACCGCTCATGAAACACGGGTCAATCAACAATTAACCTACAACAGATAATCAAGTAAAAAAAGTAAATATGTAGAGTTAAAATTTATTATAACTCTGCAACAAAGATGTGTATAGGTGCAAGTATGTGTAGAGTGTCAAACACAAGGAACAAGTAGGATAGATCAGACAGATTTAATGCAAAAAAGTGAATGTGATGTATTTGTCTATAAATGTGCTCTTTTTGTGGGTTTTAAATTTTATATTTTTTTATTTTTTTTTGATTTTATATTTTTATAGTTTGACTTTTAGTTCTCTTATTTTGTGTTTACATTTTATATTTTATATTTTCTTTTTCTATTAAATAGAAATATAAAGCTATATAGAGCATATATACAATATAGGTAAGAGAGAGAGATAATATGTAGGTAAAAATAATCAAAATATAGGAAATAAAATAATTTTTTAGGTTTTATATAATTTTTTACTGTTTTTATGTTTTTCTAAAGATATTTTGCTAATTTCTATATATATTTTTAAAGTCAAAAATATCCAAAACAGGGTTTTGAAACAAATACCTGAAATTAAATTGGAGATAAAAATATCAAACGGAGTCAAAATCCTCGAAATTAATTTTAATATAAAGATAATAATAAAAATAAAATTTAGAAATAGAAACTATATTTTTGTGATTTTTTATGATTTTTTTATTTTTATAAAGGTTTTAGAGTTTTTCATTTTTTATGAAATTTCTTACATATTTTTTAGTGATTTTTGGTTTAAAGTTGTAAAATACTTACATAAACATAAAATATAATTTCTGGAATTTTTTAAACTGCTTTTATAATTTTATGTATTTCTTTTGCAATCAGGGACACAAATAGGTGTTTTTGAATGTTTATAAATAATAAAAGATATCAAAAATTAAATGCAAGTAGATAGCGTGAAAGCACAAGGCAACATGAACACAATTCTATTTTTGGGGATTTTTTGAGTAGAATTTCTATTTTAAATAAATGAAGACAGCAAAGATAAAATACACTACTAGCAAGGGCATTGATGTAAACAAATAAAAATTTCAGGGTCAAGTTGTAATTTTTCCAAAAACATTACACGTATACAAAACTTTTTTGGAATGGAATGAAATAGAAAAACCCGCGAGGGTTCTTCTACAAAAAGGCCACGCACCTCATGCGCACATGCACCTCAAGTGACGTGGTCAAGGACTAGAATGTAATATTCGAAAACACAAGGGCCTGCTTATAAATTTTAAACAATTTATATAATAGTAGATGAAAGCTCAAATATCAATATTTAAATACAAACCTTTTAAGATAAAAAACACAAAATACCTAACATCGCGGATGAACGATGGAGGAGCTTTTACTGATCCACGTGGCAAGATCCGGACAGCCAATGACGGTTCACATGGAGGGGCACGATAGTTGCCCATGGATGATCAGACAGTGCTTGGCGAGAGCAATCTAATGATCTTTGTATGTTCTGGAGGAGGGCAGCGATCGGATGGTGATGGAGGTCGAAGAAAGGAATGACGAAGACCTTACATGGGGCGAGTTTGAATCAGGCGCACCGAGTTCTTCCGACCTCCCATGACGGTGATGATTGTTTCAATGGGTTCCTGCAGCCTCTCCTCGATGCCCGTGAGGCTCTAAGATGTCCGGGGGGCTGGTGATCGAGCCCCTGGAGCTCGTGCTCCTTTAGCCAATCTGGAGAGGTTGTTCTTGATCAAAAATGCCTCCAGATGAGGCCTTTGCTCGTGGACCTGCATTGTCAGCTCGGAAGAAAAAGATACTAAAGGTCTAGGAAGCATTTTGAGGTGGAATAGAGCGGGGGTTTGCGAAAGGAAATTGACCGGAGCATAGCTCTGGCGAGGGTGTTTGATGGATTCTACACTACAACGAACAATCTAAAGGCATGATCAAAACCTAAGAAACTATTCTACAAGCTACAACTACAAAAGGCAGAAGAAGAAACTATGAAAAACTAACTCGAATGTCTAGGAACCATGAGCGTGACCTCACGGCGGCTGGGGCTCGTCAGAGATGATGGAAGCGCTCCTAAGACTTCACATCTGCCCGCAGTGATCGGCTGGAGGTGTTCCTGTCACAAAAGCCAATCCAGAGCACGAAGAAGAGGGCCAAAGCTCGGTCAAAAGGAGGTTCAAAATCCAAATGGAAGAAAGTAGTGGTTTTTTAGCAATGGTTTGGGAGGATCCAAAGATCGAAGGAGATCGATAAAATCGTGGCTCCATTCCCCTATGTTAAGCTTGGGCGTGTATCCTCCATCTACGGGAGAAAAAGTCAAGAAGGCGTCGATAAGAAATGATGCAAGGAACGCCCTCGAAAAAATTGAGAAAACATGACAAAACTCGATTCTGACACTGGCAGGAGGTAGGTCAGAGAGTTGACCCGCGGTCAACTCTTGGACCCTCTTGGTTGGTCCACGTAAACCAACCAGGAAAAAGCCTGGAAAAATATTTTGAAATTCATTTAAAAATAATAAATGACTTTATTCATTTTAAGTTGTAAAATGAAAAATATTTATTATTTTATGAATTTTATTATTTTTATTTATTTTTTCGAGGTCTAGAATTACATATTACTTTTTGAGGGCTATATAGGTATATTCATATATATTTTAATTTTTTATTTTTATTTTGTATTTTTAATTTTATTAATTAGGTTTATTATTTTATAACTTAATTTTATATATTAAATATATTTTTATTTCATTTTTCTGTTATAATATATACAATTAATTAAATAGTTGTATTATCTATATAGGTATATTTATAGGTAATTCATCTATGTAATTCCTTTACCTATTTTATTGTTGAAATTTCTTTATGTTTTTATTCCTATTTTAATATGCAAATATATTATAAATAATATTTACAAAATTATAAAAATATAATAATAAAAATAATGGTTAATGATTAATACGAATATTTTAATCTGGTAAAGTATACAATAGAGGTCCAAAACCTAACTTTCAAACCGTAATTCCAAAAAAAATATGAAATCACCTTTATTAAATAGATTATTAAAAGTTATGTACGATTAAAGGTAATTTTGATATATTTTGAGTTTTTATTTGAGAGATATAGGTCTGGAAAGTTGGGATTTTAGAATCTTATTTAGAGTGTATTTTGTACATTGTATACTATTTTTGAGTGAAATCAATTTTGTATTTTTCTATATTTAATTATCTACAATTTTATGTTCAAAATTTATTTATTTGAAGTATAAAAAGTGGAACTAAAAATCGGTCCCAAAAATGAATAAAATAAATAGGGATTTTTATTGGATTTTGGCCTTATCTCCCCCACTTTATTATTTGTCGATCTAGTCATCGAGATGCCTATGTCTCGGGGTTTAGGGTCATAAAATATTTTCAATTTTTTTTCTTTTTCTTTTCTTTTCTTTGTTCTATAATTTTGGCTTTAAAAATCGTATTTTATACACTATTTACACAAAGATGCATGAATGATAAAATGCATGAATTAAGCCTATTTACACGCATTTACTAGGTTTTTTAAGGCCAAAATGATAGAATAAAGATGATGAAACGGAGATTCATCAGTGAGTCTTTGGTGTATACAGTCGGATTTAGTGGAACCTATCTGCACTAACAATTCTTTTTGGTTTGGGAATATTAGTGATATGCATTTGGCTAAGCTAGACCATGCATTCTTTAGTCCCTCCCTATTGGTCATTGCTCTATCCATGAGAATCCCTTTTTAACTACACTTTCTTGGAGCACAAGCCTTTTCTCCTCTTCTTGGATGTCTTTATATCCAATCCATTCTTCTTTAAAATGGAAGGATGATATTTGGACAAACGATCCTTTAAGGAGTTGGTTCATTAGTCCTTGCGAAAGCTGACCTCCTCTTATAACCCCTTGCATGTTTTCCATATCAAGATCACTTGTCTCAAAAAAGCAATCATAGTTTGGAGGCATGATGACATGCACGGTTGACTATTTGTTTAGATAAAAGATCAAGTTATGTCATTCTTCTGATATTTAGTCATCTGGAGATGATACAAAAAGAGCATCAAGAAAGAAATCCCTGCCATATTTAAGCAAATGGATACCGTGGGTATTGAGACAAATATTTTTGAGCTACCAAACAAAAATATGTCCACCCAAAACAAGGTGCAACCGACATTGATAAAAACCCTCACATGGGAGAGAAGATTTCACTAGTAGGACAATACAAAGCTATCGCAAATCGAGAAATAGTTATAACACCGATCAAGAATCAAGTTTTTTAATTTCACCATAAACGAATGAACCCTGGAATTAGGAGCTAGAGTTACGCTTCACAGGAGAATTTACATCCTCATTCAGCAACATCATAGTGGTGATATATTCATAAGCAGGCGGGGTGGGCATCGTTGAGAAAAAAAGATGAAAGCAAGAAGGAAAGTTACTAACCATTTGACATATGGAACCACAGACAACTATTTGGTTCAGAATCTTCAGATATAAATAGTATCATAAGAGTTTTGTCGCCCTCGAAGGCTCTATTACATCGCTTCTTCCAAATAAGATGTCAAAGTGGTGCACATTTCACCAAAGTCAAACATTTAGATATTTCAAGAGCATCAAAGTCGATGCCGAATAACATTTAAAAAGGCTCTATTACATCTCTTCTAGTCTTCTATAGTCTCTTGAAGTTTCTTCGGGGTTTCCACTCCATTCTTTCTTCTCTTTTAAAAGTAAAAAAAATTAAAAAGATATGATGACCTTTCCCTCTAGAGTAAGTTGTCTGTTTGTTTGTTTTTGGTATTTAGATGGAGAGCTTGTTGTTGGAAGTGTATGTTTTTGTGATATGACTTTCTAGAAGTTTGAGAGAATATTTGGTTTATATTTTTTAATAATGGTTGTATGACATAACAAAAGTATGTATGTAAAATATTGAAGAAGAAAAGGTTGATCTTTCACATTCTTATTATATAGGGTCGGGTTCTTTTGTGTGGAATCCATTCTTATGACTAAGGGACATTTCATCGATGTACAAATGAGATCCCCCGAGATATCTACTTCAAAAGTTGAAGTGAATAGCCTAGAAAATGAAAAGATTATAGTTCGAATACAGATTTAGTAAACCCATTAAATGGAAGAGGCTCACCACATTAATGGATGAAAAAAATCAAGTAGGTGAATTGTTGAGTACTATGATGTCAAAGTGAAGGGATAGTTGGAAAAAATATTACTCTTAGGTTCTACTTGGTTGTCAAGTTATCCCTAGGTAACTTGGCATATCTCCTGCCATGGTTCGAAAAAATGTGTCTCGAGGCACACGAGATGTACGCCTCAAGGCGAGAAGTCCCGAAATCGCCTCTGAACGACTGCTTCGACAGGGTCCTGATAGGCGACTACCTCAGTTGGTCAAGGCCGAGGTGAGGCGCTCGTCGAGGCATTTTTTAAATCATTTTTATGTTATTTCATTTATCCTATGAGCAATTTCTGATGTTTATAAAAGTGTAGTTGTTTAGGATATAATTATATAAGATTAATGCTTAAATTTGCATGCTTTCATGTTCATATTTACTATTAAACATGTCCAATCATGTCAAAAACTCTTGAATTATGCTCTTAAGTATACGAATCCACAAGTATCATTAAAAAAATTATCTGTAAACTTATTTTTAAGGAGTTGTCACATAATGAGCTACGTAATATACCGAGAAGGTCAAACAAGATATAATTTAAGGGGAGTTTATGTAGTATTCCCATTTAAACAGATCAATATATCCGAATAGAAATAAAATCCTTAACAAAAAATTTCGCTGGGAGCATTGCCCCCACACCCCCGCAGGAGGGGAGCGCATATGCTCCCCCCTAGACCCCCCTCCCCCCCCCCCAAGGCTCACTGACCGGGCAGCGAGAGACCCTCGTCTTGTTGAGGTATAGTATGACAAGAAGGGGTGCATACGACGGTTCTTTAATTTAGTTAGATGGTTAGAATTCAGGGGAATATCAACAGATTCAATCTTTGATTGGATGGAAAATTAGTAAAAAGGCATATACAGTTGTATGTCTTTTCTTTCGGTGTTCCTGTCTTTGTAATTTCATCACATATTATCATAATTTATGTCGTATGTTAGTTCGAATATATATAATATCATTAATATAACTTTTTGTAGATTTTTTCCTTGTAAACTAAGGCTTACGCCTCGACCGCCTCGATTCTAGGAAACTGTCCCGTTCCATTTTTAGTTTCATCAAACCTTGGCTCCTGCTCTATCCATGTATTTCTGAATTGGAATTAGTTGTATGAACCATACAATTGCTTTGTTATAGAATTTTTTAACCACGTTCAAATAAACAAATTAACATAAAAAATATATTATAATCACTAAAAAATTATATATAACACATAATCAATGTCACGTCATATCACATTTATCACTTCAATCCTCTGAAATGCTCTCAATCATCCAAACAACTACTGTTTACACGAGGATACCCAACCCAATTACAAAACAAACCCTCAAAGATCCTCCCATGCATGGATTTATCCACCGAGAACTTTATCATCAAAACAAGAGTGGTTATAAAGAAACGAAAATTAATTAGTGTTCGTTAATAATTGAATATTAATTTCCTAATCTTGCTTTTATTATCGAAATAAGAAGAAAAGTTCCATTGGCTTAAATGTATGGCAACGCTAAAGTTTAATTTGATCAAATTATTTGGTTTTTTTTGTCTATATCCGGATCCATAATTGTTCGAATTCTTTTGATGGAAATGATCACGATTATCCGTCGTTCATGCAAAAATGGAAGTTTGGAATCATTACAGAGTAAACACTATTTTTCATATAAAAACCAATGAAATCTATAAGCCTCGAAAAATATTCAAGTTCGACGTAAAAAAAATAAAATAATCGTGTGCTTCCTGACAACATTTTCATCCAACTCTAGTTTCTTCGGGAGGATCAAACAAAATTAATAACGACCCAAACGAATTACCAAGAGGGTCTGTATTACTAGCGATTTTAATCATATTGCATAAAATCTAGAGTGGGATTAGTCAATATTCAAAAGCAGCTAGTATAGTAAAGAAAAAGGTCAAGTTCCCCTCATTTGATAATGAAAAAAGCTTATACAATTCTTGCGCAAGCCAGAAAATGCTCATAGTTATAGCATAGTATGCTTGGCAGCATCTCTCCTTCGAGATAAACTACCAAGTTGATGTCTCTTTCCATTTCAACTACTAACTCTTTCCATTTCAACTACTAATAAGAACGGTGCAATTCCTGACATTTCATGGGTCGCAGGAAAAAGAGAAAAAGGATCCTTATAAAGAATTGGTGAACAATGTGTCTTTATATAATTCCATTAAATTTTGTCTTTAGCATTGAGTTGTTTCCTGAAAATTTAATTCTATAAGAGTTCATTTTTCAATGAATTATTTCATCAAAAAATTCGATCCATAAATGCTCATTTTTCATTGAGTTGTTTCAACAAAAAATTCGATTCCATAAGGATGCATTGTTGGTGAGTTTTGCTGAAAATTCATTGAGATCCATCATGTTTAATAATTTGTTTTTAAGACAATGATCTCAACTGAATGTGCGGGGTCTAATCCCCCAAGGTATTTGTGCCTTTCTTAAGGGTGCGGTATTTATTTCTTGCTAAATTCTACAGATTTGAGAGGAACTACCCTAAACAATTCTCTCCATTTAGGTTATCAAGCCATAAGTAAGATTGCTTTGCCAAATGAACAACTCCTTTGAACATACACCTCTTAGCTGACTAGAACTTGCTTTTATCATTCATTAGTAGTTTGAGTTTTTCTTAATGCGTCGACAACCATCGTAAAAAATAGTTGAATCTTTCAATATAAATTTGAGGAAGAAACCATGTAATCGATCCTACTTATACTGGGAGAAGGCTTCGCCGTTTTTTAACACAACTGCTATTTAAACCTTGAAGTAGGAGGCCTTAATGATCTCGGTGATCAAGGGCGAATCACATTCCAAAATCCTACTAAAAGATTTCAACAGTATGGAATCATTAAAGTTTTCAAGATCTAAAATTCCACAGTCGTCATTTTGCTTATGCATATATATATATATATATATATATATATATATATATATATATATATATGGGTCATATGTGGCTGCCCCCTAGGGGCAGCCAACATGGCTGCCCCCGCCTTATTTGGGCAAAATTTTTTATTTTTTTTTAAAAATAACACCATTTACATTCATCCCTATATCCCTCCTATATACCATTCGAATTTCGTCAGAAACAGAGACTCCTACGGCCTCCATCCGGACAGTAATTTTTTAACGGTAACAGGATTTTTTTAAATCGATACCATCGAGATGGAGGCCGTAGGAGTCTCTGTTTCTGACGAAATTCGAATGGCATGTAGGAGGGATATATGGATGAATATACATGGTTTTATTTTTCAAAAAAAAAATAAAAAAAATGCCGAAAAATGGGGCGGGGGCAGCCATGTTGGCTGCCGCCAGGGGGCAGCCCCATTTTTTCCTATATATATATATATATATATATATATATATAGGGGTAAAATGGGGTTGCCCCCAGGGAGTAGCCAACTTGGCTACTCCCACCCCTATTTTCCCCTCATTTATTTATTTTTTTGAAAAATAAAAGTTTGTATATTTATCATTATATCCCTCTCACATTCTATTAAAATTTCGTCAGAAACAGAGACTCCTAAGCACTCCATCCAGACGTCATTTTTTTAACGGTCGCAGGATTTTTTAAATTGACCATGTTTGGATGGAGGTCGTACGAGTCTCTGTTTCTGACGAAATTTTAATAGAATGTGAGAGGGATATAATGATGAATATACAAATTTTTATTTTCCAAAAAAATAAAATAAAATGAGGGAAAAATAGGGGTGGGAGTAGCCAAGTTGGCTACTCCCTGGGGGCAGCCCCATTTACCTATATATATATATAGGGTAAAATGAGGCTGCCCCCAGGGAGGAGCCAACTTGGCTACTCCCACCCCTATTTTTCCCTCATTTTTTTATTTTTTGGAAAATAAAAATTTGTATATTAATCATTATATCCCTCTCACATTCCAATAAAATTTCATCAGAAACAGAGACTCCTAAGCCCTCCATCTAGACGTCATATCGCGGGATTTTTTAAATCGACTATGTTTGGATGGAGGCCGTAGGAGTCTCTGTTTCTGACGAAATTTTAATAGAATGTGAGAGGGATATAATGATGAATATACAAATTTACGTGGCTCTTGCCACTGTGTAAAAATTTCACTAAATTTTTGGGATATTTTTGTTGCTTTTTGCTATTTTTAAAAAATAAATGTAAAGCCTTGAACTTGGCATATCTCGGATCCTATATAATAAGATCCGGCTCGTCAAGAGAAAACCAACGAAATTGTTTCGTGTGAATCGGACTTCGTTTCGAATTGTTATGATTTTCTGAAGAAAGAGAAGTCATTAATCCATAATGACTGTCATTAATACTAATTAAACATGATTAAAGAAATTAATGACGACTGAAAGCTGCTAATGATCATTAGTAAACACTAATCAATAGTTAACAAAAGATAAGCTTAAGCCGCGAAAGTTAAATCGCGATTAGTGAAAGTTAATCACGATTAGTGTTAATTAAGCGTCATTAGCGAATCTAGAATCATCTAGAATGTTCTAACTTAGGCTCCAAGTTTGGGATAAGTTTTAGCTAAAACCATGGGCCAAAACCATGGTCCGCTAAAACCATGGTTAAGGTCTAAACCATGGTTTTCTAACCATGGTTAGTGGTTTTCTGGGGCCTATAAGTAGACCCCCCTACCCATTCATTCTCTACAACTTCCACTACCACCACCACCCCAAGGGCTAGGGTCGAGAGGTTGGGAGGAGGAGTGGGAGGCGAGGGAGGAGCGCTAGCGAAGCGCTGCCGGGAAAACGAGGAGGAGAAAGGTATGATCCTCTCTTAGTTGCTTCGTAAGCTAGGCTTTCAATTCATACTCTTGTTCTTCGAAGTTTTGTTTTTGATTCATATTTCTTTCTGATTCGTTTTCCTGTTGTGGTTCGAGGAGAAATCTGTGTAACACCCTACTTAGGTGCGGACGGCTATGCACGTCAGTGACCCTGTGATTCGTCACACGTTCACTCATCTAAGACGCGTGGTGTCTACCGATTCTCCATCGTTTATGTTTCTATTCTTCATATTATGCTTTTATAGTTATTTTGATGGAGAAATCTGTGTAATACCCTACTTAGGTGTGGGCGGCTATGCACGTCAGTGACCCTGTGATTCATCACACGTTCACTCACCTAAGATGTGTGGTGTCTACCGGTTCTTCATCTCTTGTTGTTGAGTATATTCTTTCAGTTTCGTTGTTATTTTCCTCTCGATTGATTTTATAGAGGAAACTCTTTTCGTTTTTATTTTGAAATATTTCCCGATATAAGGGGAAACTCTGTCGAAATTTTCCGAGAAATATGTCCCGATATAAGGGGAAACTCTGCCGAAATTTTAAGAGAAAATATGTTCTTGACGTTCTTCGTGTTCTTCGCGTTCCTCGCGTTCTTCGTTCGTTCTTCGTGTTCTTAACATGTTCTTAGTGTTTTGATACGAAAAATGAAACTCGATCTTTTCAGGAGCCTTAAAATAGCCTTTCTTAAAACGGAACTCGATAAAGCCTTGCATACACGAGAGAGAGCTCGATTAGGTAACGAAATCCTTCCTTTTGTTGTTGGGTTTTCATACGAAATTATTGAAATTCTTGATTTTGTGTTCTTTGCTACGAAGAACCCTAATTTTGGTTATTTTTGAAAAATTCTGAAGAATTGCTTTGTGATTCCCACTAAAATAAGATTTACGCATCAAATTGATGCGTTGGCTCTGAAAGTTAGGGTTTGGGAGTTAAAATAGGCATAAATAGGAGTATATATATGGTTATGAATAATATATATGTGAGTCGATACTAAGTATTGCGGTTTATGCAAATCAAAGACTTAAGAAAGAATTACATCATGTGAATTGGTGTGATTTGAGTTGGATCCTGAAAAGGATCATGTGTCACGTTAAGGATGACTGGGAGTAGAACTACAGGTCGGGCATGCAACCTGTAGGTTTGTCGGAAGGAACCCGTATTGGCGTTTCCCTACCTAGGTGGTACACGGTTGCCTTGTTATGATAAGTGCGCACGAAATGAATATTTTGCAACGCGTGGTACCGGGAGCCAATATATTCGGGTTGGAACGACGGAAGATGTGGTCGTGCCATGTGGAGGCACGGGTGGTTCAATAGCGGCTGGGTCACGATAACATGTATTTCAAGCCGCTAGGTTATATGATTAAATGTTAGCCTGAGGTTTTAAGCAACCGAGTCCTCGAGGACGGTGTGCTCATTTGATTTTCCAGGCTGAGGGTTGAGACCCTGTTTAATAAAAGAAAAGGAAATTGTCAGGGTAGTATTGGAGGATTGGTTGAGGCGATGTGCGGCAGCATAAGCTTACCAAGATCAACACAATCTCCAATCCTGAAGCATCCACAGCTTCGGAGTCCAAGAATGGTGGGGTTCCCCTGGACTAATCCCTGATGTGGAATAGAAAGGAATAGGACTTAAATTAATGAAAAGGAATGAAATTTTTGTGATATATCGAGTTTTGAAAAATTACACAATTTGTTTGCTTTTCTCTTCTTTGTTGCTTAGCATTCGCTAATTTTTTATCCTATGATTTATGGAAAACCCAACAGGTATCGGTGAGCCATCGCAAAGACTCTAAAATCATCCAGCTTACATACTAGAGATCCAACCAGCCACAATAGCTTTACTTTCTTTAAGGTAGTTAGTAATCTTTTGTATATTTCCCTTTCAAGCTGATGTACATGTAAATGGTTATAGTGGAAAAGTGTATCATCTGAACTTTATTTTGTGAATGGAAAAGTGTTGAAATACTTTCTTATGAGTATTTTTATTTGCAGTCTATTTATGAATGTTAGTTGTGATTGCTGAATAAATTATTACTGAGTAACCAGATCCGGATATGGGAGAATCCGATGGCCCGGGAAACGGGGTCATTACAATAAAAAACCTTCATTTTTGCTAATGTTTGAAATCGAAAATCAACTAAAAATATAAAAACGTTTTCTAAAAATTACAAAAAAAATCAGGACTTGTTTGTTTTGTTGTCTTTGAGTTTCTTTCCAATATGTAGCCTTTTTGGATTTATAAAACACCTAAAAAGCATAAAACCCTAAAAAACTCACAAAAATGATTAAAAATTCTAAAAAACTAAAAAAATATAATTCTGGTTTATGTAGTTTAGTTTTTATTTCTACTTTTCATAAAAGTTACCTTTAGATTTTTATAGGCTAATTATCTATTTTTAATTAGCCTTTCAAATCTGACTGCACATTTCCTCATTGTTTTTGCTTTTTTTATTTTTATAAAATTAACTAAAAATCATAAAATCTTGAGAAAATTATCAAAAATACTTAGAAATATAAAAACACAAAAAGAATTTTATTTGAATTTTCTGAGCATTTTTGAGTGTTTAATAAGTTGTTGAATTTGTCCTTTTCTAACCCTTTTCTTATATTTCCTTCGTAATTAAAAATACAAAAAAATTTAAAATCTATAAAATCCACCAAAAGTATATTTTATCCTTTTTCATTCTTTTTGACTACTTCGTAGGCTCTTTTGAGCCAATCCGGGCTCCTTGAGTTCGATCCTGGTCGCTAAACTAGGTTAAATAAATAGCGAGACCGCTATTCGTGTTTTATTGATTTATTTTCTGATTTGGTGGTCTGATCTTCTTGTTGACTGAGTGTCCGAGATCCGGGTCGCAACGACCTGTGTTTTTATACCTTCCCCCTGGTCTTGGTGGATTTCTCGATCATCAGAATGGCGTCGTTGCCGGGGAGCACAGCTTAGTAGTCAGTTTAGATTTTTCGCAGTTTTCTTTTTTCGCGGCTTTTCTGTCTATAATTGTATATATTTTTCTTCCTATTTCATTTGCATATTTTTATAATAACTGTGTCTGATACACTTCTGTTTATCTTTTTTGCGAGGGCCTGAGGATCGAGGTGGCTTTCTTCGGGAAGCCGACACAACTGCAGGAGTTAGAGGAGGCTCCTTTCTGTATAGAGCCGCAAGAGAGCGTGAGGAAGAGAACGAAAGTTCGGGAGCCGTGGAATAGCCGCGTAAATAGCTGTAGTTTAGATTAGTTTTTTTTTCAGCAGACATATTATTGTAATAATACAGGGACTCAGAGACTTAGACTCTTTCGGTGATATCGGGGTTTGTTTTGCCAAGCACCGATGTGCTCGGGGGACCTCATCGCGGTTTTTCGCCAGCTTTTGATTTTTTGCATTTTTATTAACTACTTATCTAATTTACGCTGTTTTGGTCTTAGCTAGGATTTTCTTTTGATTGTGGCGTAATTAATTAGGATCCAAACCTTAATTATCTGTCTGCACCTATTAGCTCGTAATTGGACCTAATTAATTAACTCATAAGGAAAAGCCGGATTAATTAGACTCTAGTCTACGTGCCTTGAGGAGTCACATACAGCGCGTGCAGGATTAGTTGTGGTGGACGCCGAGTGGCTCCCAAGATAGGACTCCAGACTTAGTTTTGATTACCCGGTTACTGTGCTTTACGTGTAGAAATTGCTTCGTCTAGAGTCGGATTCTCGTGCATCATATAGGTAGTTTACTTTTAGTCTTTACATTTATGCGCGAATCATTTTGCATGTAGACTGCTGGAGTCAGGTACGCATCACTTACTCTGCATGCATCATTGATTTTATCGCGCATCAGCTTTTTCGTCTTCTCCCCCTGTTTTCGGACTTAAATAATCAGGAGAACTGAAAAATTCGTTAGGCATTGTTTGCTTGAAAAATACGTAAAAAGAAAAACTATAAAATTAGGACTGCTAAACACACTTGACCCTAAAAGACATCTCACTTAAAAATTTGTCTTGGGGAGAGCAACCTCCTCATTGTCTAGTTTGGATGAGCGAGAGAGCGACCCGTACACTAGGCTAGAGCCATATCCGAACCCCGATCAGACTACCGACCTTTTATACGGGACAGTCTAGTAGGAGGATTGGATTCCCATCAGCTCGCATAACCGCTCTGATAGACTGACATTATCACCTAAATAAAATTGACAAGATAATTGACCGAACCTTTACGGTCTTCAGCTTTGTGTTGAGTAGATGAACCAGGGGTTTGTTTGCTCATCTTGCGTGTTTCCAGATCTCATCCGCCCGACTCGTTAGATCAAGATGATGGGCAGGAGGTCTCTTAGGCAGCCTTTGGCTGCTCCGCTTTTTAGCACTCCGGCCCATTCATCTAGGTTGGTTCGTGAGAGCCGAGACCCACTCTCTAAACCCGAGTTCGATTCTGTCTTGTTCCCCCTTGACCACCTTCTACCCGTCCAAAGATATCAGTGCCAGATGAGAGGCAACAGACAGATGATTTATCGTCACCTGAGTTTGGGTCTTTTGCCTTTGCAGAGACCATGGCCAACAGTGAGGAGCACACCGATGGTCCCCGGTCAGAGACGATGACTTACGTATTGGACACACCGATGGTCCCCGGTCAGAGACGATGACTTACGTATTGGACTGGGATGCTATCAACACCACCATGTTAGCTTCCCTAGAGACTCTGCAGCGACAGATACGGGATCATGGAGCTTTCATGGTGGAGATGAGGAGAGAGATGGAGAGGCTGAGGACAGCACGAGAGCAGCCGAGAGCTGCGGGAGGGAGAGGCCATGTTTATCGAGATTTTGCGAGGGTCTAAAATAGTCCACTCAAGGCGGGACCACAGTGTCGCTGAGCGACTGCTCACGAAACCTCAATCAATCAACAATTAACCCATAACAAGTAATTCAAGCAATGAAAGTAAATGCGGAGTTAAAATTTATTATAACTCTACAAAGGATGTGTATAGTGTGCAAGCATTGTAGAGGTCGAACATAGGGAGCAGACAGGTAGAACGGGGCAATTGAATGCTCAAAATGTGAATGCGATGAATTTGTCTATAAATGCAATGTTTTTGTGGGTTTTTAATTTTATATTTTTTTATTTGATTTTTGATTTTATATTTTTTGTATTTTGATTTTTAATTTACTGTATTTTCTTTTTATATTTTGTATTTTTGTATTTTCTTTTTCTTTTAATAAGGATATAATATATATACAAAGTAAAAAAGAGAAAGATAAGGTATTTATAAAAATAAGTAAAAATAAGAAAAACTCAGAAAATAAAGTGTTTTTGGTATTTTTATAATTATCTGATGTTTTTGTGATTTTTCTAGATTTTTCCTTTTTTTGGTATTTTTAAAGTAAAAAATACTAGAAACAATGAATAAGGGTTGCTGGCCAAGATTAAAAATGAGAATAAAAATATCAAACAGTATCCAAAATTCCTCAAATTAATTTTAAAATAAAGACAATAAAATAGAGAAAATACAGAAACTGAAATTGTATTTTTACGATTTTTGTAGAATTTTTAAGATTTTTAGGAAGGTTTTTGGGGTTCTATAATTTTTAGGAGTTCTCTTTTGTTAATGATTTTTGGTCTGGAGCTAAAACATGCAGAAATGAGCAAAATATATTTTTTTGGGAATTTTCTAAGGCATTTTTATAATTTTTATGGACTTTTTCATGCAAACAGTAGAGAAAATGCGTGCTTTTGAATTTTTATAAATAATAAAATGCAATAAAAATGCAAAATAAAAATATGGCAAGAATCTATAATGTAGCAGGAACACTATTGTAATTTTTGTGGATTTTTAATGTTTATAGATGCATGTAATAAATAGAGGAAGCATAAAGAAAATACACGCAGACAAGGGCATTAATGTAATTATATAAAAGTGTGAGGGCCTGCGTGTAAAATTCCACAAAAATATAACTGAATAAATAACTTCCGGGACTAAATGTAAATACTCCAAAATGGTGAGGGTTCCCCTGCAAAAATGCCAAGGCACGCGTGACTTGCATGCGCCTGGCGGGGGCCCACTTGCAAGTACCCAAAATCCGAGGGGTCAAAGTGCAAAATATAAAAAGTATTTAGCCTGTAGATGAAAGTTTATGCTCTAAACTTTAAATACAAAAACTTACAGGGCGTAATTAGCAAAATACCCACGCAAAGCGGGATCCAACGACGTGGCCGAAGCCACTTATCCACGTGTCAGCTCCAGATGCCGCGATACCCCTTCGTTCTGACGGCCAAGATGAGATTAGACGATGATGATCCAACGATGCTGAAGCTTCTGAGCCTACGGTAGCTGCTCTTCTGGATGATCGGAGGATATCCAACATCGCTAGGTTGACCAGGAAGAACGCGCGAAGAACATGGGCCTAGAGAGATTGGATCGGCCAGAGCTCGAGCCTTCGTGCACATGGATCTCCTCCGACGGTCTCTTCATGCTCCTGTAGTGCTTCCGCGACTCCTAGGTGGCTTAGATGGGGCCGAAGACCAAGGAATGGCCTTCCACCCCTCGAGAACGCTTGGTTGGACCTGGGAAGGTGCGCTCGCTCAAAATCGCCTCCAAATGAGGCTCTTACGCATGTACCTGCAAGAGAGATTAGGGGTAGCCGCGGGCAAAATGCCGCAACCCACCAGGAGATGGAATGATGTGGAAATGGTAAAAATGGAGCTCGCCGGAGCTTGGGATAGCGGGTGAACGAATGGATGTGAAGCGAAATGGGAAGAGGCTACTGAATCCTACTTCTACCAGGAAGAAGAATCATGCGAGAAAAAACAAGTAAAAACAACACCTCCAAGGCAAAATGCCCGAGATGGAGACCTCAACGGCCGGGGCCGGAGGTGGGGTTGTGGAGCCCTCCTCGCCCTTGGTTGGGCTCCTCCCGCTAGCTGGAGGATGCCTGTCACGCCTCCACTCCAGAGCTCTGCGAGAAGAAGCAAAACCAAGGTCAAAAGAGGGCTCAAATTCGAAAAATGGAGGAAGGGGGGTTTTTGTACAAACGGCTGGTAGGCTCCAAAGATCGATGCATATCTCACGAATCGCTGATCCAATCCACAAGGTGAAGGCTAGGCGTGTAAGATCGATTGTCGAGGAGAAAAAGTTGTCAAGGAACCATCACGAGATAATGCAAAGAAGAGCCTCGAAAAATCCGCAAAAACGAGATAAAAACCACTTCTGACACTATACAGACCTCGGTCAGAGAGTTGACCGAGGCCAACCAGCGGATGGTTATGGTTGGTCCATGTGGACCAACCAGAAAAATCCCTGGTAAAAAGGTTTATTAATTCATTTAAAAATAATAAATGATTTAATTAATTTTTGGTTATAAAATATAAAATGTTTATTATTTTATAAATTATTTTATTATGATTTTTATTTATTTTTTCGAGGTATAAAATTACAAGTTACCATTTTAGGTCTATATAGGTATGTCTATCTATATATTTTATTATTTTATTTTGTATATTGAATTTATTTATTTTTGTTTATTATTTTATAAATTTATAAATATTTTTTTACACTTAAATATATTTTTATTTTATTTTTGTGAAGTATTTTGTACACTTAATAACATATAAGTATTAATTGTACATGTATATGTATAGGTATTATACCTATATATTATAGACAAGTATTTTATTTTTGTGTTTTATTTTTATTTTATTTCTATTTTAATGTACATATATGTTATAAATAATATTTACAAAATTATAAAAATATAAAATTATAAAAATAATGAGTACTTATTAAAATGAATATTTTAATCTGTACAAGTATACAATAGGGTTCCAAAACTCAACTTCTAAACCGTAGCTCGCAAAATACGAAACCACCTTCATTAAATAGCTTATGAGAAATCATATACAATTAAAGGTGAGTTTGATGCATTTCGAGTTTTTATTTGCGAGATACAGGTCTGGGAAGTTGGGATTCTGGAATCTTATTCAGATCATATCTTTTTATCTGTACATTATTTTTGTAGGAAATTAATTTTGTATTTTTCTATATTTAATTATCTACAACTTTCACGTACAAAGTTTCTTTATTTGAGGTATAAAAAGTGGAACCAGAAATAGGTCCCAAAATGAATAAAGAATGAATAAAATAAAAGGTATTTTTATTGTATTTTGGCCCTTATCTTCCCCTACTTTATTCCTTGTCGACCTAGTCATCGAGATGCCTAGGTCTCGGGGTTTCGGGTCATAAAATATTTACAATATTTTATTCCTTTTCTTTTATTTTCTTTATTCTATAATTTTGGCTTTAAAAACCACATTTTATACACTATTTACACAATGATGCATGAATGCTAAAATGCCTAAATTAAACCTATTTACATGCATTTACTAGGGGTTTTAAGGCCAAAATGATAGAATAAAGATGATAAAATGTAGATTCATCATCCCCCTATACTAGCCTTTGCTAGTCCCTAGCAAACACTTGTGCAATAAGTGCAGAAAAGAAAAATAAAGAAAAGAAAAAGAAGAAAATTGGATTAAGTTTAACTATCAAACTCGTCTTCATAAAATCAAAGTTTGGAGCTTAAGTCAGACCTTTGGAATTTTAGTTCGGGCGGAACCTTAATGAGAACCAGACTTGAAATCCAACAGCCTTTGAGAATCCCAAAACTCTGCTCAAGTCTCCTCAATAGCCAGGTCAAAAATATTTCAACTCATACGCAAACCCTTACGACTATGAATCTGACTTGTATAGTGTAAGTGATAGTGGCTCTCCCCAACTAGAATGACAACGAGACCGACTTCTCCAATATGACAACCCAATGATTCCCCAATCCAACAACTCATTCCTCAAGGAGCAGGGTATTCCCTTCTAAGTTCAAGTGACAACCAGCTCAATAGGAGGGGGGTGAAGAGAAGAATGGACGGTAGCCAGTGTAGCTACCTACCCTAGGATGCAAGACCAGTGTAGTCAAGTCATCCAGCTGTAGGCTCACATAATTTGACTTTGAAGCTCAAGCTTGCTTATTTGATTATACATACATGTACACTCCGGCAGGCATTTTTATTTTTGTACAGGCATGTCCACTTTTTTGGAGTTTTTTCGATTTTTTTGGAATACAATATACAACTTCATTTACATAGGGAGTTTTTCCTCTTGAGCCAGTAGACTATCCCTCTTTTGAAGCTTTATTGCAACCCACAATCTCCTACCCTTGAAACTCATCGTCACTGGATGGGTTGGGATGCACTTCCCTCTTTAGAGGAGGACAAGTGTTTCCACCTGTGTGCATCTCATACCGGCAAATCCAACCTCCTTACCACTCCAACTGAGTTGAGCCAAGTGAAAGGTGCGAGTGTCCAAGTTAGGTCATTATCAACAAGAGTCGTGCGTGTGCTCCGAAATACTCTACTTAGGTAGTCAAGAATCCATTGAACCAAGTCTCGTGATTTCCAAAGAATTAAGTCAACTAGACCTGAAGTACCCCAATTCCAACTCATATAAGGTTCATGTTAATTAGGTAGATTTTAAGGTCCAACCAAGCTCCAATCTTTGGATTTTACTTAGACTCCTTCAACTATCAAACTCAATCCGAAAAATGTTCATGCTATGCAAATGCTTATGCAGAAAAATATTTTTGTGATGCAATTTTCAAAGATTTTGAACTTTTTATGGGTTTTTGAAAAGATGATGCATATGCATTTTTTTGTGTTTTTCAAAGAGATTTTTCAACTGTTTTTGGATTTTAATTTTGCAAATGTTTTTGGGATTTTTGCAAACAAAAGGTTTTGGCCAAAAACTAGATACAAATATTTACACAGGGATGCATATTGTATTAAGAAGTGGGTTTTAAGAATTTACATGGGTAAGTGGTCAAAAATATATATTGAATTTTGGTGAGATGTATGTATTCCTCAAACTTATTTGACAAAGGTTTTTCAAACAATTTTGAAAACTATAGTCCAAAATAAATTTTACAAATAGCTTTTACAAACATGTACACACATTTGAAAATCATTTTGCAAAGGTTTTCCAAACAGTATATATAGATTTTTTAAATATTTTTACAACCATTTTCCAAACCATTTGCAAATCATTTTTCAAACATTTTATTTCACCCAAAGAAAATAATTTTTCAATCAAAATATTGTTACAAAGGTTGAAAACATGTAACAAAATGGTTTCCAAATAGTTTTAAAAAGATTTTTCACAAAGACTTTCAACTATTTTTCAAACATTTTGCAAAAAAATATTTTTACCTGATTTATTAATCAATAAGATATAAAAAGTATTTGAGGAATAATCACATCTTTTTATTAATGTTTTTAATGAATTTTATAAGTATAATTAGCCATAGTTATTAGTAAAAATACGAAAGTACGAGTTATGGCTAAAGTATATACGTAGTATATACGACCCCCTATACTTAGCTTGAGCTATGTCCTCATAGATCAGAGCAAGAAAGAAGACATAACTCGTATTGAGCATAGAAAAGTCTAAAGAATAAATGAGTAAGAGATGAATAAACGAATGAATGAGAAGTCGACCGTCCCCCCTATACTTAGGATTAAATAATCCTAAGTATAGCAGACTGTACACCAAGTAGGGAGGGTCAAGGGTGGGAATGAACAGATCATACTCAGATTGTCTCCCCCTATACTTAGGGTAAGATATCCCTAAGTATAAACAAGAAGAGGAGACAATGGAGAGGATCAAAGAATAGAAAATACTCGGGGTGCACACCCCCTATACTTAGGACAACGTACGCCCTAAGTATAGAATACTGACAAAAGGGGGCAACACCTTTTCGGTAGATACAGGAGATAGAAGAGGAAAAGAAGAAAAGAAGAAAAGAAATCAGAAGATGGAAGAAGAAGGAGAAGAATGTACGCATCACTCCCCCTATACTTAGGGTAAAAGAAGCCCTAAGTATAGGCAACAACAGGAGTGATAAGATGGAACGATGAATGAACACTCAGCTCGTCCATCCCCCTATACTTAGGACAAAGTACATCCTAAGCAAGGCAAACACGAGAATGGGTGGACAAGCAATACGATAGAGGAACAGAGGTAAACAAAGGACAACAAAGGTGGATATACACGGGATCAAGAAGGTTGAAAGCAAACCTTCTTGCGGGACTGCTGAGGAATAGATCTGGTATGGTGTAGGTCGACATCGGGTCTATGGTAGACGGAAGCCGATCAGGGTCGACAGGGTGGATATCCTCATGGGCCCTAGGGTGTGATGGCACAGACAGGGTAGTAGAAGAAGTACGACTAGGTCCAGTCTTGGGAGTCTCGCTGATATCAAAATGGAATGGGATGAACTCATCCTCATCGGAAGTAGTGTACTCAGTGTCGTCCTGCGAGGTCTCGTTCAGGTCAAAACCAAAAGGAACGAACTCATCAGTGGAAGTAGTCGAACTCTGTTCGTCCTCTATAATCTCAACCGGATCATCTTTCTCATCAAAAGGACCGAATTCCCGAATAAACGCAATCAAATAAAATTTGGCCTTCGTCTCATTTGAATCCAAGTGAACAGGAACAGACTCATCAGTAAAAGTAGTCGAGTCATGTCCGTCCTGTCTAGTCTCAGGATCTGCCCTCTGCTCAATGGTGTCGATCGTGTAGATCCAGCGGATGTCATCAACACATCGCCAATCACGGGAAGAGTAAACACCAAGGTCTATGCTTTCTGAGGCTTCCTCCTTGAAGAGGAATTCTCGGGTCTCATCATCGGTCATAAAGAAAATCTCTCTGATATCCTCATATAAATCATAGTCCTTGGGGTCAGCCAATATAGGTGAAGGTGCATCAGGTGCAGGTCTCTGGTCAGCAGTCTGTGTAGTGATCAACACTTCGCTTTCGTCAACAGGACGGAAGCGAATCTCTCCTGATCCATAGTCAATAACGACCCTTGTAGAGGCGAGGAATGGTCGTCCCAAGATGATTGGAGAGTGCTCCCCTGTGGAGGTCTCCTTGGGCAATACGACAAAGTCAACATGGTAGCTCGTGCCTTGAATCGATATGACGGTGTTTTCAAGGATACCCTTCGGCCTCTTGATAGATCCATCAGCAAATTGAACTATCATCCTGGTTTTCTTGAGAGGCCCTAAGTGAAGAGACCGTACCAGCGAGAAGGGTAATATGCTAATCGAAGCACCGCCATCGGGGAGAGTGTGATCACATGTGTGGTCAGAGATGGTGCAACTAATGAAAAATCAGTCATGCCCTGCTGAAGTGGGGCATGGATAATCTCATGAATATTGGCCACCACTTCGGGTTTAGTCAACATTTTTTGAATTTTTGGACCTCCTCCATACAAGGGAGGAAGTCAGAATCGGCATCTACACGAGGCATGCCAAGAATAGTTTGTACAATGGCATCCTCGGGGTCAAAGGTGGGACTGGGTGTGAATGAATGTGTGGTCAAAAATTCTGGCAGATGGGCACACTCCTCACAGTCTGAATCAACCAAAGGTCTCCCGGATTCTTTTTGGATTTTTAATTTTTCTCTTTTTTTGTATTTTGGGCGATTGCAAGCTCTCATGATAGTCCTCACTTGGTTCCAAATCATCAGATCGTGAAGCATTAATGTGGCTCTTATTCTTGCAAGTGAGGTTGTCAATCCTCGAATTCATTTGCTCCATGAACTGGGTCAAAGTCTCAATTGTGGACATCATGAGAGGTGACTCCAACAGCTCAGTCTCGGGTGGATGTGAAGGTGGAGGTGGAGGTGGAGGTGGGAGTGGGTAGAAGTCTGAGTCCTGATACTGCGGCTGAGGCGGATATGTACAAAAGTCAGGAGCAAAGTCCTCCTGGAAAAAAAGGAGGTGGACCGGCTGGAGTGAATGAAGGATCCGCAAAATTCGGATAAAATACGCTCCAGGCGACCATCTCGAAGCAAGAGGTAATGATCGGGAGAGCATGAAGGTCAAGTCAAGAGAGTGAAGAAGAAGGCACAAATGCGCAGAGGCGATCTAGAATACACACAATCAAGCATAAACAAACTCACACAAGGCAAACCCTCAATTCACCTACTCAACTCGGTGAAGACTACAAATGCAGTCTTTTTATCTTGTATGTTTTAGAGTTAGGTGATAAGTCCAAGATTTGCACAAACACTTAGGGGCTGAATGGGATTTGGGCACTAATCCTTAGTGTGTGCGCTAGCAAGTAAAATGAAGACAATGAGGGGATTACTCGCCCCAAGACAATATTTTTCTTTTTGGTTGATTTTAGGGTCAAGTAATGTTAGTAGTCCCAATTTTATTGGTTATCATTTTTTTTCAGATTTTTAGTGAGAAATACATAAACCTATCAAGGAGTCAATTTCACTTAGCACCTAGGTGGTCAAAATCAAAGGGAGAGTCGGAAAAGCAATGCAAGCGGCAAATTAATGATGTATGCTAAAGAGAAATGCTCACCTTGCCTCTAGCACTCTACATGCAAAGATGCTCAGCAGAATTGAAACCTATCTATATGCAAATGCAAGCCGATGAAATCGCCCTAAGTTCAGAAATTGCTATTAGCGTGAAGAACCAATGCTAATGACCTAGAATGGAACCGAAGTGTCCGGTCTTGGAGTTTTCTCGGTGCCCACCAAGATGGGTCCTGCACGCACTGTACGGAGAACTCTCAGGCGCGGTGGTTCCGAGACTAAGTGAGAAGCAGTTTAAATTTGACTAAGTCCAAACGTCACTATAGGTACATGCAATTATATTAGATGTTTGGACCTAATGCTATCGACAAGCAACTCCTAAAACTAAGGGCTCAATTACACAAAAATAAGGAAAACAAAATCGGAAAACAAATGAAAAAAAATGCGACGAAAACCGTGAAAAGCCGCGGTGAGCCCCCAAGTGTACAAACACTTGGAAATTAGGCCCGAATGTCCGAGTGTTCGAGTACATATATTATTACAATAATAGAGTCTCTCTCTCACTAAAATTACACAAATAGATGCACAAAAAAATAGAATGCTCAAAATTTGTCTTCAAAGTTCTCTAAGTCCTTCTTTGTGCTAGGCTAAAGCCGCCTCACGTGGGTGCAAAGGTGCTCCAAGAGGGGCTCCTCCCTCGATCCGCGTACGTCGCACAAAATCCAAACAAGGAGAGTGGTCAAACAATTCAACAATGTATATAAAATAAAGGAGAAAAATGTTGGAGCAAAAAGATAGACAAATAATCACAAGCACGAGGAAAAACCGAAATACGCGTTGTTGCTCCCCAGCAATAGCGCCATTTGTTTATCGAGATTTTGCGAGGGTCTAAAATAGTCCACACAAGGCGGGACCATAGTGTCGTTGAGCGACCGCTCACGAAACCTCAATCAATCAACAATTAACCCACAACAAGTAACTCAAGCAATGAAAGTAAATGCGGAGTTAAAATTTATTATAACTCTACAAAGGATGTGTATAGTGTGCAAGCAGCGTAGAGGTCGAACATAGGGAGCAGACAGGTAGAACGAGGAAATTGAATGTTTAAAATGTGAATGTGATGAATTTGTCTATAAATGCAATGTTTTTGTGGGTTTTTAATTTTATATTTTTTATTTGATTTTTCATTTTATATTTTTGTATTTTGATTTTTAATTTACTGATTTTCTTTTTATATTTTGTATTTTTGTATTTTCTTTTTCTTTTAATAAGGATATAATATATATACAAAGTAAGAAAGAGAAAGATAAGGTATTTATAAAAATAAGCAAAACTCGGGAATTAAGTATTTTTGGTATTTTTATAATTTTCTGATGTTTTTATGAGTTTTCTAGATTTTTCCTAATTTTTTTGGTATTTTCAAATTCAAAAATACTAGAAACAGTGAATAAGGGTTGTTGGCTGAGATTAAAATGAGGATGAAAAATATCAAACAGTATCCCTCAAATTAATTTTAAAATAAAGACAATAAAATAGAGAAAATACAGAAACTGAAATTGTATTTTTAGGATTTTTGTAGAATTTTTAAGATTTTTAGGAAGGTTTTTGGGGTTTTATAATTTTTAGGAGTTTTCTTTTGTATGTTTTTTAGTGATTTTTGGTCTGGAGCTAAAACACACAGAAATGATCAAAATTTATATTTAGGGGAATTTTTAAAGAGCTTTTATAATTTTTATGGTTTTTCTCATGCAAACAGTAGAGAAAATACGTGCTTTTGAATTTTTATAAATAATAAAATGAAATAAAAATGTAAAATAAAAATATGGCGAGAATCTATAATGTAGCAGGAACTATGGTAATTTTTGTGGAATTTTTAGTAATTTATAGATGCATGTAATAAATAGAGGAAGCATAAAGAAAATACACACATGTAGGGGCATTAACGTAATTATATAAAAGTGCGAGGGCCTGCACACAAAATTCCACGAAAATATAACTGAATAAATAACTTCTGGGACTAAATGTAAATACCCCAAAATGGTGAGGGTTCCCCTGCAAAAACGCCAAGGCACGTGTGACTTGCATGTGCCTGGCGGAGGCCCACTTGCAAATACTCAAAATCCGAGGGGTCAAAGTGCAAAATATACAAAGTATTTAGCATGCAGATGAAAGTTTATGCTCTAAACTTTAAATACAAAAACTTACGGGGCATAATTAGCAAAATACCCATGCAAAGCGAGATCCAACGACGTGGCCGAAGCCACTTATCCACGTGTCAGCTCCAGATGCCACGATACCCCTTCGTTCTGACGGCCGAGATTAGATTAGACGATGATGATCCAACGACGTTGAAGCTTCTGATCCTACGGTAGCTGCTCTTCTGGATGATCGGGGGATATCCAACGACGCTGGGTTGACCAGGAAGAACGCGCGAAGAGCATGGGCCTGGCGAGATTGGATCGGCCGGAGCTCGAGCCTCCGTGCACCTGGATCTCCTCCGACGGTCTCTTCGTGCTCCTGCAGCGCTCCCGCGAATCCCAGGTGGCTTAGATGGGCCCGGAGATCAAGGAATGGCCTTCCAACCCTCAAGAACGCTCCGACGGACCTGGGAAGGTGCGCTCGCTCAAAATCGCCTCCAGATGAGGTTCTTACGTATGTACCTGCAAGAGAGCTTAGGGGTGGCCACGGGCAAAATGCCGCAACCCACTAGGAGATGGAATGATGTGGAAATGGTAAAAATGGAGCTCGCCGGAGCAAGCTCCGACGAGGTGGGATAGCGGGTGAATGAATGGATGTGAAGCGAATGGGAAGAGGCTACTGAATCCTTCTTCTACCAGGAAGAAGAATCATGCGAGAAAAACAAGTAAAAATGACACCTCCAAGGCAAAATGCCTAAGATGGAGACCTTAACGGCCGGGGCCGGAGATGGGGTTGTGAAGCTGCTCCTCGCCCTTGGCTGGGCTCCTCCCTCTAGCTGGAGGATGCCTGTCACACCTCCAGTCCAGAGCTCGGCGAGAAGAAGAAGAAGCAAAACCAAGGTCAAAAGAGGGTTCAAATTCGAAAAATGGAGGAAAGGGGGTTTTTGTACAAACGGTTGGGTGGCTCCAAAGATCGATGCATATCTCACGAATCGCTGATCCAATCCACTAGGTGAAGGCTAGGCATGTAAGATCGATTGTTGAGGAGAAAAAGTTGTCAAGGAACCATCACGAGATAATGCAAGGAAGAGCCTCGAAAAATCCGCAAAAACGAGACAAAAACCACTTCTGACACTATACAGACCTCGGTCAGATAGTTGACCGAGGCCAACTAGCGGATGGTTCTGGTTGGTCCATTACATGTCTGAGTATGTACTTTTGGTAGGCCGATAGGTTGGTGACCTAATCAAGGTCTATACACCGGCGAGCTGGTGCGCATACGAGGGCATTTGACCAATACGATCCCTCAAAGGGATCATACATCTTCATTGCTGAACTAGAAAACATGAGCTCACTCTTAATATATTGGCATCAAATTCCACACATGGTCGTCTCGCTTTAGAAGCTTGACTGAATTTATAGGTATGGTATATGCTTTTGGAAAGTATATGATTAATACCAACTCCCAATGATCTGATGAGAAACTTAATGATAAAACCCTAAGGAAGACAGTTCAAATATGATCTAATACTTCGGGCTCACTCTAGGAATTCCATTATGTAGGATGTATGGGTATTAGGAATACTCAAAGGTGATGTGATCGTAAATGATTGTATGACACTTCCATTCCAAGGGAGTGGTGAAACATGTTTGGATTTTATTGATTCCTCTCAGAAGATCAGTATACTAATTAGTCCAAATGTTGGACATTGATCTGAATATGATTCAGATGCAATGAGAAGATTATATTTACATTTTGATTCAATAAAATATTATGAGAGGTTCCCGAGATTTGGATTTGAGATATTATCTCAATCCAAGTTACTATACATGGAATGTACAATTGCCATGTTCTTATCCCCAAGTATCCGTGGAGTAAGTGCACTGTTCTTGAAAGAGTTCAAGAACAAATCAATTGTTTATAATGTATCTGAGAAATGAGAAACGGATAATTAAATGTGATTTAATTATCATAAACAATATGAATATGATTCATATCATTTGGACACATGAGAATTGACATATAAGAATATTAGATATGATTTAAATATCAAAGATATGATTAAATATGGTTATCAATATCCATAATAATCATAAATATTATAAACGTGATTTATAATATGTTGGAGAGATTTAATGTGAATAGAATGTATAAATTAAATGTCGATGTGAATTGAATTCACATTGGATAATTAATTGTAAATGCAATTTACATTTTATATTGAGTGATTGAATTTGATTCATAATTGTCAATGGTTTATTTGCAATTGTCACAAATAATTTGAAAACTAGTTTGTATACAATTAGTTCTATGAATAAATATTTAATGTAATATGATTATATTATATGATGATTGGAGAGAGATTTCTCTCTCTCTAATCCATCATGGATGTCCAAGCCTCTTGAAGGGGGAGGCTTTCTCCTTCCCCCTTATATGGAAGATGGCTCTTTAGTCCTATTTTATTCATGAGAATCTTATTGATTTAATTAAGAAATATTTTAAGAATATTTGTAATGTATTTATTTTCTTTTAAATTAATTAATTATTATTGCAAATGGTTGGAATGAAATTTCAACGATTGATTTGAATTAGGAGTGCATTTCCACATTCCAAAATAGTATAAAAGGAAGGGTAGCTCTAGCCTTTTCTAACACAATTGCAAGAGCAATAAATCCTCTCTCTCTCTCTCTTGTTCTCATATAAACGTCCGATGAACGCAAAATCTACCTCTTTAATAATAGATCATTGTAGTATAGGAGGTGAAAATCGGTCAATCAAAAACCACAATCTGTGAATGTTGTGGAATAT
Source organism: Ottelia alismoides (assembly GCA_037367405.1). Lineage (NCBI taxonomy): Eukaryota > Viridiplantae > Streptophyta > Magnoliopsida > Alismatales > Hydrocharitaceae > Ottelia > Ottelia alismoides. The sequence goes on along the minus strand of JAZKJV010000729.1, from coordinate 1,113,944 downwards.
TTTTTCTTGGCAAGTCTACCAAGGTCGAACACAGGGAACGGTGATTCTTTACTCATGTGGTCTTAAATCAAATTAAATAATTAATTAATGTTTGATTATTTCTATGTTGAGAAAATGTAAAATGCAATGAGATGCTAATGTGATGCAAGGAAAACAATTCAGCATAGGATCTGGGATTTAGATTTCTGCTCCAAAATATGTTAATTGATAACCTCGAAATTTATCACAGATCAAAAGCAATAGTCCAAGAGAAATAATCAGAGTGTCAATAAATACTATAATATGTTCCGGGCTCTTTTGAAAATTTCTTTTAATTTCCCTGTAAATTATTCCTCAAACGATAAGCATCATCTTCGAAAAATACAAGGGAAGTAGTTTCTTAATCTTCCTTTTTGAAGCTCCTGCACAGGTTAAATTCTCAATAAATAATTATTAAATAATGTATGGGGATTCTTTTCACAAACTTTTCTCAATGGGGTCCCTGCATAAATATCATCACTTCCTCAAGCACGAATATGTCAAAAGTAGCCTGCAAGAGTTGATAGAGATCCTCGAATAATAATTGTAAATAAGCAACCTCATATCTGTTCACAAATTATGCCAAGTGATAGAGCATGAAAAGAGCTTCAAAATGACATATTATATGCTAAAAACGGAGTTCGTATGAGAAAGATATGCTAAAATGAAATTGCAGGGACTAAACTGTAATTAAAATAAAGTTTTTCCTTCAAAATGGTCCCTAGATGGACTTATCTGCAATTCAGGAATGTCGGCTGGGCCCGGAAGTAATTTACCCCTGGCAGGTGTATTTTTGCAATATCTGGAAAGTCCGAGGGCTCCGGTGTCGCGCACGTGCGTGAGCAGGCTCGGAGGCGGGCGAAGGCTCGGGCGAGGCTCGGAGTCTCGAGGCGGAGGCTCGGGGACCCGAGCCTGTGGTTCGGGGGTCAGACGCAGGTCCGGGCCGAGCCAGAGGTTTGGGGACCGCCCGAGCCTACGTGGCGGCTTCTAACGCTTCGGCTGACCCGAGCATCGAGGCTGGGGTCGAGGCTCGGGTGTGTGACGTGGTGTGATCTCGACCGTCGGATCAAGGGCTCGAGTCCCTAATCCGATGGCAGTTGTACTCTGACGAGTGCGAGCGTGTGGCGGAGACGGCGGTCGCGCGACAGTTACGCACGGAGGCGAGCGGTTGGCTGGGACGACGGTCGCACGACGATGGGCGAAAGGGCGACGAGGCGGAGTTGCGAGGCGGGGGCAGAGACGGTGGCTACGAGGCGGCACCTCCGCGCTGTGGCTAGACTCGGGCGGACTTCCTGCAAGACAGTTAGGCAAAACACAAGGGAACGGGGGATGAAAGTCGTCGGGGTCCGTGTGTGAGATGTCGGAGATGGAGCTGTGACCTTAGCGAGGTCGGATATGGAGGTGTGTGGTAGACTCGACCCTCTCTGATGAAGAAGAGATGGTACGTAGCTGGAGTCTCAACGGCTACTAGAGGCTACCGGAGTGGACGCGAGTGTGGAAGCTCGGAGCAGCACACCAGGTGGTGGCTGGATCACGCCGGAGGTACGTGGGCCTTGCTGTCACCAAGGCATCGTCGGGCTTTTGCTCCAAGGATGGCAGATACTGAGATGACTGAAAGAGGAGGTTTTTATAGGAGAGTGGCGGTTGTTGGTGGTTTCGTAACGGCCGGAGGTGGTGAGGGGCATTACAAGGAGGAGGTCGGCAGGGGGTTATGGAAAGGGGAACGACGTGGGGGGTTTGGATATGGGACGGCTGGATGGGGAAGAAGGTGGGGTCACGTGCTGGGCACGTGACCCAGGGGCGGCTGGAGAGAGAAATAGGTGGGGTGCCACGTGGCAAGCCCGGAAACTACCACATGGCGCCCCTAAAAAATTCAAAATTAAAAGATAAAGAAAAATAGAAAATAAATAGAAGAAAACCTCGGATCGAAAAAATTCCTTCATGAAAGTTGTTTGTCTTGACAAGATCTACAACTTTCATGAAGGACCTGGGAGTAAATAAGGTCACTGTACAAAGTGGTATTTTTGGCGGTTCTCCATGTGTATAGAAAATCAGATTTTAGGGGTTTTGTAATTTTTTTGGTGGTTTTAGAGAAGATAAAAATCTAGAAAAATTGCGATAAAATACAAGAAAATTATTTACACACTAATCTGATTTTTTTGGATTTTTAGTAAATAAGAAAATAGGAAAATAAATTAGAAGTAAGAAACACACTATTTTTATACAGATCGACAACGGACACTTGGACTCAGTCAGTTTCTTTGATTTCAGTTTTAATCTGGATTGGGATTTTTATGTCGCTTGATAAAACTTTCATCAAATAATACAAATGAAGAAGAATTAAAATTAAAAGGGTTAATTATATACATAAAATCTTAGGTAAAAAATGGCAAAGAGTCAAAATGCGCAAAAGAGGCCCAAAACTCAACTTTCACATATGAGCTCTGAATTTTACAAAATTGTCTTGTTTTGAAGATATTTGAACATGAATTACTTTAAAAGTGAGTAGACCAAAATCAGACACTGTATGTGGGAGATATGCTCATTTTAGTCTGTGAGATGTGAAATTAGACTTTGGGATCATTTGACACTTATTGGGGTTGGTAATTTTTTTGTATCTTCTATTTAATGTTAGTAATATCTACACAATGGAGGCAGTTTGGGGTCAATTGGAGTTAGGATGAATTATCTACAAATGTGAGAAGTTAGTGGCTTTTTGGCTAATTTACACTTGGGATTTTTAATGCCATTATGCATGATGAAATGCAGATATTATTTACACATGTATGAATGCTAATGATGCTTTGTTAATGATTATGAATGACTTAGTTGAATACATCCCTGACTGTGCGTGTGAATTTTCAAGGCTCAATTCATAGAAGACGCTTAAATTGAGTGATCCTAAAATTCTGGGCTCAACCAAGCTTTAATAAGATGGAATCCAACTTTTCTAATTTTCAGACTCTCTTTTTGTACATAGAATATAAGGATACGATTTTTAGTGTACTGCATTCATGATAGTCAAGTCTACACATCACCCAAAGTTCCAATCCAAGAGACTCTCCTCTAGACCTAATCCTCAACACTAGGGAATAAGTCTATTCTTGCTTCAATCAACCGTCTCATTAGTTTGTCAGACTTATAAGTGTAGATGGACGGCTAGATGATGGAGGGTACAGGATTGTGTCTATTTTTCTCTCCCTCACATTGGAATAAGGGGTCTCTCGAGTACCTTTTTACTCAAAACGTAAATTTTTAGATTGTTGACCAATATGTCCGTCAAGAGAGTTGGAGTCGTCTGCACTTGTTATCTGGGAGTACATCAGGGTGTGTCTCTTTTGAGCATCTAAGATACCTTCGACACCCAGACTTGTAGCATTTACGATGCAGAGCCCTTTTTTGGTGTCAGACCGACTCCTTGGTCCTAATTAGCATTTGGTCCAAGTGGACACTTTGAAAATATTTGGGAGCGCTCACATGGTGGAAGCTCATTTATAATTTAACTTGGATGATAGAGCTTTTCTTTGACATTTCATTGCTTTTGTTGGCTAGCTCCACCGCTTTTACCAAAAGCTGGTGCACATTGATCAACAATTTTCATTAAGTTTCAACACACCCTGGCACTTAGGTCAATATCAAAAAGATATCATATGAACTTGTTCACATACTGGCTAGGATTTTGTTGACACTCAGGTTTCCTGAAGCCTTCATTAACTCTATCCCATCCTCGAGCATCATTAGATCGGATCTAAACTCCAATCTCTAGTCTTAGTTCCTCAAGTGATATCTCAACTCATCTCATCAATCATGTAGTTGTGGAAGTGATTTGTGCTGATCATATTCATTGAAGGTAGAGATGAAGAGTGCAATATAGTGCTCAAATCTTTCGAACTAGGGAAGTATGGATAATTAAGTTCAAAAACCCTAATGACTAAGGTTGGCTAACAGAATCTCAAGATCTCAGAAATCAAGTGTCCTCAAAACTCCTCAAGCCTTGAGTGATGGTGAATGTGTTAAGAATATAGCAACCAAGGAATGTATGAAATGCTTGATGAAATGCAAGACCATGAGTGATGAATTTTTTGTTGTTGTTTTTTTTTGTTGAAAAAGGTATTATACACATAATATACACTACTTGTACACATCCCCGATGTTTGATAAAAACGATTAAAGTACGAGCTATGGATAGAGTAGGTAAAATATATACAAACATACCCCCTATACTTAGATTGTGCTATGTCTCCATAGCACAAAGTGAAATGTAGACAGCTCGTACTAAGTATAGATGGGCAAAAGTAGAAATAGAAGAAGTGAAGTATATACAATGAAATCGGTCCCCTAAGTATCGGGGGATCGAGAGCGTGTAGATGGATATACAGAATAGTGTTGGTTCCAGAGAGGTGGTTTATCTGGGCAGATCAAATCTTTCGTCAGAAGCTGTGCCTGGAGTGAAGGAGGTCTATTCAACTTGTACCAATTGCTCGTTGGATTCGACAAAATGTTTAAGTAGCTGACTGTTGACTATAGATGTTTGCGTAGTATCTGCGGTCTCTGAGATCTCAACACCACCATTATTGTGTACCTCTCTTACAATGAAGGGTTCCGTCCACTTTGATTTCAATTTACCTTGGAAAATTTTCAATTTTGCATTAAATAGCCAGACTTTCTGCCCTGGGACAAAGATATTTGTTCGAATGTTCTTGTCATGCCATCTCTGTACTTTGTCCTTGTAAATGGTGCTATTTTCATAAGCATGATTTCGGATTTCAGATAGTTCATTCAAATCCATCTCTCAGTTCTTCTTTCCTTGGTGACAGTTCCAATTAATCTTTTTGATTGCCCATTCTGATTTATGCACGAGTTCTGCGGGTAAATGACATGGTTTTCCATATACCATTCTAAATGGGGAGGTGCCCAATGGGGTCTTATAAGCCGTCCGGTAAGCCCATAGAACTTGGTCCAGTAGTTGGGACCAGTTCTTCCTGTCAGGGTGGACGAGCTTCTGTAAAATTCCTTTAACCTCCATGTTTGACACCTCGGCCATTCCTTTGGATTGTGGATGGTAAGGAGTAGCGACACGGTGCTCGATGTTGTATTCTTTAGTCAACTTCTTCACCTCCCGGTTGACAAAGTAGCTTCCCCCATCAGATATTAAAACTTTTGGAATTCCAAACCTCGAAATAAAGTTATCTTTCAAAAACTTGCAAACAATTTTGCTATCTACTGCTCGAGTAGGGATAGCCACCACTCATCTAGATAAATAATCAACCGCAAGAAGAATATATTCAAATCCTTGACTATTAGGGAATGGGCCCATAAAGTCAATGCCCTATGCATCGAATACATCACAGATGATCACTGGTTGCATAGGTATGGTATCTTTGGAACCAATGGTTCGTCCCGATCTCTGACAGACGAATCACGACCTGACAAAATTGTAAGCATCTTTAAACAAGGTCGGCCAGTAAAATCCACATTGCAATATCTTCTCAGTGGTCCTCTTCCCATAGTGATGTCCTCCCGCCTCCAAGGTGTGGCATAGATTGAGGATACTTTGGTATTCCCCTCGAGTATACATCTTCTCCATATGCAATCGGGTCCTTCAAAGAAAAGTAACGGATCCTCCCAATGATAGTGTCTCGCTTCAGATATGAGCCGATCAATTTTATTCCTGGGCCAACCTTGAGGAACTTCCTTGGTGACAAGATAATTCACTGTGTCTGCATACCATGGGAGTGAGTCAATAGCAGAAATTGACTCGTCTGGGAAGATTTCACGGATGGATTTAGATTCTGTAATTTTGTTATGTTCGATTCGTGATAAATGATCAGCCACGACATTCTTAACACCAGGTTTATCTTTAATTTTCAAATCAACTTCCTGAAGCAATAGTATCCACTTCAGAAGTCGTGGTTTTGCATCCTTTTTGGCTCATTAAGTACCAAATGGCAGAATGGTCTGTGAAAACTGTCATCTTCGATCCTAGAAGTATAGATCGAAATTTTTCCAAGGGAAAAACTACAGCAAGCATTTCCTTTTCGGTTACTGTGTAATTTTTTTGAGCAGGGTCTAAAACTTTGCTTGCGTAGTGAATAGCATACGGGATTCCATTTTTTTGTTGTCCTAACACCGCTCCTACAGTGAAATTGGATGCATCTGTCACGATCTCGAAGGGAAGAGACCAGTCGGGAGCTTGTAGGATGGGAGTCTCAATGATCCTCCACTTGAGTAGTTCGAAGGCTTCCAGACACTTATGATCTACTAGGAACTCGATGTCTTTCCCTAGGAGGTCAGTTAGCGGTCGAGCAAGTTTTGAAAAATCTTTGATAAATCTCCTGTAAAATCCGACATGCCCTAGAAAAGACCGTACTTGTTTCACATTTGTAGGTGGCTCGAGTTTCTTGATCACGTCAACTTTGGCAGGGTCAACCTCCATTCCCTTCTTGGAGATGACATGCCCCAATACAATGCCCTCTTTTACCATGAAATGGCTTTTCACCCAAGAGAGTACCATATTCACTTCCCTACACTTTTGGAGCACTCGATCCAGGTATGCTAGACAATCATCGAATGAATCACCATGGACCGAGAAGTCATTGATGAATCCCGGATTCATCACTCTAAATCTCATTTATTAAGCTCAATTCCCTGAAAATCAACAACATATCTACATCTATTCTGCATAATTAGCATTCATGCATGTTTTCATAAGAATGGCATTTTATCCATAATTTCTGCACAAAATAAGAAGCCAAAAATCCAAGCCAAATTTGACCTGTAAATAGCCTAACTTCCCGGATTTTTAACTCCTTCATGCTAACACCGCATAAACCAAAACCACCTCCACTGTGTACATATCACTAATCAAAATAAATAAATAATACAAAAAAATCACTAACCCAGATAAGTGGACCAAAAACCCAAACCCTAGTTTCAGGATTTTTTGACTAAAAGCCACATATCTTCTCCATCCAGTGTCCGATTTGTTCCTACTCACTTTTGAACTAATGCACATTCAATTACCTTCAAAACAAGACCAAGTTCAAGCGAATCAGAACTCGTATGTGAAAGTTGGGTTTTGGGCCTCTTTTGTACATTGTATATTTTAGCGGTTTTCTGACCTATATTTTATGTACATATTTTTCTTAATCAATAAAATTCCAAAAAAAATTAGATTAAGGTGTCTTTATTTGTCTTTAATTTTCCCATATTTTTCCGGATTTTTATCGACTTTAAAAAATGACAAAAAAATACAAAACCCAAAAATATAGGTATTCTATTACATGGAGTACCCCAAATATTCACTTTCTACATTTGACCGATTTTGGCTTTAATGTCTTCACAAAAGTTGTAGATCTCATCAAGACGAGCATTTTTCGTGAAGGAACTTTTTCGATCCGAGGTTGTTTACTATTTCTTTTTGATTTTACAAAATGTTTTTCTACGAATTTTCTGGTGAGCGTTTTTGAGCTTTTCTTTATTCGTATTAAAAAAAGCCTCTGCACGTGCGTCGCACATGCCTCGCCCGACCCTCTCTCTTTAACCTCCTGTGCCACGTGGCCAAAGCAGGGTCGTTCGATCAATGGCCGATTGAACGGCCGCTGCGCTTCATCAACCTCGCGCCACCCTTCCCCGATTCCTCCGCCAACCGCCCTCCGCTATCCTCGCACCGGCTACCCGTTGACCGCGCCTCCAACGCCAACAGCTTCCCCGCCTTCGTCGCAACGGCCGACCGACCGCCCCGTGATCTTCGTCAACCCCTCTCCTCTCAACCCTATTTAAAGCCATCGCCGCCCCTCCTCGCAAATCATCCGTCGATTTACACCTCCGGTCGTGACAACCACAGAGACGGTATGATCCAAGCCCGGCCTCCTCGTCACAACGAAGCTCCTCTGCCGCTGCTCTAGCTCCGGCCACCAGTCGCCGTCGAGCCGTTATCCTCCCATGTATTCTCTCTCTCTATCTCCCTCTATCTCTCTCTCTCTCTCTCTCTCGCTCTCCGCCATCACTCCGAGCTCCTCTCCGCTACTTCGAGCTTCCCCGACGACCATCGCAATGCCAACGACTTCACCTTCTTCGCACGCCAACCCGCATCGCCATCGTCATCTTCTCCAGTCGCCAGGAGCTGCTTCGACCTCGCCATCGTCGCCGACTTCATCCACGCCTGGAGCACCACCGGAGCCCCGCCACTTCGTCGCCATCTTCATCGACCTCCAGCTCCGCCAACCGCCGCTTCAGCGACGCCCCTCGGCCGTTTATCGGCCAATCGTGACTCCGCCTTGGACCGGCATCCTCTCCGCCAATCACAACCACCGCCAGAGGTCTCCTCCTCCGCCGTAAAGACACCATCGACACCACCAGGAGCAGCCTCCCCTACGACTTCCACCGGAGCCCCATCTCGACTCCAGAGCTTCATTGCCTCTGGTCCACCTCCGCCTCGCCGGTCCTCAAAGCCCTGCATCGCACGGCCTTCGCCACGCCAGGAGCATGACCGGAACCTAGGAGCTTGGGGCTCCTCCTCCGCCTCGCCAGACCGCCAGTGGCCGGGCACGTAGCCCGAGGCCCCAGCACGTGCCCAACACGTGCGTGGGGAACGTCATCTCCATCCCCACGGGTCACGTGCCCGACACGTGACCGCGTGGGTCATTTGCAGACCGCCCCCCTGAGCTTCCTCGATTTACGCATCAGTCCACCAAGCTAAGGGCACGTGCATAGCACGTGCCTCTTTGAAAAATTGCAAGAATTCCCTCCCGAGTTTCGGTGATTACATCTATGCCCTTTTGCATATTTTAATTCATTGCAAACATACCCCTGTGTTTCTCCTCTATTTTGAACCTTCTCCTCACATCATTTTATTTATTTAAAAATAACATTGTGTTCCTCATACAATTCTCTACATTTTGATATATTGTGGACATTTTTGTGATCATTGGTTAATTAATAATTAATTATTCTGCTTAAATTGTCATATTTTTCCCAGTTTGTGCTCTTAATTTCATAATTTATTAATCATTGCTCTAAAAATCCCTGAAAATCACCTAGTGTAGAGCTAATTGTGATAGACATTGTGCCCCAAAAAATTTAAATTTGCATGCATAATTTGCCTTGTAAAAATCATTTTGCATATTTCAGTATTTAATTTTTAATAGGTATTCAACCCTACATTTTCACGGTCTAGGATTTTTCTGAGATCCATTACCTAGTGATAGATCTTGGATAATTTTATCTCTTGAAAATAAGTTAGGTTCAATATTTATTATAATTAAATATTGAAATTCATCCCGTTTGCATTTAAAAATTCATAAAAAAAAATTCATATTGCATACAAAAATTCTAAAAAAAAATACAGTGCATTCATTTCATCTTCATTTACATCGTGTCCTATTTTCGTATTTTTCGGACATCATTTAAACGTATTTGGCATTTTAGTTCCTAAAATAGGCTGAATTTGCATTTTGCATCCCTTATTGCATTGAAAAATTTCAAAAATTATTCGCATCGAAAACCGAACACGAAATTGGATAGACATAATTCTAGGTTGTTCCTTTGCCTCCTTGTGATCGACCTTGGGACTTGTCCAAGTAAAATAAACATAAAAACCACTTGATTATTGATTAAAAATTTGTGGTTATTTCTTGACTGTTTCTGATCGCCGCCTACAAGGAACGACATTATTCTTTTTGATAGGAACAAGATAAAAACAACTCCTTAACATCGCGAATCTTGGACTCGTCAGATGGCACCGTTACCGGGGAGGCAAACGACTTAGTTTTGTGTTTTGACATTTTTCGTTCGGTTTTCCGCATTAGGGTAATCTGACCCCCGAATTTGTTATTATAAATTCCATTTTATTTCCTGCATTTATTTTTCAGCATTTATTTTGCTTATTTTATTTTTGATTATTTTTAGAGTCACTCTCTTACACATATCTCTCTTATTTTTCTTGTGAGATACCCGGCGTACGTGGAGCGGTTTTTCAAGAAACTGAAGCATCTCCACCGACATCCGAGAAAGCCTCAAATAATTTAAGATCGAGTCGAGTCGTGAGAGAGCGTAGAGTCTAGGTTTTAAATTTCTGCAAATTTCAATTTCTGCTCATTTATAACGGTTTCCGTTTGGACTCTCGCGCATGTAAAAAGACCTTGAACTTTTCTATGGTGTGTCGTGGCCTGTTTTACTCTCCGGTGAGGGTGGGGCCCAACTTGAGTGGCGATTAGGATAGACATGCACATACGGCTCTTAGAGCATTTATATTTTTGCTTGTGCTCATAGGATCTAAGGCCACACTGCACTTTAACTGAGACGTACAATAGATCGTTCAACTTAGATAAAAATTTAACTCAATTCTTGCTCGCTAATAGAACTTTCTACTTAGGTGCGGTTTTCATCGGCTTGCATTCATTTAGGATAATTTCAATTCTGTATTGCATCCCACATGGAGATTGCGAGGAGGTACTGTAAGTCTTCTAACTGAGCATACATCATTGTTTTCGCGTACATCGGCTTTTCCCGAATTCCTCCCTCTTGTTTTATCACATAATTTTAAAGGAAATTGGGACTGAATGGTAGACGTATATTTATGCTCATCTATTTTTTTAGTGATCACCTCATTAAAATTGGGACTGCTAAATATAACCGATCTTAAGAACCCATAAAATCAAGAATTTCTGCGGGAGAGAAACCTCGATATTGTTTGATTTTATCTTGCAGCGAGGAGAGAGACACACACTGGGATAGAGCCAAGCCAAGATTTTCATATAGACTACTGATTTTAAAAATGATTAGCTACTTCTCAGTGAGGAATACGGGTAGCCGTTTTACGGTCCGGACTTCCTTAGCAGAGTGGGTGGTTTAAAGGACACTGCGCAAGGCTCCTTCCTTAAGTAACACGGGTAGCCGTTTACGGTCCGTACTTACACCTATACTGGCTGAAAGTGGATGCAACTAGTCGTACGAACTCGGGACAGTCTTTAACGAAATATTGGCACCTAACAACTCGTTTAAACGGCTTGCAAGACTTGAATTCTCACCAATTAAAACTGACAAGATAATTGGCCGAACTCTTATGACCTTCACTAAGTGAGTTGATGAAAGAAATCTTTGTATTGTGTTTGGTTTGTGCGTAGAAAGTAAGTCATCAGCGAATACTGCACACTTGTGCCTACATCATAAACCGCAAACCTCTTGTTGACCTCGAGAATGGAAGATTGTGGTAATTCTTGTTCAGACTCCGTGAACCCTTCTTTCACTATCACAAACTCTCCAATCTCAAAAGCCCAGAGAGACTCTTACTCTGGACCTGCTTGGCCTCCGGGAAACCCGTCCCATGAACCTTATCCATACGATTCCTTCTTCTTCCTAGAGAGAGGACAGACCCACACTGTCTCTTTCTCACCAAAACAGATCGAGGAAAACTGTTACATCAATTCTTTCCACTCTATTAACTCGAACCCTTATATTCTGAAGGTGAAGAAGAAGAGATGCCAACCAAGATGTCTTCCAAGAAAGATCCTGAAGATGAAACCAATGACGATGCTATTCAAATGATCCTAGCAAGATTGGCTACATCTGAGCAGCAACAGCAGTTACTGAGAGCACAGCTTGAGCAATTGAATGCTGGGGAAGAAGTGCCAATGGAAGCCGCATACAACCCTGGACAGTACAGAGTGTGGAATTATTTGCAGCCACCACAACCAGAGATCCACTATGAACTGAAGCCACATTTTGTAAGTCAATTACCTCAGTTTCGTGGTAATACAACTGAGGAGCCATATGAATTCTTGTGGGACCTGGAGCTGATATGTTCTAATCTGAGGCACCCACAAGTCAGCCAAGACTACATTCGTCTCACTGCATTACCTTTCGCCTTGAAAGGGAAAGCAGACTACTGCGTGAAAAACTTGGGGGTGACTGTGACTACTTATGAGAGGTTCAAAAACCTATTTCTGAAGAAATTCTACCCCTTGAGCCAAACCAATCAAATGAGGACCTGCATCACCAGTTTCTCTCAGATGTCCAATGAACCACTCTGTGAGGCGTGGGACAGGTTTAAGGACCTACTACAAAAATGTCCCTGCCATGATCTGGACAACAACATCCTAGTCCAGTCACTCTACTCTAGCCTCAACCATGAGACTCAAGGGTTAGTTAGCGCTGCCTGCGGAGGGAATCACACATCGCGTGGAGCTGAGACCGTCTGGAAAATACTGGAGCAGATGGCAGAAATAAGACGGTCTTAAATTTCCAGTAGAGCATACACTGATTCCCTGAACACCCTTCAAGCCAAAGGCGGGAAGCAGACGGTTGCAGAAATAACGGAGGACTTGATTCCAAACATGCACTTCATTGCTGATAAATTGACAATAGTGGATAAGAGAATGAGCGACATCGACAACAGAATCTCTCAATTCCCAAAGCAGATGGAGGAGCTCACTACGAAGATGGCCAAGATGGGGATGCCTACTGCACCAACGGTTCCGATCTATCATGTGCACCACGTCCAGAAGCAGCTAGGATCAGAACAACAGCAACCATGGGCACATGACCAATCCTATGCCCAAGCTTTCCAGCAGCCACCCCCACCGGGCGAAACAGTCAAAGAAGCCCCACCCCTGACATTCGAAATAAACGGCATTTGGTACACACAGGACACTACTTGACATGGTAGTATGGGGGACCGCCAGCCTTATCAACGTCCACCCACTTTCTATAATGCCGCATTTCCTCAGCCTCCGCAACACCCTCAGAACACTGCATCTTCTCAGCATCTGAAGCAGCAGTAGCCCTACAATCGCCTGAACCAACCTCAGCAATACCGTCAGTAACACCAAGCTCCCAGACCATCAGCTTAATCATCCAATCCTCCAGAAGAACCTGTTGATCTCTAGAGACAAATGCTTGAGGAAATTCGTGGCTTCCGAAATGAGCTGTATGATCTACGGGTGGATGTTAATCGTCTATCCCGATGGAAGGATGAACAGACTGTTCCAGCCACAACCATCCCCGCCCAAGTTCAAGCTAACCCCAGTAGCTTGAATAAATCTCAATCATCTCAATACAATGGCCATGTATACTATTCAGATTTTTCCCAATCTGAACATGAGATCCTTTCGTTTGACAATATCCATGCCATGTCACTCAGGAGCGGAAGGACCGTGACCGTACCTGACCGGGCTAGAGAATCGGATGATGAAGCTTGGAAGATCAGCCGGAGGATGCTTCCAAGGAGGATGAAGAAGGACGCCTGATGATCCCAACACAAGAGAAAGGGAAAGCATCTATGGAGTCTGCAGAGGACCTTGAACCTTGAGTTGCTGCAAAAATACCTTTGTCATCTTTTTAGCAATCTGATTTTGATTATTATCAAAAATCTTATGATTGTAATAAAAACTCCAAGTCTAATAAAGATGCTCTTATTTATGATTCTGGCCCTCTATCTCCTGTTTCAAATACTTCCATTCCCTTTCCCCATGCTCTCAAGAAGGGAAAACAAAAGAAAAACATTCAGGATGACCCAGTAATGGAAAGGTTTTGTCAGCAAAATATTACAGTCAAAGTGCCCTTCGATCAGTATGAGGTCAGTAATCCAGCCTTTCAGAAATATTTAAAGGCAAAATGCACTCCCACCAGGACTCGTACAAAGAGAACAAGTCAATTTGTGGAGACTCACATCTTGACAGTTGCCACCACCAAATGTGTCAAAAACCAGCATCTACCAAGAAAGAAAAGGGATCTGGGCACCCATTATGTGGAGAGTCGCATTGGCGGCATTGCGTTCACACGCACACTTCTCGACAATGGTTCTTCCATAAATCTTCTACCCTTAGCCTTATATTACAGATTGGAGTTAGTCCCTCTCAAGAAATCATCATCTTTACTCCAATTTGCTGATAAATCCACCAAAAGACCTAAGGGAGAAGTGAAGAATGTCATCATCATTGTCGAGGGTACAGAATACAAAGTGGACTTCACTGTCCTTGATATGGAGACTCCGAACCATTGGAAAGAATCGCAAATCGTTCTCGGAAGACCATTCTTAAGAACCGCTAAGGCTGTGTTCGATTACGGGTCTGGCATTATGAAATTCCGTTCTCCAGGCGGAGAAATAGACTTAGAGATGAAACAGACAAAGTGGCAGAGGCCAGACTCCGAATCCACCATTGAAGATGCTGAAACATCAGAATGCAATCTCCTCAGAACCACTGGGTCGTGGGATCAACTGCCAGACATACAGATAGAAAGCATATCCTCAGAATAAGAAATAATGCACAATGCAGTTTGCAAGATATTTCCAAACATATCAAGACACCCAGATTATTACACTCTTGATGACACAGAAATCCTCTCGGATTTGTCAATCCCATCATCTCTGGGACAATCAAGAAATATCGATGATGAGTCGGACACGACTCTGGCCGAATTACCTTTCTACTTTAGCGATCTGACTCACCTTTCTTCGGAATTGGTAGCCAGCATCTCACACAGGGATTCACCGCCAACTGACACTGAGCTAGATACAAAGATAATTCAGCCAGACTTGATTGATGATTCAGAATTACCAGAGCTAAAACCACTACCTCCCACACTGAATTATGCATTTCTCAATGGACCCATAGAAAAATTCCCTGTGATCATTAGCTCATCTTAACACTGGATCAGGAGTCTAGACTACTCGAAGTCCTTGAGCGAAATCAAAAAGCCATCGGTTGGATTGTATCGGATCTCGTAGGAATAAACCCTGCTCTCTGCTCGCACCAAATTTATGTTGAGGATAATGCAAGGCCTTCCCGTGAATTTTAGAGAAGATTAAACCCCAATCTTCGGGAAGTAGTTAAGAAAGAGATAAAAAATGGTGCAAAACAGGATTCATATATCCCATTTCTGACTCCAAGTGGATGGCCCCCTTTCATGTCGTCCCGAAGAAGTCGGGAATCCAGATGGTCACCAACGAGGAAGGGGTAGAGATCGCGACCCGAGTGCCCATGTCGTGGTGTGTCTGTGTCGATTACATGCGCCTGAATGCTGCGACCAAGAAAGATTACTTTCCACTGCCATTTATTGATCAAATCTTGGAGAGACTTGCAGGGAAAGAATTCTTCTGTTTTCTTGACGGGTACTCAGGCTACAATCAAGTAGCTATCGCTCCTGAGGATCAGGAAAAGACCACTTTCACATGTCCCTTCGGAACTTACACATTCAAGCACATGCCATTCGGGCTTTGTAATGCCCCGGGCACATTTCAGCGGTGCATGATTGTCGTATTTGCCGAAATGGTTGGTGATTTCCTGGAAGTCTTCATGGATGACTTCTCGGTTTATGGTGATTCATTTTATACATGTTTAGCGCACTTGGACCGAGTCCTCCAGAGATGCAGGGAGGTTAATTTGGTACTCTCCTGGGAGAAAAGTCACTTTATGGTGACTGAGGGTATCGTGTTGGGGCATGTCATCTCCAAAAAGGGAATGGAGGTCGACCCTGCCAAGGTGGATGTGATCAAGAAACTTGAGCCACCAACCAACGTCAAGTAAGTGAGGTCTTTCTTAGGGCATGTTGGATTTTATCGAAGATTCATCCCTGATTTTTCAAAGATCGCCCGCCCACTGACTGAGCTCTTGGGCAAATACACCGAGTTTATTGTAAATCACAGGTGTCTAGAGGCCTTCGAGCTTCTGAAGAAGAAAATATGTGAATCGTCGATATTACAAGCTCCTGACTGGTCTCTTCCCTTCGAGATCATGACTAATGCATCGGATTTTGCTGTCGGAGCAGTACTTGGACAAAGAAGAGATGGAATTCCTTATGCGATTCACTACGCGAGCAAAGTGTTGGATCCTCCATAGAGAAATTACACAGTGACTGAAAAGGAGATGCTCGCAGTTGTTTGGGCCCTTGAAAAATTCAGATCATACATATTGGGCTCCAAGGTGACGATTTTCACAGATCACACGGCAATCAGAAATCTCATGGATAAGAAGGATGCCAAGGCACGACTTTTGAGATTGATCTTGTTAATCTAGGAATTTAATTTGGAGATCAAGGATAAACCTGGAATAAAGAATGTTGTTGCTGATCACCTTTCCCGAATCGAGCAAAACGATAATCCTGATATCGGACCAATTAAGGAGACTTTTCCAGACGAATCAGTTTGCGTCATTGATTCAACCCCATGGTATTCTGACATAGTGAACTATCTTGTCTCCAAGAAGGTTCCCTTTGGTTGGACCAAGAGAATGATTGATCAATTAAAGTCAGATTCAAGAAAATACCATTGGGACGGTCCTTTCCTTTTTTATGAAGGACCGGATTGTGTCTGGCGAAGATGTATTCCTCAGGAGGAATATCAGAGTGTCCTCACACATTGTCATTCTCTCGAGGCTGGAGGACACCATTCGGGAAAGAGAACCGCGCACAAGGTACTCTGATGTGGATTTTACTGGCGGACCTTATTTCAGGATGCTAATGAATTTGTGCGATCATGCCCAGTTTGTCAAAGAATGGGAGGGACTGTTGGTCATAAAGATGAAATGCTCATGCAACCAATGATATTCTGTGATGTTTTCGATGCATGGGGGATCGATTTTATGGGCCCCTTTCCCAATAGCAATGGATTTGAGTACATCTTGTTAGCAGTTGACTATTTATCAAGATGGGTAGAGGTTATTCCAACCCGAACTGCGGATAGCAAAATCGTCTGTAAATTCATCAAGGATAATATCATTGCAGGATTCGAGATACCAAAAGTTTTGATTTCTGATGGAGGTAGCCACTTTGTGAACATGGAGATGAGATCTTTGGCTAAGGAGTACAAATTTGAGCATAGAATAGCCAACCCATATCATCCACAATCTAATGGCATGGCAGAGGTTTCTAATAGAGAGGTGAAGGGTATTCTTCAGAAGTTGGTCCGTCCAGATAGGAAGAATTGGTCGATGCTATTGGACCAAGTTCTATGGGCCTATAGGACAGCTTATAAGACCCCACTCGATACTTCACCTTTTAGGATGATCTATGCAAGCTATGCCATCTACCTGCAGAATTGATCCACAAATCTGAATGGGCGATCAAAAAGTTGAATTGGAGTTGTCACCTTGGGAACATATGTCGAGACCTAAATCTGAATGAGCTAATTGAAATCCGAAATCAGGCATATGATAACAGTGTGATTTATAAGGACAAGGTCAAGAGATAGCATGATACACACATTCGAGACAAGACCTTTGTCCCTAGACAGAAAGTGTGGTTGTTTAATGCTCGGTTAAAGATTTTTCATGGGAAATTAAAATCAAAATGGACGGGACCATACATTGTCATCGATGTGCATACCAATGGAAGTGTAGATATTGCCGAACTCAAAGAGGATGCACAATCTTTCGCAGTAAACGGATAGTTGTTCAAGTTGAGGCCATCTATTTCACGCAGAGCGAGGACATTGAAAATCCATCAGATCAAACCCACCCTCCCCCCCGACCACATCGATCCCCTTGTACATCTTCTCCCTCTACTTAGGCTAAGGCCCAAGTATAGGAGGGGGGACCGATGCCATTTGTATATACCATTTCTCTCATCACACTCTTTCTCCCCGATCACTCCATTTCCACCCTTCTCTTATACTTAGGCTGACCAGAGCCTAAGTATAGGGGGAACCGACACTCACCTGTATATACTTTCCTCATATCCCGACCGCCTCTTTTTGCGCTCTTCTTCTATACTTAGACTGATCACAGTCTAAGTATAGGGGGGCGAACCATTGTATATAAATTTCTAACTCTCTTACGCTTAGCCTGAGCTATGTCTTCATTACGCTTCTTGTGCTCTGAGGACACAACACCCGCTAAGTATAGGGGGTATGTATACGTTGTATATATTTTAGCCATACCTCGTACTTTTGCGCAAGTCTATATGTATTTACGGGGTGGGTAATTCATTTGAAAAAAACAAAATAAAAGAAAAGAAAAAGAAAAAGAGTTTTGCTACTAACACTAACTGTGCTCAAAATTTTTGAAAAAAAATGGCTTCTTATCTATTTTTGCATAAAAAATCTCTTGCATAAAATGTCGAAAAAAAATCACAAAAAAATGTGTCTGCATTTCACAAACCTGCACTTCATCCAGCATCGCATTCATCCGCATCTGTGAAAAGTCATTGGGTTCTGAACGGAGTTATGAGTAGAAACCGAGAGTGGTCTGGACTTGACCTTAATCCACCTAATTTTCAGAGGAACTTCACCGAGAAATAGGATTTTAAGAGCTTCAGGTCTTTTGACTTAATTCTTTAAGTTCCACATGACAATGTGCAGCGTTCGACTCTTAGTGTCTAACCTGGTCTCTTCATTCTGGGTACAACTCTGGAATAGGGAACTAATTTGTACTCTCGCACTATGCACTTAGCTCAACTCAGACGGGATGTTGGAAGACTTGTGAGTCTCTTTTCTGGTAGTGTGGAAATCTAAAGATCGGAGTACGGGTTGAAATAAAGCTTCGGACAAGGGATGGACGGCTGGGCACAATTTTTTCCAAGACCCCAAAAAAATGTACGGAACAAAAAGATTCTATATCCGTAGGGGCACAACAAGATCCAAGCAGAACCACCAAAAATTCCAAATACAAAGAAGCAACTACCAAATAAAATCCGACCAAAAAGGTCCAAGCTTCAAGAAAACCTGCAGATCTTGGTGGAGACTCGGCTACACTGGCCATCTTCACAAGGAGAGGTGACTACACTGGCTACCCTCCAGTTCTTTTCCCCTTCTTCTATCTCCTCCCTCAATTCGATTGTGAACACAACGCGACAAACCTTAGAAGGAAATATCTGACTCCCCGAGGATGAGTTACTGGAGAGAAGAGGAGCATGGTAGTCCAGCATTCTGGATGGGTGTTGAACGCGATTTTTGGAGATTGGTGATTAATTGGTGAAAACAGGGTCGTTGATTTATCCCCAAAATCCCGTGTCAACAAAAAATATTTTTTTATGATTTTTGCTACTTATTAACATGTATAGTGGACAGGGTCGAACTCAGGGAGCCTACAATTCCCGAGGGTTATTCAATTAATCAGAAACTAATTAAAAGAAAACAGGAATCTCAAAGGACAACTATCCTTGGTTTTTGTGATTTTTATCTTTTTATTTTTTTTATTTTTTTTATTTCTAATTTTTTTATATTTTCTGATTTTTAAATTTTTAGTGATTTTGATTTTGCAATTTTTTTTATTTTCAAAAATAAATGAAATCAATGCACGAAATTGATTAAATACACCACGACTCTTTTTGCAATTTTCAATTAATCAAAGAAACTCAGAAAAAAATCCAAGGAAAATGTTTTTGTGTTTTGAAAGTTTTGAAATGTTTTTAAGAATTTTTGTGGAATTTTCAGATGTTTTTGTATTTTTCTAAAATTCAAACAGTGAGAAAATAAGAAAAAGTGCACAGCCTGGAGTAATTTGCAATTTAAAAATATTTAAAATATCCAAAACTTCTGGCACTTATTTTAGGACAAATTAGAAACAAATATCTACAAACAGAAACTGAAATCACAATTTTTGGATTTTTGTAGAATTTTTTATGATTTTTAGAAGATTTTTGATATTTTTCAATTTTTTTGGATTTTATAAATAATTAATGCATGAAAATTGGCAAGAAATTAAAAGACAATGAAATACAACTAATCTAATTTTTTTAGAATTTTTAGAGGTATTTTAGAATTTTTATGAATTTTAGAATTTCAAACAAGGCAAAATGACATGTTTTTGATTTTTTAATGATAATAAATGAAAGAGAAATGCAATGGAAAATTTATGCTAATAAAACAATCACATGAAGAGCATAGCACAATTTTCTCAAAATTTTTGGGTCATGAATAACATTTATTTCAATAAAAGATCATGCAAATCATTGTTCTGCAGTTCAGGGGCTTAAATGTAAATAATTCAATGTTTTGCATCAGATAAACAATAAGAATAACGAAAAGGAGAGAATTTGCAATTTTGACCAATAGATCATGTGTCTGGCATGTGCTTGAGGAGCTGAGAGGGACTCCTTAGTAATTGTCAGAAGCTCTGGGGGGACAGAATGCAATTTTCAAATCTTTTGGGGGCTCCACTGTAAATTCTTCAAATAAAATAATCAAACCCTAAGAAGGGTTTCGTTCTTTGCACAGGATGCCAAAGGGGAACACAAAGAGGGCAAGGGGTGGCGCCGCTCTTCCTTCCTCCCCACGCGGGGGGCGGCGGCTTGGCACAGCCGGTGCTCGACGGCAGAGGACGCCTAGCGGTGGCGCGCGGCTTCCGCAAATAGCGACGCGTGTCGGCGGGAGGTTCGCGTCGTATTCGGATGTCGATGAAGGGCGTCGGCGGCGGCTTCGGCGGGTCTTTGCGGCGGAGAACCTCGGCGCGGATGCGGAGCGGGGACGGCGCACTGGTACACGCACAGGCGCGGGGGCCAGCGCGCGGCGGGCGCGGCTGTACAGGGGCGATGGAGCGTCGCGCCGCCTATGGCGCCGCGCGACGGTCGGGCGGTTGAGGTTGATGGACGCGGTGGCAGCACGGCTCGATGGAGGGAGGTGCCGCAGGTTGCTGCGCCGCCGGCGATGGAGGAGGGCGGCCGGTCGCCTGGAGGTCAGTGGAGGTGTCGCGCGCACGCGTGGCAGCGTGTGGTAGCTGTGCTTTGGCGACCTTCGGCTACGGCCGATGGTTGAATTTTTTTTATTTTTTTTATTTTTTTTATTTTTTTGTAATTTTGTTGTAAACAGTAAAGAAAAGGAGGAAAAAAACTTTTTTTTTATTTTTTTTTGTAAATCCGAAAATAAGAAAGAAAGAAATAGGAAATGAACTTTTTTTTTTTTAATATTCCTGCAAAACAAAAGTTAGAGATAAGGAAAAACAATTTTTTATTTTTTTTATTTTTATCCTGCAAAACAAATGTTAGACATAAAATATTTTTATTTATCTACAAAATTGGGAAACGAATGGGGATTCGGCGAACGTGAAAGGAATCGAATCCGACTCTCCGACCACCGTGCGTGGTCGGAGTTGGTAGATCGTGAGAGATAGAAAACGAAGGCGGAGAGATCAAGAAAATGAGATGAAAAATCGAGTCGATGGCGGGTCAAATCGAGATGAAATTTTTTTTTAAGATCTAGAGAATAAAATGATGATAAAAAATGTGATAAAATAAAAAAAACGATTAAACTAGGAAAAAAATGCGAAGAACAATTGGATCTCACCTTAGGAGCGGAAAATGGATCGTAATCGCCTCGACAAGGCCGACTCGCTGTCACCGGACAGCTCGGAGGCTCGACACCTTTTCTCGATGAAATTTTTCTCGGAGATCGGGCTCCTCTCTCTAAAGATTGATCAGGTTGGAATGAGGGAGATGGAGCCATATAAATAGAAAAGAGATGAATTTTGAATTTTGAAGAAGATAAGAGAGATTTTTGAATTTTTTGGTGGGAGAGATAACATGAGAGATAGAATAGAAAGATAAAATTATTTACAAAATTATCTAATTTTTTTGATTTTTCGTCACTTTATTTATTTGAATTAAAAAATGTTATTTTTTTATTTTTTTAAGATGGTTAGTGAAAAATAGCAAGTATATACATGTACTATATACATATATGACATTAAATACAAGTATAAGTGGGGAAATTAACCTTTTTTTCTTTTTTTTTTTGTTTTAAGAATTTTATTAATTTTTTTATTTTTATTTTTATTTTAAGTAATTAGTAAAAATATTTACAAATATATATACAAATACAATATACACAAAATACAAGGGAAAATTGCACAAACCACCCCAGAAAACCGACTTTTCAACCATAACTCCAAAAATTATAAAATCACAGCCATTTTGAAGATAATTTGATTTAGAACTCAATGGAAGTGAAATTGGTTTAATTTAATATCATATGGAACATGAATTGATCTTTCAATTAGTGCTTAGTGGCTTTTTCCAAGTGTGGCTACTTTTATTATGTACATGATTTAATTGTGCAATCAGTTTTATTAATTAGGACCCATTTCTATTTACAACTTTGATTGTGAATGTTATTTGATTTGGGGTCAATTAAGGTACAAATAAATTAGTGTTAGTTTTATACAGATATACACAAAATAAGTGAGAAACACATTTTTTTTAGATTTTCTGGTTGAGGACCCTATCTCCCCCTACTTTATTCCTGGTCGATCAGGTCAAGTCTTGACCTTCTCTCAGGGTTCGGGTCAGCCTGTATACAGTCTTCCTTTTTTTATTTTCTTTTCTTTATTATTCCTTTCTTTCTTTATTTATTTATTTTAGGTTAAAATTAGTAAGAAATGTACAATATTTACACACAAATGCAAGTTAGTAAGAATATGGAGTTAGCGTTATATGCAGGTGTTTTATAAGGGATTTTAAGCTAAAATAAATGAATAAAGATGACGAATCGCAGATTCATCATCCCCCTATGCTTTACCTTTGCTAGTCCCTTAGCAAACACTTATTTGAAAGAATAAGTGAAGAACAAAAAGAAAGGGAAAATAAAGAAAGTAGGACAATATTGAGTATTAAACTTATCTTCATAAAATTATAGTTTGGAGCTCTGTCGGACCTTTGGATTATTTGTGTGTCGGAACTTCTGTGAGACTTAGAATTTTAAAACCAACAGCCTTCAAGTTCTACACATCATTGTCACAGTTTTGGCCCAGAAGTCATCTTAGATCGATCCTCTTCCCAAAGCATACCCTATGAACATTGAACAATCGACTCATGTGTGTGAAAAATTTTTAGCTCTTCCCATCCAGAATGCCGGACTACCATGTAAATCTCCTCTCCAATAACTCGTCCTCGGGGAGTCAGGTATTTCCTTCTAAGGTCTGTCGTGCTGTGTTCACAATCGAATTGGGGGAGAAGTTAGAAGAATGAGAAAAGAACTGGAGGGTGGTTTGGTGTGGTCACCTCTCCTTGTGAAGCTGGCCAGTGTAGCCGAGTCTCCACCAAGATCTGCAGGTTTTCTTGAAGCTTGGACCTTTTTGGTCAGATTTTTATTTGGTAGTAGCTTCTTTGTATTTGGAGTTTTGGTGGTTCTGCTTGGATCTTGTTTTGCCCCTACGGATATAGCATCTTTTTATTCCGTACATTTTGTGGGGTCTTAGAAAAAATTGTGCCCAGCCGTCCATCCCTTTTCCGAAGCTTTATTTCAACCCGTTACTCCGGTCTTTAGATTTCCACGCTACCAGAAAAGAAACTCATACAGTCTTCCAACATCCCGTCTGAGTTGAGCTAAGTGCATAGTGCAGGAGTACAAATTAATTCGCTATTCCAGAGTTGTACCCAGAATGAAGAGACCAGGTTAGACACTAAGAGTCAAATGCTGCACATTGTCATGTGGAACTCAAAGAATTAAGTCAAAGACCTGAAGCTTCTAAAATCCTATTTCTCGGTGAAGTTCCTCTTAGAATTAGGTGGATTAAGGTCCAACTAAGCTCCATTCTTCAATTTTATTCCAGACATAGTTTAAATATCAATACTATCCAGAAAAATGCACATGCAAATGCAGACTATGAACAATGCAGAGAGTTTTTTTTTTGAAGAATGATGCACATGTGAAAAGAACCAATTTTTTAAACAATTTTCTAATTTTGACTTTTTATGGATTTTTGGAGAAAAATGCAGATGTGAAAGAAAGGTTTTTTTTTCTTTTTTTTTATGCAAATTTTTTTATGATTTTTGGTTTTGTAGTTTTTTTTAAAGGAGAAAGGGTTAGTAATATATACAAGTATATACAAGAGACTTTTTTTTGTTTTGTTTTTTTTATGTTTTTTTTGTTTTTGTTTTTTTTTCTCTCTCTCTCTCTCTTCCCATTTTTTTTTGTTTGTGTTTTTTTTTGTGTTTTTTTTCTCTCTCTTTCTTTTTTTTGTTTTGTTTTTTTTTATTTGTTTGTTTTTTTTTGTTTTCTCTTTTTTTTGTTTTGTTTTTTTTTGTTTGTTTTTTTTTCTCTTTTTTTTGTTTTGTTTTTTTTATTTGTTTGTTTGTTGTTTTTGTTTTTTTTTGTTATTTTTGTGGATTTTATAAAATATACACATAACCCTCCAAATAAATATATTTAAAAGTACGAGTTATGTCTAAAGTATATATACAATATATACGACACCCCCCTATACTTAGCTCGAACTATGTCCTCATAGTGATCAGAGAGCGACAACGGAAGACATAACTCGTGCTAAGCAAAGAAAGGTGAAAAGACTCCTATGCTACAACGACTCAAAGAAAAGATAAAAATGAAGAGAAGTTGGTGATCCCCCCCTATACCTAGGATCAAGTAATCCTAAGTATAGTGGAATATACAAAGGGGGAAACCGATGAAGAGAATGTACAGACTCACAGAGACACGATATGAACAACATCACCCCCCTATACTTAGGGTAGAGTATCCCTAAGTATAGGCAACAACAACAAGGGTGATAAACAGGACGAATATGAACAACACAAATCCTTCACCCCCCCTATACTTAGGATAAAGCACATCCTAAGTATAGCATATATACACACACACACACGGAAAAGGGGTGAATGATAAAACGGGAGAAGACGGAGTGAAATGAAAGGATATACAAGAGGAGTGGATGTACAAAGGTTAAGAAGGTCGAAAGCGAACCTTCTTGCGAGACCGCTGAGGTATGGATTTGACAAGATGTAGGTCGATATTGGGATTATCATTAGATATGAACTGAGTAGAATCGACCAAGAATGTATGCTCAGCGGTTTCAGATTGTGCAGGCCTAAATCGGTTATTGGAAGTAGTGTCATCATGTCCTGCCTTGGAAGTCTCGCAAACATCAAAGTAGAATGGCTCGAAATCATTATCAGAAAAAGTAGGATCAATTTCAGCCTGGCGAGCCTCTACTGGATCATCATCTTTATCAAAAGGCCCAAATTCCTTTATAAAAGCAATCAAATCAAATTTGGCCTGATCGGTCTCTTCTTTATCAGGGTGAGTAGGAACGGACTTATCAGTGAAAGTAGTCAAATCGTGTCCGTCCTGTCTAGTCTCAGAGTCTGCCTTCCGCTCTAGGGTGTCTATCGTGTAAATCCCGCGGATGTCATCAATGCATCGCCACGTACCAGAAGAGGGAACTCCAAGGTCTATGCTTTCCGAGTCCTCCTCCTTGAAGAGTAATTCTCGGGTCTCAGTATCATCCATCATATAGCAAAAATCTCTGCTAGTATCATCATGATCAAAGTCCTTGGGGTTGTCTAACACGGGCGGGCTCTCATGGGATACAGGTTTCTGGACGGTAGTGGGTGTAGTGATTAACACATCGCTCCCTACATCAGAACGGAAGCGAATCTCTCCTGAACTATAGTCAATAACGGCTCCCGCAGAGGCAAGGAAAGGCCGTCCCTGGATGATTGGAGGGTGCTCCACAGGGGCGGAGGTCTCCATGGGCATTACAACAAAATCCGAAGTAAAATCCATGCCCTGAATAAGAATGACAGCGTTTTCTAAAATACCCTTCGGCCTCTTGATAGATCCATCAGCAAATTGAACTATCATCCTGGTTTTCTTGAGAGGCCCAAGATGAAGAGACTGTACCATAGAGAAGGGTATTATGTTGATTGATGAACCGCCATCAAGGAGAGCGTTATCACAAGAATAGTCAGATATAGAGCAACTCACAAGAGGTGTGACCGTGTTCCCTTTCTTAAAATATGGACGGTGAGAGATGGCGTAGGCAGTGGCCATGGTCAAGATATGACGCTCAGATCTTCTCCTTCGCTTTCTTTTCTTGTATTGAGGAGTAGATAAATCTGTCATGGCCTGTTGAAGTGGGGTTTTAATGATCTCATGAAGGGTGGCCACCACTTCGGGTTTAGTCAACATTTTTTGAATTTTTGGACCTCATCCATACAAGGGAGGAGGTCGGAATCAGCATTTACATGAGGATTGCCAAGAGCAGTCTGTACAGTGGCATCCTCGGGATCTAGGTTGGGACATGATTGTGTGGGTAAATGATCGGGCATTTGGTTTCTTTTCTCACAAAATGAATCAATAATATGTCTCCCAGAATCTTTTTGTATTTTCAAAATTTTCTCATTTTTTTGTGTTTTGGATGATTTCAAGCTCTCATGATTATCCTCGAGTGAATCAATATCCTCAAATATTGGAGCAGCGTTCTGTCTCTCATTTATGTTAATAAAATTGGAAATCTTCGAATTCATATGCTCCACCATTTGATTCAATGTGTTAAGTGTGGAAATCATGAAAGGTGACTCCAAAATCCCAGGATCGGGTGGGTTGAATGAGGGTGGGTGAAAATCAAAGTTCTCCGTCTCCTGAAATAATGGGTTAGGCGGGTATGCACAAACATCAGGAGGAAGATCCTCCTGGAAAAGGGAAGGTGGATCGTCTGGAGAGTACAAGGTATCTGCGAAGATCGGATTAGAATAACTCCAGTCGGCCATCTTCGAAACAAAAGATGGGAGAGCACGAGGGTCAAGCCAAAAGATATGGAGAAAAAGGCGCAAATGCACAGAAAAGATCTGGTATGCACACAAACAATCAAACGCAATACAGACCCCCAATTCACCAACTCAACGCAATGTGAAGACCGTGAAGGTTCGGTCTCTTAATCTTGTATGTTTTAGAGTTAGGTGATAATCACAAAGTTGTACAAACACTTAGGTTGAATTATGGGATTTGAGCACTAACCTTAGTGTGTACGTGAGCAAGTTAAAACGAATACAATGAGGGGGTTACTCTCCCAAAAACAATGATTTTTCCTTGTATTTTTTTAGGGTCGAGTTTCCTTTAGCAGTCCCAAATTTTAGGCAGTTATCACTTGGTTAAGATATTTTCAAAGAATCGCCTACCGAGTGTCCAATTTCCTTTTTATCTTATGTGAGTGAAAACAAGGGAGGAGATCGGAAATGCCAATGCGCGATTAAAAACGATGATGCATGCAGGGGTTAGAGATGCGTACCTTGTCGCCAGCACTCTACATGCAAGTGATCCGCGCAGAATTTAAATACAGAAAATAAACTAACCTATATGCAATGCAAGTGAACCGTCCTAGATGATAACTTCTATTAACGGGCAAGAACAAGTTAATTTGACTAAGTCCAAATTACGATCTACTCTATAGGCACAGAAATTCTTGTTTAGGGTGTTTGGACCTAATTAATTACCTGGCTCAAGCAAATTAATTAAAGAAATCAATAGGTGGCTTTCGAAATCCGCGGAAAACAAAGAAAATAAAGGCGATGAAAACAAAACCGGTGAGGTCCCCCAAGTGCACCGGCACTTGGCGAAACAGACCCCGCAACAAATAAATGTCCTTTTACAAGAGTTCAGATGCTAGAAAATAAAAACTCTCTCTCTTTTTTTTTCTCTTTTTTTTTCGGCTCTTTCAATTCTTCCTCTCCTCTTCTCACGCTATCCTGCGGCTTGGTGAAGAATCAAGCCGCCTCCATGTCGCTTGGGTGCTTCGGCTCTCCTAGGATCGCCTCCTTCGCTCCACGGGCCCTCGCAAGAAAAAGAAAAGAGAATGTGTAAGAAACACAATTTTCAAAATATTAGAAAATGATGGAATGAATGCAGTGGATATAAACAATGAAGTGATGTGGCAAATTATGAACAAATATTTACAACCAAGAATAGCAGGTCAAAAGAGAAACCTAACTACCCTCGCCGTGCCTCCCCGGCAACGGCGCCATTTTGTTGAACGCGATTTTTGGAGATTGGTGATTAATTGGTGAAAACAGGGTCGTTGATTTATCCCCAAAATCCTGTGTCAACAAAAAATATTTTTTTATGATTTTTGCTACTTATTAACCTGTATAGCGGATAGGGTCGAACTCAGGGAGGCTACAATTCCCGAGGGTTATTCAATTAATCAGAAACTAATTAAAAGAAAACAGGAATCTCAAAGGACAACTATCCTTGGTTTTTGTGATTTTTATCTTTTTATTTTTTTATTTTTTTTATTTCTAATTTTTTTATATTTTCTGATTTTTAAATTTTTAGTGATTTTGATTTTGCAATTTTTTTTATTTTCAAAAATAAATGAAATCAATGCACGAAATTGATTAAATACACCACGACTCTTTTTGCAATTTTCAATTAATCAAAGAAACTCAGAAAAAAATCCAAGGAAAATGTTTTTTGTTTTGAAAGTTTTGAAATGTTTTTAAGAATTTTTGTGGAATTTTCAGATGTTTTTGTATTTTTCTAAAATTCAAACAGTGAGAAAATAAGAAAAAGTGCACAGCCTGGAGTAATTTGCAATTTAAAAATATTTAAAATATCCAAAACTTCTGGCACTTATTTTAGGACAAATTAGAAACAAATATCTACAAACAGAAACTGAAATCACAATTTTTGAATTTTTGTAGAATTTTTTATGATTTTTAGAAGATTTTTGATATTTTTCAATTTTTTTGGATTTTATAAATAATTAATGCATGAAAATTGGCAAGAAGTTAAAAGACAATGAAATACAACTAATCTAATTTTTTTGGAATTTTTAGAGGTATTTTAGAATTTTTATGAATTTTGGAATTTCAAACAAGGCAAAATGACATGTTTTTGATTTTTTAATGATAATAAATGAAAGAGAAATGCAATGGAAAATTTATGCTAATAAAACAATCACATGAAGAGCATAGCACAATTTTCTCAAAATTTTTGGGTCATGAATAACATTTATTTCAATAAAAGATCATGCAAATCATTGTTCTGCAGTTCAGGGGCTTAAATGTAAATAATTCAATGTTTTGCATCAGATAAACAATAAGAATAAAGAAAAGGAGAGAATTTGCAATTTTTACCAATAGATCATGTGTCTGGCATGTGCTTGAGGAGCTGAGAGGGACTCCTTAGTAATTGTCAGAAGCTCTGGGGGGACAGAATGCAATTTTCAAATCTTTTGGGGGCTCCACTGTAAATTCTTCAAATAAAATAATCAAACCCTAAGAAGGGTTTCGTTCTTTGCACAGGATGCCAAAGGGGAACACAAAGAGGGCAAGGGGTGGCGCCGCTCTTCCTTCCTCCCCACGCGGGGGGCGGCGGCTTGGCACAGCCGGCGCTCGACGGCAGAGGACGCCTAGCGGTGGCGCGCGGCTTCCGCAAATAGCGACGCGTGTCGGCGGGAGGTTCGCGTCGTATTCGGATGTCGATGAAGGGCGTCGGCGGCGGCTTCGGCGGGTCTTTGCGGCGGAGAACCTCGGCGCGGATGCGGAGCGGGGACGGCGCACTGGTACACACACAGGCGCGGGGGCCAGCGCACGGCGGGCGCGGCTGTACAGGGGCGATGGAGCGTCGCGCCGCCTATGGCGCCGCGCGACGGTCGGGCGGTTGAGGTCGATGGACGCGGTGGCAGCACGGCTCGATGGAGGGAGGTGCCGCAGGTTGCTGCGCCGCCGGCGATGGAGGAGGGCGGCCGGTCGCCTGGAGGTCGGTGGCGGTGCCGCGCGCACGCGTGGCAGCGTGTGGCAGCTGTGCTTTGGCGACCTTCGGCTACGACCGATGGTTGAATTTTTTTTATTTTTTTTATTTTTTTATTTTTTTGTAATTTTGTTGTAAACAGTAAAGAAAAGGAGGAAAAAAACTTTTTTTATTTTTTTTTTTGTAAATCCGAAAATAAGAAAGAAAGAAATAGGAAATGAACTTTTTTTTCTTTTTTTTAAATATTCCTGCAAAACAAAAGTTAGAGATAAGGAAAAACATTTTTTTTATTTTTTTTATTTTTATCCTGCAAAACAAATGTTAGACATAAAATATTTTTATTTATCTACAAAATTGGGAAACGAATGGGGATTCGGCGAACGTGAAAGGAATCGAATCCGACTCTCCGACCACCGTGCGTGGTCGGAGTTGGTAGATCGTGAGAGATAGAAAACGAAGGCGGAGAGATCAAGAAAATGAGATGAAAAATCGAGTCGATGGCGGGTCAAATCGAGATGAAATTTTTTTTTTAAGATCTAGAGAATAAAATGATGATAAAAAATGTGATAAAATAAAAAAAACGATTAAACTAGGAAAAAAAATGCGAAGAACAATTGGATCTCACCTTAGGAGCGGAAAATGGATCGTAATCGCCTCGACAAGGCCGACTCGCTGTCACCGGACGGCTCGGAGGCTCGACACCTTTTCTCGACGAAATTTTTCTCGGAGATCGGGCTCCTCTCTCTAAAGATTGATCAGGTTGGAATGAGGGAGATGGAGCCATATAAATAGAAAAGAGATGAATTTTGAATTTTGAAGAAGATAAGAGAGATTTTTGAATTTTTTGGTGGGAGAGATAACATGAGAGATAGAATAGAAAGATAAAATTATTTACAAAATTATCTAATTTTTTTGATTTTTCGTCACTTTATTTATTTGAATTAAAAAATGTTATTTTTTTATTTTTTTAAGATGGTTAGTGAAAAATAGCAAGTATATACATGTACTATATACATATATGACATTAAATACAAGTATAAGTGGGGAAATTAACCTTTTTTTCTTTTTTTTTGTTTTAAGAATTTTATTAATTTTTTTATTTTTATTTTTATTTTAAGTAATTAGTAAAAATATTTACAAATATATATACAAATACAATATACACAAAATACAAGGGAAAATTGCACAAACCACCCCAGAAAACCGACTTTTCAACCATAACTCCAAAAATTATAAAATCACAGCCATTTTGAAGATAATTTGATTTAGAACTCAATGGAAGTGAAATTGGTTTAATTTAATATCATATGGAACATGAATTGATCTTTCAATTAGTGCTTAGTGGCTTTTTCCAAGTGTGGCTACTTTTATTCTGTACATGATTTAATTGTGCAATCAGTTTTATTAATTAGGACCCATTTCTATTTACAACTTTGATTGTGAATGTTATTTGATTTGGGGTCAATTAAGGTACAAATAAATTAGTGTTAGTTTTATACAGATATACACAAAATAAGTGAGAAACACTTTTTTTTTAGATTTTCTGGTTGAGGACCCTATCTCCCCCTACTTTATTCCTAGTCGATCAGGTCAAGTCTTGACCTTCTCTCAGGGTTCGGGTCAGCCTGTATACAGTCTTCCTTTTTTTTATTTTCTTTTCTTTATTATTCCTTTCTTTCTTTATTTATTTATTTTAGGTTAAAATTAGTAAGAAATGTACAATATTTACACACAAATGCAAGTTAGTAAGAATATGGAGTTAGCGTTATATGCAGGTGTTTTATAAGGGATTTTAAGCTAAAATAAATGAATAAAGATGACGAATCGCAGATTCATCAATGGGAAGAGCTAAAACCTTTCACACACATGAGTCGGTTGTTCAATATTCATAGGGTATACTTTGGGAAGAGGATTGATCTAAGATGACTTCTGAGCCGAAACTGTGACAATGATGTGTAGAACTTGAGGGATGTTGATTTTAAATTTCTAAGTCTTACAAAAGTTCCGCCACACTATTAATCCAAAGGTCGGGTCTAGTTTCATTTTCACCTTCAGCTCATGATCTTGGTATGGTACCCAATCTCATTTCACCTCATGGCATTTCTTTTTGATGCTCAGGGACGAGCATGGTTTAAGTATAGGGGGATGATGAATCCCGGATTCATCACTCTAAATCTCATTTATTAAGCTCAATTCCCTAAAAATCAACAGCATATCTGCATCTATTCTGCATAATTAGCATTCATGCATGTTTTCATAAGAACGACATTTTATCCATAATTTCTGCACAAATTAAGAAGCCAAAAATCCAAGCCAAATTTGACCTGTAAATAGCCTAACTTCCCGGATTTTAACTCCTTCATGCTAATACCGCATAAACCAAAACCACCTCCACTGTGTACATATCACTAACCACAATAAATAAAAAATACAAAAAAATCACTAACCCAAATAAGTGGACCAAAAACCCAAACCCTAGTTTCAGGATTTTCGGACTAAAAGCCACATATCTTCTCCATCAAGTGACCTATTTGATCCTACTCACTTTTGAACTAATGCACATTCAATTATCTTCAAAACAAGACCAAGTTCAAGTGAATCGGAGCTCGTATGTGAAAGTTGGGTTTTGGGCCTCTTTTGTACATTGTATATTTTAGCGGTTTTCTGACCTATATTTTATGTATATATTTTTCTTAATCAATAAAATTCCAAAAAAAATAGATTAAGGTGTCTTTATTTGTCTTTAATTTTGCCATATTTTTTCCGGATTTTTATCGAGTTTAAAAATGACAAAAAATTATAAAACCCAAAAATATAGGTATTCTATTACATGGAGTACCCCAAAAATTTACTTTCTACATTTCACCAATTTCGGCTTTAATGTCTTCATGAAAGTTGTAGATCTCGTTGAGGCAAGCATTTTTTGTGAAGGAACTTTTTCGATCCGAGGATGTTTACTATTTCTTATTGATTTTACAAAATGGTTTTCTACGAATTTTCTGGTGCCGACACGTGGCAGCCCCAGAGGCCGCCACGTGTCCGCATTTTTTGAGCTTTTCTTTATTCATTTTTATATAAAAAAGCCTCCGCACGTGCGTCGCACGTGCCCCCAGACACGTGCTCCGGACGTGCCTCGCCCGACCCTCTCTCTTTAACTTCCTGCGCCTTGTGGCCAAAGTAGGGACGTTCGATCAACGGCCGATCGAATGGCCTCTACGCTTCGTCAACCTCGCGCCACCCTTCCCTGATTCCTCCGCCAACTGCCCTCTGCTATTCTCGCACCGGCTATCTGTTGACCGCGCCGCCAACGCCAACAGCTTCCCTGCCTTCGTCGCAACGGCCGACCGACTGCCCCGTGATCTTCGCCATCCCCTCTCCTCTCAACCCTATTTAAAGCCATCGTCGCCCCTCCTCGCAAATCATCCGTCGATTTACACCTCCAGTCGTGACAACCACAAAGACGACGCGATCCGAGGTCGACCTCCTCGTCGCAACGAAGCTCCTCCGCCGCTGCTCTTGCTCTGGCCACCAGTCGCTGTCGAGCCGTTATCCTCCCAGGTATACTCTCTCTCTATCTCCCTCTATCTCTCTATATATCTCTCTCTCTCTCGCTCTCCGCCATCACTCCGAGCTCCTCTCTACTGCTCCGAGCTTCCCCTTCTTCTCTCCCCACCGCAACGCCAATGACTTCGCCTTCTTCGCACGCCAACCCACATCGCCATCGTCATCTTCTCTAGTCGCCAGGAGCTGCTTCGACCTCGCCATCGCCGCCGACTTCATCCACACCTGGAGCACCATCGGAGCCCCGCCACTTCGTCGCCATCTTCATCGACCTCCAGCTCCACCAATCGCCGCTTCACCGACGCCCCTCGGCCGTTTGTCGGCCAATCATGACTCCGCCTTGGACCGGCATCCTCTCCGCCAAGCACATCCACTGCCAGAGGTCTCCTCCTCCATCGTAAAGACACCACCGACACCGCCAGGAGCAGCCCCCCCTACGACTTCCACCGGAGCCCCATCTCGACTCTAGGGCTTCATCGCCTCCGGTCCACCTCCGCCTCGCCGGTCCTCAAAGCCCTGCGTCGCACGGCCTTCGCCACGCCAGGAGCACGATCGGAACCCACGAGCTTGGGGCTCCTCCTCCGCCTCGCCAGACCGCCAGTGGCCAGGCACGCAGCCCGAGGCCCCTGCACGTGCCCAGCACGTGTGTGGGGAACGTCATCTCCATCCCCACGGGTCACGTGCCCGGTACGTGACCGCGTGGGTCATTTGCAGACCGCCCCCTGAGCTTCCTCGATTTGCGCATCAGTCTACCAAGCTGCGCACATGCCTCTTAGAAAAATTTCAAGAATTCCCCCCTGAGTTTCGGTAAATACATCAATGCCCTTTTGCATATTTTAATTCATTGCAAACATACCCCTGTGTTTCTCCTCTGTTTGAACCTTCTCCTCACATCATTTAATTTATTTAAAAAGCACTGTGTTTCTCATACAATTCTCTACATTTTGATATATTGTGGACATTTTTGTGATCATTGGTTAATTAGTAATTAATTGTTCTGTGGAAATTATCATATTTTGCCCAGTTTGTGCTCTTAATTTCATAATTTATTAATCATTGCTCTAAAAATCCCTGAAAAATCACCTAGTGTAGAGCTAATTGTGATAGACATTGTGCCCCAAAAAATTAAAATTTACGTGCATAATTTGCATTGTAACAATCATTTTGCATATTTCAGTATTTAATTTTTAATAGGTATTCAACCCTACATTTTCGAGGTCTAGGATTTTTCCTGAGATCCATCACCTAGTGATAGATCTTGGATAATTTTATCTCTTGAAAATAAGTAGGTTCAATATTTATTATAATTAAATATTGAAATTCATCCCATTTGCATTTAAAAATTCATAAAAAATTCATATTGCATCCGAAAATTCCAAAAAAATTATAGTGCATTCATTTCATCATCATTTACATTGTGGCCAATTTTCGTATTTTTCGAACATCGTTTGAACGTATTTGGCATTTTAGTCTCTAAAATAGGCCGAATTTGCATTTTGCATCCCTTATTGCATTGAAAAATTCCAAAAATAAACCGCATCGAAAGCCGAACACGAAATTGGATAGACATAAATCTAGGTTGTTACTTTGCCTCCTTGTGATTGACTTTGGGACTTGCCCAAGTAAAATAAACATAAAAACCACTTGATTAAAATTGATTAAAAATTTGTTGTTATTTCTTGACCGTTTCCGATCGCCGCCTACAACGAACAACATTATTTCTTTTTGATACGAACAAGATAAAAACAACTCCTTAACAGCGTGGATCTCGAACTCGTTAGTCATCCATGAAGACCTCTAGGAAATCCCCAACCATGTCGGCAAAAATCACAATCATGCATCGCTGAAAGGTGCCGGGGGCATTGCAAAGCCCAAAAAGCATTCGCTTGAATGCATATGTGCCGAAAGGACATGTAAAAGTAGTCTTTTCCTGGTCCTCGGGGGTGATGGACACCTGATTGTAGCCCGAGTACCTGTCTAAGAAACAGAAGTATTCTCTTCCCTGCCAATCTCTCCAGGATTTGATCAATAAAAGGCAGGGGAAAGTGATCCTTCTTCGTTGCGGCATTCAGGCGCCTGTAATCCACACAGGCACACCACGACGTGGGTACCTGTGTCGTGATCTCTTCTCCCTCCTCATTGGTGATAATCTGAAGTCTCGACTTTTTCGGGGCTACATGCAAAGGTGACACCCATTTGGAGTCGGAGATGGGATATATGAACCCAACCTTACACCATTTTTCGATCTCAGTCTTAACCACTTCTCGTAAGTTTGGATTCAATCTACGTTGGCATTCACGGGAGGGTTTAGCATTATCCTCAAGGTAAATATGGTGTGGGCACAGGGCTAGGTTTATCCCTGGGAGATTAGACAATCTCCAGCCTATAAACTTGCGGTTTTTCTCCAAAACATTAAGCAGGTGGATCTCCTGCTCTTCGGACAGATGTGAACTGATAATGACCGGAAACCGTCCCTTTTCTCCTGCAAGGAAGGCATACTTAAGCGTAAGGGGCAATGGTTTTAGTTCAGGTAGGTCAATGATGTTGCTCGAATCTGGTCCCCTCAGTGATGCTTCTTGTTATGATGTGGATGCTTGCAGTGTATCCATATCGGCCACTATCGTGGTTATTTCTGGAATCAGATCGCTAATGATGGAATGCGGTGTGGCAAGTGTCGCGTCTGATCTGTGTACCTTACTCAGGGATTGTCCATAAGGAGAATGAACTAACAGGTCTAGAGGGGCCTCTGAGTCTCCAAGAGTATAGGTAGATGCATGAATGAGCTGGCAGACTAAGTCATCAACAATTTCCTCCTCAGATGAGGTTGAGTCTATTATAGCGATTGGGTTTTGACTCCAGGGCCCAATTGTTGCTACTGTATATTCAGTCTCAGTTTCTGATTTTTCATACTCAGTGCTTGACTCAGTGTCAGGTCTTTGAAACCTAGTTTGCTTCATTTTCAGTTCCACTTTTCCAAATTAGATTCTCCCAGATGTGTAATCAAATATAGCTCTTGCGGTCCTAAGGAAGGGTCGCCCTAGTATCATTTGGGAGTCTTTTCAATTTCTAGGGACATCCATATCAAGTATTGTGAAATCTACTGGATAGTTTTGTACCTCTATGTTGATGATAACATTTCGAATCTCTCCCCTAGGTCCTAAGTACAGCTGCAGATTGCTTAAGAGGGCCTAGATTTAGATGCTCAAATAGGGTTGTGGGCATGAGATTAATGGATGAACCATTGTCTAACAATGTTCTTGCAAACTTGATTTCTTTGACGTGGCTAGTGATAAAGTGAGCACCCATGTCTCTTTTCTTCCTTGGCAACTCATTTTTTATAAGACGGGATGTGACAACTAAGAGTATGTGTTTCTTTATTCGGTTAGGAGTCTGTTTGCTGACCCTTGTTTGTGTGCATCTCACCTTAAGTTACTTTCGAAAAGTTGAGTCTCTTTCTATCATCTCGTCTAGGGTCAGAGTGACCTTAATATTTTCCTTACAGATGCGTGCCATCTCTTCATCATTTTTGTGGTTTTTTATATTTTTCTTCTTTCCTTCGTAAGAGAACGAGAGAAAGGAATGGACTTGTTGTGATCAAAAAACATCACTTTTATTGAATGAGAAATTGTTTACAGGACTTGGACTCAAAATAGGAAAATTGGTGGTAAGATGATGTGGATGCCTTGGTGGTGTGTCCTCGTCAGACTCTGACTCTCCATTTTCTCTGGGTGGTGTGGGTGGGATTTTCTCATTCTCCTCTTGTCTTCCTTTGTCAATTCCCCCAGGGTTGTGTGAATTGATGGACACTGGGGTTGTGTCACCGGGTTCCTTTGCTCGATCAGACATGATTACGGTCCTTTCGTTCCTAAGAGAGATATGATAAGCGTTATTATTTAATGAGAGCTCAAGTTCAGGTATGGAATAATCAGAGATTAATACTTGATTATGTCCAAGGCTATTTGGGTTAGCCTAGACTTGAGCTGGAATCACGGTCTGGGGTGCGGTCACCTCATCTATCCATCGAGAAAGTCGATTTATGTCGACTCTCATGTCATGAAGCTCGTCCAGCACTCGTTGGAGTTCTTGAGAGATAGGAAAAGAGGAGGACCCTTGGCCCTGCCTAGCCTGAGGTCGCTGGTATTGGCCCTGTTGTCCTTGGCATTGGTTCTGTTGTGGCTGAGGTTACGGGTTCCGATAACCCTGCGATATTGCTGTCGTTGTTGCGGTTTGAGGCTGGTAGGTGGGTCAGGCTTGCGGTGGACGAGGGTTCGGAGTAGAGTTATGGTCTGAATGGTTCACTGGTTCCAGGTTGTACCAAACTCCATTTATCTCCATGACTTGTGGAGGTTCCTCGTAATCAGTTTGAGCAGAGGTTTTCCTCAGTTTGGTGGGACAAGACTTGGTCTCCACTCCAATGGCTCTGTTGCCCTACCCCTTGACTTTGAATGTAGTGAATTTGGTGTATGGGTGCGACGGGTGAAGTCAGGGCTGATACGTTAGATACCCTGTCAACCAATTCCTCCATTTGCTTAGGCAATTTAACCAATTTCTCCATATCAGATGATTTATGGAGTTCATCCATCTTCTTATAAATCTGCTCGACCATAGTTAGCTTATCAGCTATTATTCCCATATCAGCACTCTGATCGATCGTCAGATAATTCACCATCTTTTTGGAGCCGGTTATGTAAGCTCGGCTGGTGGTTTGTGCACGGCTCGATTCAACAAGTCTCTCGAACACCTTGTAGATGGTGTCCTTGTGGCGTTCCATGTAGCTTCCTCTGCAAGATGCACTTACCAACCCTTGAGTTTCAGGGTTCAACCCGCTAACAAGACTTTGGACTAGCATCATTTTACTTATCCTGTGTCATGGGCATTTCTGTACTAAGTCTGTGAATCTTTCCCAGGTTTCAGAAATGGTTCGCTCGGGTGTTGGGTAAAACTCGTGAGCTTGATCCTCATCTGATTGATTCTACTTACTGGGTAGAATTTCTTTAAGAACAAAGTCTTGAATGTGGCCCATGTAGTGACTATTTCCCCTAAATTTTTCAGCCAGTAAGCCGCCTTATCAGTCAAGGCGAAGCAGACAACTCTCAACCTTATGTAGTCCTGGCTAACCCTAGGGTGATAGAGGTTAGCACAGACTAACTCGAAGTCACGGAGGAAGATATACAATTCTTCATGATTATTTCCTCCGAACTTCGGCAACAGTGCAAGGAAATGTGGTTTGTGTTCGAACGCATCCTCAGGGGGTACTGGTCTCAACCAGTTATAGTCTCCATCAATCTCCGGGAGATATTTGTCTTCCATAGTAGCCTCTCCTTGTTGCATTGCTGCCAACTACGTCCTAAGTAGTTCATTGTGTCGTTGGGCAATGGTTATCCTAACCGAGAGTGCCCGAATAGGGTCATTGTCATTCTCTTCATCCCCAGGGTTCCTCTTTGGAGGCAATGTGATTCACCTTCAGAAAGGAAGAGTTCAGTGTTAGGTGTCAGAGTTAAATGAGGTTTTGCTAAGGATAAAAGTTTCCTTAGCGGAGGAGTGAAAAGATGATGACCCTAAGAAGGATCGAGAGAGTCTTCACGAGGATGCAGACACAAAGCAAACACAAGCCAAGTTCTCAAGCTCACCACTCAAATAGATGAAGGCACGTCAAGGTTTGGCCGCTTATCTTTTCAATTTTAATTTAATGACAAGATAATCTTCAAAATTAAGCGGAGCTGTTAGGTACCGAAATATTTCACAACGACTGTCCCGAGTTCGTACAACTAGTTGCACCTACTCTCATCCAGTATAGGTGTAAGTACGGACCATTTAACGGCTACCCGTGTTACTTGAGGACGGAGCCTTCCGTGGTGTCCTCTAAACCACCCATTCTGCTAAGAGAAGTCAGACCGTAGAACGGCTACCCGAGATCCTCACTGAAAAGTAGCTAGTTGTTTTTAAAAATAGTAGTCTTTGTGAATTTCTCAGTTTTGGCTCTATCCAAAGTGTGCGTTCTAGTCCTTACAAATAATGAGTGGGTTTCTCTCCACCAAACACAGGTTAATTTTAAGTCAATTTTATTTACAGTCACCTTGATTAGCAATCCCGGTTTAAATTGAGGTTATCACTGAAGTTTATGTGAGCACAGAAATTCACGCCTAACAAACAATCCCAATTCCTTTAACTCCGAAGTTGTAAAACTTGAGGAAGGAAACCGAAAAAGCTGATGCAAACGTAAATCAATGATGCATGCTTAAGATGAAGACTTACAGTGAATCCTCATGTTCTTCATGCGGGATGCAAGACAAGGAATTTAAATTACACTAAATGATATGCACAGATGAAAGACACCCTAAGCAGATAGTTCTATTAGCGGGAAGAATTGATTTGAGAATTTGTCTAATGTTGAATGATCTATAGTGCGTATAGTTAGTGAATGTGTGGCCTAAGAATTATGAGCACAATCAATGGTGGACAAGCAAGCGTATACGTGCCTAAGTCCTACGCCACTCAAGTCGGGTCCCAACCACACAGACCCAATACACCACAGAAAAGTTCAGTATGTATTACAAGGGTTCAAAGAGAGGGACCATGAGAATAATGCGTAAATTTAAACCTAGACCATGCTCTCTCTCACAAAAATTAACATTCAATCTTCCTTGCAGATCCTTGATGAATATCCAAAATTTTTCTCCTAGTAGTCTGCAAAGAGAGAATTTGCGGTTAGTATATGAAGTAAGAGAGAAATGTAGAATAAAATGTGGAAAATGGTACAAAAATTAATTACAAAATGATTTAAAACCCTTAAAATTCACCATTCCCCGGCAACGACGCCATGTGATGAACGCAAAATCCGCCTCTTCAATAATAGATAGTTTTAGTATAGGAGGTGAAAATCGGTCGATCAAAAACCACAATCTGTGAATGTTGTGGAATATTTTTTACTTGGCATGTCTACTAAGGTCGAACACAGGGAACGGTGATTCTTAGTTGCGTGGTTTAAATCAAATTAAATATTAATTAATGTTTGATTAATTTCTATGTTGAGAAAATGTACAATGCAATGAGATGCAAGGAAAACAATTCAGCACAGGATCTGGGATTTAGAATTCTGCTCCAAAATATGTTAATTGATAACCTCGAAATTTATCACAGATCAAAAGCTATAGTCCAAGAGAAATAATCAGTGTCAATAAATACTATAATATATTCCAGGCTCTGTTGATTTTTTTTAAATTTCCCTGTAAATTATTCCTCAAACGATAAGCACCATCTTCGAAAAATACAAGGGAAGTAGTTTCTAAATCTTCCTTTTTGAAGCTCCTGTACAGGTTAAATCCTCAATAAATAATTATTAAATAATGTATGGGGATTCTTTTCGCAAACTTTTCTCAATGGGGTACCTGCATAAATATCATCACTTCCTTAAGCACGAATATGTCAAAAGTAGCCTGTAAGAGTAGACTGAGATCCTCAAATAATAATTATCAATAAGCAACCTCATATCTATCCACAAATTATGCCAAGTGATAGAGCATGAAAAGAGCTTCAAAATGACATATTATATGCTAAAATGAAGTTCGTATGAGAAAGATGTGCTAAAATGAAATTGTAGGGACTAAATTGTAATTAAAATAAAGTTTTTCCTTCAAAATGGTCCCTGGAAGGACTTATCTGCAATTCAGGAATGTCGATTGGGCCCGAACGTAATTTACCCCTAGCAGGGTTATTTTTTCAATATCTGAGTCCGAGGGCTCCGGTACAATTTCTCCACTGCGCACATGCGCTAGCAGGCTCGGAGGAGGGCAAAGTCTCAGGCGAGGCTCGGAGTCCCGAGGCGAAGGCTCGGGGACCCGAGCCTGTGGTTCGAGGGTCAGACGTAGGCTCGGGCCGAGGTGGAGGTTTGCGGACCGCCCGAGCCTACGTGGCAGCTTCTGACGCTTCGGCTGACTCGAGCTTCGAGGCTGGGGCCGAGGCTCGGGTATGTGACGTGGTGTGATCTTGGCCGTCGGATCAAGGGCTCGAGTCCCCAATCCGACGGCGGCTGGACTCTGACGAGGGCGAGTGGGTGGCGGAGACGGCAGTCGCGCGATTGTTGCGCGCGGAGGCGAGCGGTTGGCTGGGACGGCGGTCGCACGATGATGGGCGAAGGGGCGGCGAGGCAGAGTTGCGAGGGGGGCGGAGACGCTAGCTGCGAGGCGGCAAGGCGGTGCCTCCACGCTGTGGCTGGACCCAGGCGGAGAACCTGCAAGACAGTTAGGCATAACACAAGGGAACGGGGGATGAAAGTCGTCGGGTTCCGTGTATGAGGTGTCGGAGATGGAGCTCCGACCTTAGAGAGGTCGGAGATGGAGGTGTGCGGTAGACTCGACCCTCTCTCATGAAGAAGAGAGGGTACCTAGCAGGAGTCTCGGCGGCTACTAGAGGCTGCCGAAGTGGACGCGAGCGTGGAAGCTTGAAGCAACACACCAGGTGGTGGTTGGATCACGCCGTAGGTACGTGGGCCTTGCTGTCAACAAAGCGTCGTCGGGCTTTTGCTCCAAGGATGAAAGATACTGAGATGGCCGAAATAGGAGGTTATTATAGGAGAGTGGCGGCTGTTGGTGGTTTCGTAACGATCGGAGGTGGTGGGGGCGTTACAAGGAGGAGGTCGGTGGGGGTTATGGAAAGGGGAACGACGGCGGGCGGGGGACGGGGGGGATGGTGGTTTGGAGATGAGACGGCTAGATGGGGAAGAAGGTGGGGTCATGTGCTGGGCACGTGACCCAAGGGCAGCTGGAGAGAGAAATAGGCGGGGTGCCACGTGGCAAGCCCGGAAGTTGCCACGTGGCACCCCCAAAAAATTTCAAAATTAAAGGATAAAGAAAAATAGAAAAGAAATAGAAGAAGATCTCAGATCGAAAAATTTCCTTTATGAAAGTTGTTTGTCTTGACGAGATCTACAACTTTTATGAAGGACCGGGAGCAAAAGAGGTCACATTTGCGAAGTGATATTTTTGGTGGTTCTTCATGTGTATAAAAATCGGACTTTGGGGGTTTTGTAATTTTTTGTGGTTTTAGAGAGGATAAAAAATCTAGAAAAATTACGATAAAATACAAGAAAATTATTTACACACTAATCTGATTTTTTTGGATTTTTAATAAATAAGAAAATAGGAAAATAAATTAGAAGTAAGAAATACACTATTTTTGTACAGATAGACAATGGACACTTGGACTCAGTCAGTTTCTTTGATTTCAGTTTTAATCTGAATTTGGATTTTTATGTCACTTAATAAAACTTTTATCAAAGAACACAAATGAAGAATATTTAAAATTAAAAGGGTTAATTATATACGTAAAAACTTAGGTCAAATATGGCAAAAGTCAAAATGCGCAAAAGAGGCCCAAAACCCAACTTTCATATGAGCTCTGAATTTTACGAAATTAGTCTTGTTTTGAAGGTATTCGAAAATGGATTATTTAAAAGTGAGTAGATCAAAATTGGACACTGTATGTGGGAGATATGCTCATTTTAGTCTGTGAGATGTGAAATTAGACTTTGGGATCATTTGACACTTATTGGGGTTAGTAATTTTTTTGTATTTTCTATTTAATGAAGTTAGTAATATCTACACAATGGAGGTAGTTTGGGGTCAATTGGAGTTAGGATGAATTATTTACAAATGTGAGAAGTTAGTGGCTTTTGGCTAATTTACAGAAGTTAGTGGCTTTTTGGCTAATTTACACCTGGGATTTTTAATGCCATTATGCATAATGAAATGCAGATATTATTTACACATGTATGAATGCTAATGATACTTTCTTAATGATTAAATGCATGTGAATGTTGGGGAACATAGCCTAAATGACCAATTTTAGCATGATGAATACATTATTCATCAATGTCCAAAGCTTCTCTCTTTCTCTCTTAATATTATGATTGTCCATCATGTTGTTGGAGAAGACCCTACTGTCATCGCAACGTCATTGTGGAGTCGAATCGACTGCTCATGGATCTCTATGTTATTCGGTGCTCCTTGTTGATGAAGAAGGATCCATATTTTGTGAGATGAAATCAAGAGATTCCAACCTCGGATCATCAACTCGGATTGTGGGAGCTTTGTGTGTCATCTACGCACCCACAAGTACTTCTACATCGATCAGACTTGAGACAAGAGAATCTCTTACTTTAGAATTAGAGATCGCAAACACACTCCAACAAGTAATCCTAATTACTCAATTGTGATCTTGATGAAATAATTTGAGAAGTGTTCTTGAATCATATGATTTCAACTTATTAATTTTTTAAATTCTGTTGCACATTGCAGCTAGTATGACTACTTGCCCTAGACCGTATTCGATGCGATCTACACGATTCCGTAATACGCTAAGGCCCAAACCCTAGCCTTCAACCTCTCTCCAATCCTCTCAGCTTCGGTGGACCCGGCCTTCTGTTGAAGTGACAAATTTACCTAGATATCACTAGAATCCTTAACATAGGTATTTAAACCGTAGTTAGATAGCCTAACTGCTTGTGTCCTTGCGTTCAACCTATGATTTGGGTATGTTCTCTTCATCGAGAAAACGTGGTTGTTGATCCGATGATCGCTCATGCTACAATTTGACATAATAGAGTAGCGATATTGCGATTTGGCAGATGACGTCATTGCGAGTCCAAATACGTGGCCCGAGCTCATGGTGCCTCCAAACTACACACCAAAGCTAGTTGCATGCCCTATCTCGTGTGCCGCCTAGAAGAATTGCATCAAAGCCTCGTCGGGTATTCTTACTCCAAATCTACACCTAAACACCTAGGTTATTCCATAGGCGCTCATACGGCTCTTTATATTTGCATTTCATCCCCTTTTAGACTTGTTTGCGATGATTTACATGTTTTTCATAATATTTTCTTTGCAATGAAGCCCTTGGAATGTTATTTTAATAATCCGAGCATATTTAATCCTATTAAAGTGATCTTGGTCTTGTTTAAAAGCATTGCTAATTATATTTAATATATCTTGCTTTTTTTACTTGATGTGACCTTATATTTTAAATTAATAATCAGATAAGTTCATTACTTTTTACATATAGATTTAATTGTCATAAATTCACCTTAACTCAATTTTGAGAATTAAATAGGCCATGATTATCTTATTCTATGTAGAATTTAACTAGATGATTAATCTATTGATTATATATTATCATACCTTAATTAATTTCTAAGATAAACTAATTTAATTAGATGCCTCGTTTATTAAGTGTATTGAATGAAATAATGAAATTGGAGTATTTGATGGAGTGGTAATTCTGACTAGGTTGATCTTAATTAAATCTCACGTTTATGATTTAATTCAGGAGCTAATTCATGTGGTAACTATAGTTGTGTGTGTTGCATTCCATACCAATTTGAAGAATCTAAT
This sequence comes from Ottelia alismoides, assembly GCA_037367405.1. Lineage (NCBI taxonomy): Eukaryota > Viridiplantae > Streptophyta > Magnoliopsida > Alismatales > Hydrocharitaceae > Ottelia > Ottelia alismoides. The sequence continues at coordinate 1,069,562 of JAZKJV010000729.1, read as the reverse complement.
TAACTTCCATATAAAAATCCAAAAAACAACATGCACGCATCCTCATATAGATTGACCTAGATCTCATTAGAATCCTTACCCTATGTATTTAAACCTTGATTAGATAGCCCAGTAGCTCATGTCCTTATGTTCGACCTTAGACTTATTCAAGTATAAACCAAGCCACATTATCTTCACCGAGACATTTAACGTGGTTCTGTTCATTCTACAAGTTGATATAATTAGAGTAGCAATCTTGTGATTCATCAGTACCTAAACTCCCTTTTTTCTTGTCTATCTCTATTTGCATGTGCAAAAAAGCCCTAGTGACAGCCCTCAAGCATACCTTCATCTCACATGCCATCAAACTCGATCCCAATAGGTACATGCATTGTTCCGTATAGTATGTCCTTGGTCAGGGATGAGATGTGTCTGGACGTGCCCATTTTTACATATATCTACATTTAATACAAATACATATGCGATATAATTGGGTATGGATTTAAGAAAACATATCACTAAATGGTTGAATATAAATTCCAATCAAATATTCATCAAATACGAATCTAGTTTGAATAAAAATGAAAGAAATAAGGGTTGAACATAGCTCATATATGAGTATGATAGAACAAAGATCAAAGTTGAATATATACTGAATCATACTCAATTCAAATACGCGATTGTTTATGATGTCATCTAATAATTACAATCATATGCCACGACAAAATGGGGAATAAAAAATGGTACATGATTGAACAAATTCGTATTTCCATTCTTACATTACTTAGAATATGTGATTACGAAGGAGAGTAAAATAACAATAACTTTGATCCTACATGGTTTAGAACATATTTCGTATATGACATAACATAATTTGAGTAGATCGTGCCCATCCCCTTGAAAATTTGCCATTTATCTAGGTGCATTCAAAATCATCTAAAAGAGAAATATCTAGAAGTGTCCATGTGTAGAAAAATCTCTCACACTCTCGTTGCTCTCTCCTTCTCTACTCTACAATAACATCTCCATCTTCTCTCCTTACATATCTCTCTTTACAGCCATCTCTCTCTCCTTGTTTCTCTCCCGATAGCTCCCTCGCCTCTCTATATATATAATCATATTTTTAAATTTAACAAGGTGTATTATTTTCACTAATAAACATTTACTCAAACATATGTTAATTCATGTTTGTACATTAATGTAATTTTTTAGGATATCAAATGAAAACTTTACATATTATAAATATAAGTAATAACTTAAGTTAATTTTGAATGATCTCGTACATGTAAATGTTAGCATAGAAATCCAATAGAAACATGATTATGATTAATTAAAATCAAAGTAAAAGATATGCATCATGCATGAGCCACATCAATCTTAGCCAGAGACCCAGTTACATTAAGGTAAGTTACATGATTAAGTTGCATCATGTTACATTGGGTCTAATGGACGCAACTATTTTGTCGAAAGAAGCACCCATCCTGTCATAAATACATTGGTTTTAGAGCAGTTGAAATCATTTATTTATATTAAAAAATAGAATTCTATAAGAAAAATTGCAACTTTAATCATAGATAAGCTATTACGGAGAAATTGATAGGAGACGAGCAACAAGATGCGTCGTCAATCCCTTTTGGATGATAAATCCAATTGCAACATAACAATAAGTATATTACATACTAAATTATAAATAAGCACAATTTGACATCTTCACACGTGTATGGTTTCATATGTAGATTGGTCGACTTATACAATCCAACGGAAAATGGATTATACTGTTATAAGACTCATTAAACTCTCCTCCATTTCGTTAAATTGATGGAAAGATAAATATCGCTTACAAACGATAAAAATTTTTAATGTTAATTAAAAGTGAATTCTGAATAGAAAGATATAACAAAGAAGATCAAATTATTTGTTATCACATACATGTCAATTTATATTAATTATGTTTTTCATTCTAATTCAATTTTTTATCACGAACGTACTTAGTATTTTCCAGTTATCACGGAAAAGGTCTTTGTTCTCACTCTCTTCCCATTTTCTCTCTATGAATACCATAACCATTTTATACTTCTAAGATATAATTTAAAAATTCAATCGTTATATAAACATTGTGATAAAAATTACAATGAATAAATTTATGCATTGCGGGACAACTGTGATTATGTATTCGTTTGTCAAAATCAAACTTTACATGCACAATTCATATTAAAATAAAGTTGTCGATTCTCCGTAAACTTAAACTTTTGTTTTAAAATGGTAGCTTAGAAATAATACCATAGTATTTTTAATTTTTTTAATCTTTTCAGCACCGTTTCCAAGCGTGCTATTAATAAAAATTGTTTATCCAATATTATTTTTTGATCAAAGTAATTAAATTTTTATCAAGTAGTGAAGCGCGAGTTAATTGGCTAGTAAAATTTATAAGTGAAACGAATAAAACTAGTACTACTGGTCTAAGCATGGGGTTTGCAAAAAAAAAAGAATTAGAGGAAGAGGGACAGTATATTCATAGTTGTTAGAACATTTTCTTCACAACCTCCACAATAAAAAATTGAGTTACAGTAACATTTTTTCCAAAATCAGTCATTAAATTAGCCATTGTTATAAAGACAATATTATTCGTTACAAAATGATTTTTCGTACTCGAAATTAGCGACGAATATCATATATGTCGTTATATTATTAGCAACGGTTCATACAACGACGCTTATCCGCTGCTATTTTTCAACTTCTAATTTATCGTTGCTAAATTTTGAATTAAAAAATTAACGACGATTAGTTGATATTTTGAGAAATGACAACGGAATTAAGCGTTGTTATATGGACTATTGCTAATGATATAATGACATATATGATATTCGTCGCTTCGAGTACGAAAACTCATTTCGCAACGAATAATATCATCATTATACATTTAACAACAACTAATTTAGTGAAGGATTTTGAAATTGCAGTGTTCATTTAACAAGAATGAAACAACTATATAAAAATGCTGATTTTGGATGATATAATATTTTCATTGGATGGAGATTTTACGGACCATCAAGTTTTGAAAAGCAAAGTGTTTAACCTTAAAATTTTGAAATGCCATAATGAAGAGAACAATGTGAAGTTGATGAAGAAAGAAGAGATAAATCACAAGCATATGTATTAATCTAAAGCTAATTCTAGTCATCAAAAGACCATAACACTACAAGAAAACGCGGCATTGGGGAGCACTTGGCTAGAATGTGTGTGAGATGACTTGGTGAGAACGGTGCCTAACATGCTCTCCTCGGCAAATAAAAATTATAGCAATGCAAAATGTGGTGCCTTTTCAAAAGTGGACGAGCACGTGGTTGTTCTCATCATGATGCAAATGGTTATGGATATATCTATATCTGATCCGTCACCGTATACGCCTAACGAAATTTTCCGATCTTCTGGTTATTTTAAGTCCAACAACACGGGGAGGAAGTCAGAAAAGCCGATGCGCGATCAAACACAATGATGCATGCAAAGATAGAAATGCATACCTTACTCCAGCACTCTACACGCAGGGTGATCCGCGCATAAATTTAAAGACAAGAACAAAACTACCTATATGATGCACGAGGAAACCGTCTCCAGATGAGCAACTTCTAGTAATCGTGAAGCACAAGTAGCTATGACTAGGAAGAGAGATGGGAGTCCGGTCTTGGGAGCTGACCGGTGTCCACCACAATGGATTCTGCACACGTTGTATACAACCCCTCCCGGCACGTGGTCTCTAGTCCAAGTCAATAGCTTTTTCAGTTGATTTTTAGCTAAGTCCAATTACGATCTATAGGCACAGGCAAGATATTAAGTGTTGGGCCTTAGCTATTTACGTCACAATCAACAAAAACTCCTAAGTCTAGGGCTAAATCTGCGTGAAACAAGCAGTTAATAAAATCTATAAAAACTGCGAGAAAAAACCACGAAAAATCGTCGAGGCCCCAAGGAACAATCCCTCGGGCACCGGACCTCGTGAAGTGCTGAAGTGTCATGTAAGTCATGTTTATTACAAATTGTAGTCTCTCTTCACAAATAATTACACAGATGTATGCAAGAAAATAAATGAGCTAAGCTACAAATTCTCTAAGTCTTCTTTGAGCAGGCCATAGCCGGCTTCACGTGGGTGCACAGGTGCCTAGGAAAACACGCCTCCCTCAATCCGCGGTACCTCACACAAAGTCAACAAATAGAATGGTTAGACATCTCAAATATATATCAATAAATGAGATAGAACAAAAATATAGACAAGCAATCATAGTCAATCACAAAGAAATGGTCTATACGTTGTTACTCCCCGGCAACGACGCCATTTGATTAACCGAGAAGTCGGTGGTCTTAAGTTCCACATAAAACGGAACTCAGTCGCTGAACCGACCACACGAAATCCGGGTTAAGTCAACAATTAACCCACAACAACAATCAAATAATGAAAATCAACTTGTGAAGTTAAAATTTATTATAACTCTACAACAAAAGTGTATAGTGCAAGTATGTGTAGAGGTCGAACACAGGGAACAAGCAAGATAGATCTAAAAATCAGTGCTCAAATGTGAAAGTGATCAAGTGCCTACGAGTGTGTAAATTTTGTGGATTTTTAATTTCTAATAGTATTTATTTATTTTTTAATTTAGTTTTTTATTTTATAATTTTATATTGGGATTTTACACCCATAACCATGAGTAATTTTGCAATATCAATCAAAACCCCGCATAATAGCGAATTACATTCAGAACCCTGAGTAGTGCAACGTGTTACACCCATAAACTTCCGTTAGTTTAGTTCATTAACTCAACCAGATGGCTGAGTTAATCTAACCAGTCTGCGATCTAACGGTTGATATTAACCATAAGTAAATAAAAGAAATATATATCATCCCTATCCACTTGGTCATGCATGCCAGGGTGGAGGGCGAGCTTGTCGGCCGTAGAGGTCGTAGGGGGTTTGCAGGGGGGCTTCACGAAGTTCGTCGGGGAGCCTTTTGTCGAGGGCTTGCGGGCAGGGGGACCTTCATCGGGGGTTGCGGGCAGGGGAGCCTTCACCGGGGGCTACGAGCAGGAGCTTGCGGGCGGGTGGGGGGTTAGGGGGTTTGAGAGATTGGGACGGGGGGGGGGGGGGGGGTCATCGACGAGCTGGATCTTGCGAGGGGAAGGGCTTATAAATTGGGGGCTATGACCATGAGCTTGCGGACGGGGGGACTTGCAGATCGGGACTGCAGGTGGGAGGGGGTCGTTGACAGGAGCCGGAGCTTGCGAGGAGGAGGGCTTGCAAATTGGGGGTTGTAGGGGGGATTGCAGATCGGGGGCTGCGGCCGGGAGGGGGGATTGCAGATCAGGGAGGACAGAAGCTCTGGAGGGTGGGAATGGGTTGACCATTAGGGGATCGGAAGTTTGCGGGTGGTTGCAGGTGGGTCCTTTCCCGGGCGGTGCCTTCATCGGGGGCTGTGTGCAGGGGAGAGGGCTTCCTACGGCTGTGAAAGACAGGGCTTGCAGGTTGGGGGAGGGGGCTTCGATAGGGGCAGGAGGAAGGTCTCGATGGGGCTTGGTTCTGGAGGAGGAATGAGAGGAGTAGGTGGTCGGTGAGGGGAAGAGGGGGAGGTAGTTGTCGGAGGAGGAAGGGGAGGAGGTCGGAGGAAGGGGACGACAAGGTGCTGCAGGATGAAAGTGCCGAGGGAGGGGGTGTTGGGGAGGTAGACTGGTGGAGGAAGGAGAGAGTGGTATCTTGTAAATAATTACGATTTAAAGGGTAAAAATGAAAAATACGTTGACGGATACCGTCATAGTTAACGGGGGATTTGGATAGAAGTTAACACAAGGTTATGGATGTAAGAGTTAAGCACTACTAAGGGTTCTGGATGTAATTTGCAATTATGCAGGGTTATGATTGTAATTGCGAAATTACTTAGGGTTATGGGTGTAAAAATCCCTTTTATATTTTGATTTTTAATTTACTAATTTTTTATTTTATTTTTATATTTTGTATTTTTTGGTATTTTCTTTACCTTTTAATAAAGTAAAATATATATATGGAATACATCTTTCTAGAGATAAGGGAGAGATAAAAATAGGGAAAATTAGTCAAAATACATGAGATAGATTATTTTTGTGAATTTTATATTTTTCTCATGTTTTTTAATTTTTCTAGATTTTTCCTGTTTTTTTGGTATTTTTAAAGTCAAAAATACTAGAAAATAGTGAACAAAGTTGCTGGCCGAAATTAAAATGAGGATGAAAAATATCAAACAGAGTCCAAAATTCCTCAAATTTTTTAAAGACAGGTACTAAATCAGAGCAAATTCATAGACAAAAATTAGGTTTTTATGATTTTCCGGAGTTTTTAAGATTTTATGAATATTTTTAGGGGTTTTGTAATTTTTATAAGTTTTATGAAATAAATAAAGATAACAAAGAGAAGCTACACTACTAGCAACGGCATAGATGTAAATATCCAGAAATCCAGGAGCCAATATGCAATTTTTCATAATATATATAACTAATAAAAATAGATCCAAGACCAACCACATGTAACCATACCCGCAAGGGTATACCTTCAAAATTCTCAACGCCGCACATGGTATGTACGCGCGCCTTGGAGGACCTAAAAGCAATTACCTGAACGTGTGAGGGTCTACTTGCAATTTTTACAAAAATATTACACTTATTTAAATAGTTCCTGGACTAAAATGAAATATGAAAACTCAAAAGAGAGCCCTTCGCAAAATACCCACCACCCCACGTGCGTGAATCACGTGAGGTGACGTGGACAAGGATCTGATTGCAAATATGAAAAATCTAAGGGTTCCGATGCAAGTATTACAAAAGTTTTCAGCTGCAAACAAAAGATTTAATACTAATAAGTAAATACAAAATAGGCAGGGGCTTGAGTGCAAAATACCCACGGCTAAAATACTCGTGCGCGATCGAACGGCTGGGAGGTGTCCACTTATCCATGTGGCGCGCGCACAACGCGTGATGACAGTTCGACGATGCACGACTCAGATCGGATCCTCAAGGATGATCGAACGACGGTGATGCACGAGGATATAACGGCCTGGGATGCGATCTGGAGCGACGGCGTGATCCAACGGTGCTGGAGGGCTCGGGAAGAACAGGGAAGAAGCGCCGGCGAGGCGAACTTCCCTGCCCTCGATCTCCGTCCTCCGACGGTCTTCGAGTCTCAAAAGTGGCTGGCGGCTCCCTGGGGTGGTCCTCGTGTGGCTGGGGACTCCAAAATACTCCGGTGAGGGCCGGTGCTTATTGGAAGGCTCGGCAGATGGGCCACAAGAACGAGGCACGACAGAAGATGCATCGACTCAAGGGCTGAGGTTTCACCTGGGCATGGGTGCCCATTGAATGAGGAACAAAAGTCGTGAAGGGACTTAGCCGATAAGGTGTAAGGATGTTCCTCGAAAAAATCGAGAAAAGAGGTCAAAAATGTGGTTCTAACAATGGGACAGTGGGAAGGACAACCAGTTGACCGCGGTCAACGTGGACTGTCACATGGTTGGTCCACGTGGACCAACCAGGAAAAACCCTGCAAAAAATAATTAAAAATTCATTTAAAATTAGTAAATGAATTTATTATTTTTAGATTATAAAATAAAAAATTTTATTATTTTATGAATTTATTTTAATATGATTTTTATTTATTTTTTAGAGGTTAAAAATTACAAGTTACCTTTTTAGGCCTATATAGGTATACAAATCTATATAATTTAATGTTTTATTTTTATTTTGTATATTTGATTTTATTTTTTTGTTATTATTTTATAAATTTGTAACTTATTTTTACACTTAAATATTTTATTTTATTTTTCTGATGTATTTTATACACTTTAATAAAATAGAAGTATTAATTATGTAGGTATCCTCACAGGTATTATACCTATCTTATTAAGGTTGAGCTCAAAGTTCACCCAGGAGAGGCGGACGGTAGAGGAGGGACAAGATTCGTCGTCCATTATACAGGTATTTTATTTTCATCTTTTTTTCATATTTTTATTCATTTTTTAATATACACGTATATCATAAATAATATTTACAAATTTATAAAAATATAAACTTGTAAAAATAATGCATAAATAATAAAATGAATATTTTAATCTGTACAAGTATACAAACGGGGTCCAAACTCAACTTTCAACCGTAGCTCCGCAAAATGCGAGACCACCTTCATTAAATAGCTTATTTAGAATTATATACAATTAAAGGTGATTTTGATACATTTCGATTTTTATTTGAGAGATAGAGGTCTGGGAAGTTGGGGCTTTGGAAACTTATTCAGATCATAACTTTTTATCTGTACATTATTTTTGTATGAATCTATTTTGTATTTTTCTATATTTAATTATCTACAAATTTCATATACAAAGTTTCTTTATTTGAGGAATAAAAAGTGGAACTAAAAATAGGTGCCAAAATGAATAAAGAATGAATAAAATAAAAGGGAATTTAATTGGTTTCTGGCCCTTATCTCCCCTACTTTATTCCTTGTCGACCTATTCATCTAGATTCCTACGTCTCGGGATTTCGGATCATAAAATATTTACAATATTTTATTCCTTTTATTTTCTTTATTCTATTATTTTGGCTTTAAAAGTTGTATTTTATACACTATTTACACCCATGTGCGTGAATGCTAAAATGCAGGAATTAAGGGTATTTACAAGCATTTGCCAGGGTTTTTAAGGCCAAAATGACAGAATAAAGATGATGAAATGTGGATTCATCAGTTATTTAAGGAAATTAGCTATATACATATACTATATATATGGTACATCATATACATATTTAACTGAGGAAATTAGTTTTATTTTTTATTTTAGCTTTTATATTTAATTTTTTATTAATTATTAAAATATTTATAACTATTTACAAATAAAATATCTATATAAATAAATATGGATAAATATATACAATAAATAAATGGTAAATTGCATAAACCACCCTAGAAACCGACTTTCAAACCGTAACTCAAAAAATTATGAAACCGTTGCCATTTAAAAGATATTTTAATTTACAATACGATGGAAGTGAATTTGATTCAATTCAAGTTCATATGGAGCCGGATTGGTCTTTCAGTTATTTCTTTTCAGTTTTTTCCGAATGTAGTTATTTTTATTCTATACATGATTTTATTTTGCTATTATTTTTATTACTTATGAAATATTTTTATTTACAACTTTTGCTTATAAAATTATTTTGACTTGAGTCAATTTATGTACAAATAAAATAGTGTTAGTTTTATACAAATATACATAGAATAAATAAAATAGTGTTAGTTTTATATAAATATACATATAATAAATAAGGAAATGAAGAGTATTTACAAAACATATTTTTTAGATTTTCTGACTAAAGACCCTATCTCCCATACTTTATTCCTGATCGATCAGGTCAAGTCTTGACCTTCTGTCGAGGTTCAGGTCAGCATGTATCTATTACATATAAACAATCTTCTTCTTTTTTACGTACATTTTCTTTATTTTCCCTTTATTTATTTATTTATTTTAAGTTAAAATAATAATATATGTACAATATTTACACATTAGATGCAAGTTAGTAAGAGTATGGATTCATCAATATATACATGTGTTTTTATAAGGGATTTTAAGCTAAAATAAATGAATAAAGATGATGAAATACATATTCATCACCTATAAATTCTATTAAGCTTCCAAAGCAAGGATGACCAGGAATGGAATTTAATCCCAATATCTCATGAGTGAGCTCTTGTCTTGCGGTTTAATAGAGAACATGTATGCTCGCCAATGTATAGACCTTAGTTAGGTCAACAACCTAATGGTTTGTCTATTTTAACACACTCAAAGTGATAACATCTATCTCCGGACTGAGGATGCGTGCCTATATCATTACAATATACAATATAGATCTTTGGTTGTCATAGCCTCGTTATGTCAAATCTTTACCCTAACTTATCTGACACCACCAAATCTCTGTTCCTATGCATATGACCTACATCAAGAGGTCGGTCAGATATCAACCTTTAGAGAATTATTGCCATCTGCTTCTCAGGTTGGATTTTCTTAACAATCACTTGACAGTGCTTGATGAATCTACAATCTAACCCCTTAGATATAATCCAAGTACCATCCTCTATGATTCAACATTTGAATCAATAGTTGCATGATCATTAAGACGACCATGGTACATAACCCTATTTGTGCAAAGGGGCCTATTATGAAAATTAGTTATTCCTTATTTCATATTAGGGAATGATTTGCAATAACATTTATTGCATAATGGCTCACCATGGGCTCGCATGTCCAACAATCTTCTACTAGTCCAAAGAGTTATTAATGGGATAATATTCAAATCCACACTATGTGCTAATCATAGGCTATTTAGAAAAAATAACTCGTTAAGATTAATAGTCACTCTGTTATGAGATACTATGCCAATCCCATTTAGAGACTTGCATATCTCCTAGTAAGAGTGCTCGCATCCAATGCGAATGTCGCATCTTATGCACTTAATACTCAATCTTATTAAAGTGGTTATAGTGCCTTTGGCACTAAAATGCAATAGTCATTATAATCAATAAGTATTTTCTATTATCCTTATCATAATATCATTATGCCTGTAGATCTCTATCTCCTTAGACTAAGATCTAGTCTTATAAGGATTCTGCAAGTAAGATATTTTAGATCACTATCTATAAAGTTTTAAGTTCTTGAAGATAAGGCTTTGAGATCACTATCTCGAAAGTTTAGTCCTCTTTCAAGATGGTGTTATTACTGCAATTAAGTATTTTATCTCCATAATGGAATTGATAACAATTTACTACTCCAACAACATGTCAGACTTCTGACTTTTCTACACATCTAGTATACAATAAGCTTCCTATAACTGATGCACTAGGGCCTGCTACTTTAGCTTTCTTATCCTCAACTCTTTGAGGTGTTATCCCTTGATATAAGTGATGAATACCCATTTAATCACCTTTATTCTATCATTTTGGCCTTAAAACCCCTAGCTAATTCATGTAAATAACATTAATTTATACAAAATAGCATTCATCATTTATTACATTTATTGTGTAAATAATATGGTTTTTAATGTCAAAATTATAGAATAAATAGAAGAAAATAAAAATAATAAAATATTGAAGAGATTTTATGATAAAAAAACTCCAAGACCAAGTCAAGAATTGAGTTGGCCTATAAGGAATAAAGTAGGGAAAGATAAGGGCCAAATACACAATAGAAATCAATTCTTTTATTTTCATTATTTATTCATTTTGACACCTAAATTATACTCTATTATTTATTCATAAAATAAAGAAACTTTGTACACAAAGTTGTAGATATTAATGTAAATAAAAATACAAATTGAGTTTGCATGGAAATAATAAACAGTGTTCATTTTATACTCAAAATAAAAAGACAAAAAGCAAACTTCACAGACCCATATCTTTCAAATGAAAACTCAAAATGTATAAAAATTAACCTTTAATTATATATAACTTTTCATAAGCTATTTAATGTAGGTGGTTTCATATTTTTTGGAGTCAAGATGTGAAAGTTAGATTTTTGACCCCCTATTGTATAGTAGACTTGATTAAATAATTCAACTTATTCACTCCTTAACATTTATACAATTTTATATTTTTTATAATGTTTTACATATTATTTATAACACATGTACATATTTAGAATTATAATATACTCACAAAGAAAACATAAAATAAAATAAGTGTATAATAATCTATAGGGAAAGTACGTATATCTATACCTACATATAAATAAAATGGGAAGTTATTCTTTATTTCTATTTTTATACTATTATAAATATATCAATCCTATTCTATTAAAAATATATAAATCAAATAAAAAATAAAATAATTAGAATAAATAAAATGTATATAATACATAGATATAATACATGTACATATACCTACATATTGTATACATCTATTTATTTAAGTGTATAAATTACATCATAAAATATAATAAAAATATATTTTTTATCTAAAATTAATTTATAAATACATAAAATAAAATAATAAAATAATAAAATAAAATATACAAAATAAAAATAAAAATGTAATAGAATATATCTTTACTATAAAACTTAACTACTAATAAATAATACCAAAAAATAAATAAAAATCATAATAAAATAATAAATAAAATAATAAATATTTTTATTTTATAATAAAAAAATAATAAAATCAATTACTAATTTTAATTAATTAATTTAGAATAAAACATTCTGTTTTGTCCTTTTGTGGGGTGACGTGGCCCAATCACGTCGCTCGGACAGTTAATTTCCAATCAACTGTCCCCTCCAGCCTTCTGATGTGACGACCTATCTTCTCCCAGATATTCCACCATTTTTCACAGTCGATCCATTGATCATTCTCCTTCAGTCTCTTCAGACGAAATGTCCCATGATCACTCATGATTCACGCCAACCCATTGTATCCTTTGTACATAGCTCGATTTCTTTCCTTTCTGTCGGCCAAATAAGGGTGCCCATCTTGTATACAAATAAGAACCTCCGACCTCATCTTATTCTTTGTCATCCCCTGAGCCCTAATACCCTCGCCTCCGGCCTAACATATACCTTTGTGACAGGAGGGAAACCCTGCAGGGTCTGAGCGGGTAGATGGAGGAAGGAGGTGCACCCGGGCTGCCATCACCAGTGACCTATGCCCCTTGGCCCTCGCCCAGGTAAGAGCTGCGCTCTTTTCATTCCTTTAGCTTAGGATTAGTTGTAGGATCATTTTCAAGCTTTTTAGTTCGTATTTTAATTAGTTAATTAGCTAGGTTAGCTTAGATGCCCTCGCCGGAGCTCTAGAGCTTCGGCCGTGCTCCACCATGTCTTAGCCTATTCCCTGACCATGTTTTCACCCTCACAACCTTCCCCATCGCTTCTCACACACCCGATGCACCTCCGTCCCCCTTGACTCTGCCCTAATAAAGAGATTGCTCCTTCCTCCTTTGCCGCTCGTCGGAGGGAGCCCATCCACCTCACCTCCATCCATTCCCCTACCCAAAACCCCTGGAGCTTCGCGTTGTTGTATGTACTATCCTCTGTAGGTACCCGAAGTGCTATAGCCTCTATCGAGGCAAATTTGATCGGTATTGCAAATACCTAGGGCACCTATCCCTCTTCGACGTTCCGACGGCCCTCCAACTGTCTCTTGATACTTTTAATGCCATCAACAATCAAAGAAGCCCAACAGGAATGTCTTTGGCCATCTTGGAGCTTCAATGAATGTCAGAGACACGAAGGAGAAGGGATCGAAGTTCGTCTTCCCCGACCTTCTTCCCTGTTCTTCCTCCCTCGCTCTCCACCATCGGATCAGACGTAGACGCCAGGTTGATCGCCCACCGTCGGATTGTGCATGCCTCGACCGTCGGATCCATAGCCATGATTTTATCCGGAATGTTGAAGGTGAAGCGTCGTCGAGTGACGAGAAGCTGACATGCGTCATGTGAAATACCCCACACCGTCCGATCGTGTGCAATAAAGGGGTAAATTGCACATCTTCGCTGTGTATTTTTGTACTATTATTTAGTCCTGTAAATAAAAAGTAAAGTGTAAATAAAATGGAAAGTTTGTATTGCAGCCTTGTACTTTCTTAATATTACATACGGGTCATTCCACGTCACCTCACGTGTCATCCCACACGAGGTGGTAAATTTGCATAAATACCCCTAACGATTTTTGTAATTATTAAATAATATAATAAAATTAAATAATGTTAGGCATATTTGCACTGTAGCCCCTAGAGTTTATTTTATTGCAAAAATTCCCCTGCTAGGACACTTAATTTTATGCATTTTCTCTAATTTTTATAAATAGTTAACGTGCTCCTAAAAATTTGCAAAAATTGGGATAAATGCTTCATGCCATGTATATTCACGCCCATATTTTTATTGACAATTTTTGCATTAAATCCATTTATAAAATGAATAGGAGCCTTGCAGGAACGTATCTAGCCATCTTGGAGCTTCAATGAATGCTGGAGACGCGAAGGAGAAGGGGTCGAAGTTTGTCTTCCCCGATCTTCTTCACTATTCTTTCTCCCTCGCTCTCCATCGTCGGATCAGACGTAGATGCCAGGTTGATCGCCCATTGTCGGATTGTGCATGCTTCGACCGTCGGATCTTTAGCCATGATTTAATCTAGAATGTCGAATGTGAAGCGTCATCAGGAGACGAGAAGCTGTCACGTGTCATGTGAAATACCCTACACCATCTGATCACACACAATAAAGGGGCAAATTGCACATCTTCTTCGTGTATTTTTGTAATTATTATTTAGTCATGTAAATAAAAAGTAAACTGTAAATAAAATGGAAATTTTGTATTGTAGCCCATGTACTTTCTTAATATTACATATGGGTCCATTACACGTCATCTCACGTGTCGTCCTGCGTGAGGTTGAAAATTTACATAGATGCACCTAGCGATTTTTTATAATTATGAAATAGTATAATAAAATTAAATAAATGTTTTATTTAGGCATATTTACACTGTAGCCTCTGGACTTTATTTTTATTGCAAAAATTCCCCTGCCAGGACACTTAATTTTATGCATTTCTCTATTTTTTATAAATATTTAATGTGCTCCTAAAAATCTGCAAAGATTGGGGTAAATGCTTCATGTCATGTATATCTGTGCCCATATTTTTATTGACAATTTTTGCAATAGATCCATTTATTAAAAATGAAGAGGAGTCTATTTTTGTACTATTTAGCTTAGAAAATATCAAAAAATATAAAAATGTGTCCAAAAATTCCAATAAATTATATCTAGTATATTATATCCTATTTTAATTATAGACTAAAAATCACTAAAAATAGAAAAAGAAAAGGCTTAACAAATTTAAAAACCCCAAAATCTTTCATAAAAATCTAAAAACCATTTAAAAAATACAAAAATATGTTTTTCTGTCTTATAATTTTCTTTATATAAATATCTATGTATTAAAACTGATTTGAATAATTTTGAGACTTATTTACTATTTTTAAAAATCCAATTCAATTTCGTCCTATTTATGTAATCCCTTATTTTGGGATAATTTTGACTTAAAAAATATATAAAAATTAGCAAAAAATCCAGAAAATTACAAAAACATTAGAAAAATATAAAAAATACAAAACATGTTATTTTCTATATTTTATATACATTTATTAGTATTTATATATATAGTACTCTATATTGTATATATAAAGCCTTATATATGTTATAATATCATCATAAAAGAAAAAGAAATTAAAAATTATAAAATTATAAAAATAAAATAGAAAATTAAAAATTAAAAATTAAATACAAAAACATAAAAAAATAAAAATAAAAATGTAATATTAAAAACCCATAAAAACAATAAAATAGACAAGAGATAATAGGCAAATATCTGGGCATTATTTTTGCCTCCTTCTATCGTTTGCTCCTTGAGTTCGACCTCTACATATACTTACACCTATACACATTTGCTGTAGAGTTATAATAAATTTTGACTGTACATTTTTTATATTAATTGCTTTATTCTTGTTGTGGGTTAATTGTTGATTAATTAGGATTTCGTCTGAGGTCGCCTCGATGACTGTTTGTTTGCCTTGTGGATTGACATGACTTCTGCGAAACCCTAGTTATCAACAGCTCAATATCATATCTTAAGGTAAAGAAGCTTTCCTTGAAATTTTTCAAAATGAAATATGTCCAAGATGTACCACTAATGTGATGGTCCCAATGCCCTCTTCTCTTTGCTTCTAAACAACCTCGGAACTAAGATCTAAGAGGCATCCTTGAGATCTTTTGTCTCAAGGTATGGAACAACAAGATTATATAATACTTATTATCATCCATATATCATTATGATTATGATTTTTTATCTACATTTAGCATGATGAACACAATGACACTTCTATTAAGCTTTACATGGTTCATCAATATTCTATCTGAAATTATAACTTTTATAATTTCATCAAATATGATGTTCCAACTACGAGAAGTTCACTTGAGTCCATAGATAGAGTTCCTTTATCTTGCACACCTTGCCTTCCTCAACTATGAATCCCCATGGCTACTTCATATGAATATCTTGTTAAGGTATTCACAGAGGAATGCAATCTTGACTTCCATCTTGTAGATTTCATAGTCAAGTTGTGTAGCTATAGTTAGCAATATTCTGATGAGTTTAAGCATGGTTACTGGAGAGAAAGTCACATCTTAAGCGATGTCTTCTCTTCATATGCAGGTCTTGGTTACAAGCCATATTTTGAAGGTCTTTACCTTCTCTTCAGATTTCCTCTTTCTCTTGAAGATCCATTTACACCTGACGGATCTTACCCTTATAGGTGGATCCTCGAGGGTCTATACACAACATTTGTGTATGAAGTCTACTTCAAACTTTATTGCTAACATCCATCTTTCCATGTCATGATCTTCGAAAGCTTCATCATATGAAGTTCAATCATTGCCAATCTTATCTAACACATGGAATCCATACTCTTGAGGTGATCTTACCACCCTCAAACTGATTTAAAGAGGTATGAGTGCTATCCTTTTAGTTTCCAACTCTAGGAGTGTCATTATCCTATTAGGATCCAATGAGTCCCTTTACTTCATTTTTATCTTGATTCTCAAGAGAGCCATCCTCTAAGAATCATGTCTTTAGAGATGAAATCTTTTAAGAATCTCAAGGTCATAAAGTAGGTATTAAATACCATATTTTATATTCCTAATGAAGTAGCACTTTCAAGTGCTAGAATCTAGCTTTCTTGCATCCACGTTATGGCATGTACCAAGCAACTCATAAATCCTTAAGTGTAACACGGGCTTGGTTCCAAATAATAGCCTATGAGGATTTTTGGGTTCAAATTTGCTGGAATATCATTAAGTATATATATTGTAGTCTATGATGTATATACTCAGAAACTAAGAGGTTATTATGCTATGAATCATCGTTGATCGGATCATGTCAAACATGATCTAATTGCATCTCTCTACAACTCTATTGAGTTGAGGTGTATTAGGAGGATTGAGATATGAATGACTTTATTTTTCTATAAGGTATTCCTTAACTTCATCTAATATGTACTGGCTACCTGGGTTAGATTAATTCTTTATATCTTCCTTATTACTTCGTTTCTCAACCAAAATTGTGAAATCTTAGAATATTTCAAAGATTTCTAATGGTTAAGGAAGAAATCTCATACCACAAATAATCATCAATATATATCACATATCATTAATATTCATTATGGTATAGATGATCCACATACATCAATATGTATGAGATCTTGAATACATTTGCATCTTACACCATTCCTGGAGAAGGGTGCATTGGATATTTTACTTTGATTACAATATTCATAAGTACGTAAGCTTTGCACTTTCAGATAATCTAAAGTTCAATCTCTCACTAATCTATTACTTTTACCGATAGACATATCTCCAAGGCTTAACACCAGATCATTATAGGGTGATCTTTATCCTCCTTTTGATCCTTTAAGGTTTACTTTCCGGTGTTAGAAATGTTAATGAACCATTCATTAGTTTTCTAATTTAGCAGAGTCATGTAGATGTTAGATTACTATCTAAAATATATCCATAATAACTTTTTATAATATGTCTATTTTAAAATATAATGTATATTTATTTACTTCGAAAAAATTTAGAAATAAGCAAATAGAGACATTCTCTAAGACTAAGAGCTCTTCCACTGAAAATATGCAATTTATCTATCCAATGGAGATTGTTGCTACAATTGCATCAACTCCCAATTGGATGACTGTTAAACTTTAAGATCAAGGTTTCTAGTCTTCTAAAAATATATGCAACCAATTGCAAGTGTCATTAGAAGAATGAAATACAATTATCAGACTTTTAATCTTATCTAATAAGTAAGTCAATTTCAATGATTTCATCAAGATCAAAAATGGATAAAAGAATTACCTCTTGAAGCGTGTTTGTAATCGAATGTATCTAAAGTAAGAGAACTCCTGTCTCAAGTCTGATCTGTCGGCAAGAGCACTTGTGGATGCATGGATGAGATGTGTTCTTCCCACAATCCAAGTTGAAGATCTGAGCAAGAAAGCTCTCGATTTCGTCTCATGAAATTCGATGTCTTCATCACGAATAGTCAATCCGGCAGCACAATGACTTGGCAACGACGACGAAGCTCTCGGCAATAAGGTGGACGGTCACAATATTAAGAGAGATAGAGAGAGAGGGGACATGAGTATGAGAATAAGAGAGAGAGAGAGAGAGAGAGATTTAAACTTGATGGGTTGATGTGTTGTAAAGGAAATGGCAACCCTTGCCTTCTCTTTTATAGTATATTGGACAATAGAGATTAACTTTTAATCTTAAAATCAATGGCCATGATTTTTGTTTATTTAATTTGCAACAAATAATTTACCTAAGATAAATCAAATATATACTCTCAAGATAATTAATTTATATTAAATCAATTAATAGTGAAATAATTTGGAAGAGATAAAACTACCTTCCATATATAGGGTGGATGTCCACCTTGAATTAATCCAAGATGATCATCCACTCCATTTATGGTACGGAGTTTTATCTCCTTGTAATACGGAGATATATTATCTCGTTATATATGAAACAACATTTGTTGCATAATTATCCACATATGCAACAACATTTGTTGCATTAAAATTCACAAAGATAATTCCAACTTATCTTGTGAAAAATTCAATCATGCCATTGACAATTATGAACCTTATTCAACTATCCAATATAAAATGTAAATTGATTTTACTATTAATTGTATAATGTGAATCCAAGTCACATCAACATTTAATCTATATATTCTATTTACAAATAAATCTCTCTAGCTATCATAAATTATATTTATAATATCCATGATTATTATGGATAGTAATTTCTATATAATCATATCTTTGATAATTAAATCATATTTAATTATTTAAAATGATAGTTCTCATGTGTATAAACAACATGAATCATATTCACATTATTCATGACAATTAAATCATATTTAGTTATCAATATTTCCAATGCTCAGATACATAATTCAACAATAAAATTATTCTTGAATTTTTTCAATAACAATGTGCGTTCTCCGCGGATACTTGGAGATAAGTACAAGATGATTGTACATTCCATATATAGTGATTTGGATATTAAGATCATATCTCAAATCCACATCTAGAGAACCTCTCAAAGATATTTGATCGAATCAAACTATAAATTTAATCTTCTCATTGTATCTGAATAACATTCAGATCAATGTCCAACATTTGGACTAAGATCGTATTACCAATCTACTGAGAGGAGTCACTAAAATCCAAATATGTATCATCACTCCCTCGGATTGAAAGTGTCATAGTTGTACAATCGTTTACGATCACATCACCCTCGAGTATTCCTAATACATGTACATCTTGCATACTGAAAGACCTATAATATGAAGTTTTAGATCATATTTGAACTATCCCCTTCAGGGTTTTATCATTAAGTTTCTCATTTGATCATTGGGAGTTGGTATCATACCTATAAATTCTATCAAGATTTCAAAGCGAGACGACCATGCATGGAATTTAATCCAAATATCTCATGAGTGATCTCATGTCTTTCGATCTAGTAGAGAACCTTTATGATCCCTTTAGGAGATTGTATTACTCATATGCCCTCGTGTGCACACCAGCTTGCTGGTGTAAAGACCTTGGTTAGGTCATTGATTTAGCCAAGATTCGGTGGTCTTAAGTTCCACACAAAGCGGGAACTCAATCGAAGCGTTGACCACGCAAAATCTCAACTAAAGTCAAAAATTAACCCACAATCAAATGATTCAAACAATGAAGATTGATGTGAAGTTAAATTTTATTTTTAACTCTACAAACTAGGTGTATAGAAGCAAGTGTGCAGAGAGTTCGAACATAGGGAGCAAGGTAGGATAGATCAACAAGTGTGTGTGTGTGTATGTGTGTGTGTGTGTGTGAATGTGATGTAATGTCTACAACATGCAATGCAAATGTTTTTGTGTGTTCTTAATTTTATATATTTTTTTAATTTTTAATTTTGTATTTTGATTTTCTTTTTACTGATTTTGTATTTTCTTTTTATATTTTATATTTTTATATTCTCTTTTTCAATATAAGAATATATATACAATATAGGGAAAGAGAGGATAATGTATTTATAAAAATGGGTAAAAATGCTCAAAAACCAGGGAATAAAATATTTTGTCTTTTTATAATTTTTTTACAGGTTTTGTGATTTTTGGGTATTTTTCAGAATCTTTTTGGTTTTTTTAAATATCAAAACAAGAGAAAACAGTGAATTGGAATTCTGACCGAAATCAAAATGGGAATGAAAAAGATCAAACAGTATCAAAATTTTCCCAAATTAATTTTAAAATAAAGATAATAGAATAAGGAAGCTACATGATCAGAGTTTGTATTTTAATAATTTTCTAGGATTTTTTAGATTTGTTGAAGTTTTTAGGTGTTTTCTAATTTTTAAGGTTTTTGTTTTGAATTTTTTAATGGTTTTTGGATTGACACTAAAATATGATAAGACAAGCAAAATATAATTTTTTTGGAATTTTTAAAAT
The DNA here is from genome assembly GCA_037367405.1 of Ottelia alismoides. Classification (NCBI taxonomy): domain Eukaryota; kingdom Viridiplantae; phylum Streptophyta; class Magnoliopsida; order Alismatales; family Hydrocharitaceae; genus Ottelia; species Ottelia alismoides. The sequence continues at coordinate 1,048,985 of JAZKJV010000729.1, read as the reverse complement.
GTTTTTATAATTTTTATGGATTTTCTAATGCAAACAGTAGGAAAAATGCATGTTTTTTATTTTTTATAAATACTAAAATGCAACAAAAATGTAATGCAAAAATGTGGCATGAATGAACAAGTAAACAGGAGCTTAAATAAATTTTTGTAGAATTTTTGGGCTTTTAGAAATGCATGCAATAATTAGAGAAAACAAAGAGAAAATACATACAAGCCAGGGGTATTTGTGTAATATTCAGAAAAGTTAGGGGCCTAGATGTAAATTTTCTCAAAAAATTATAACTAGAATAAAAACTTTGCTGGACTAATTACAAAAACTAGAAGCCGCGAGAGTCTTTTGGCAAAAAGCCCACCCATGCGCGTGCGGTGCACGCGCCTCGGGAGGACTAAACATCAATTATACAAAACGATGGGGCTTAAGTACAAAATGTCCAGAAATTAATACACTGTAGTTGAATGTTATAGAACGAAAATTAAATAAACAAAACCCCAGGGGGGTCCACCGCAAAATTTCCACACTCACGTGGACGTGCACGTGAGGTTGGCAGGGGAGGACCTAAATAAAATTATGATAACGTTTGGGGCTGAATTGCAAATATCACAAAAATTCTAAACTACCGACGAATGCTTTAATATTAATAATAAATATGACAAGGGCCGGGGTGTAACTTGCAAAATACCCAGGGCTAATGTGATCCGATGGCGGCGGACATCTCACTTATGACACGTGGCGACGCCGCAGGAGCCAATGACGATTCGCGCCAACGCACGAGATTAGATTAGACGAGGTTGATCCAACGGCGTTGACGCATCTGATCCGATGGCTGCTGCAGCGTCTGGGCTTCCTCTCCAAAATCGGACGGCGATGAGGCGTGCTCGACGAGTTGGGAAGAACTCGCAGAGATACGAGCTTCCCCAGCTGCGATCTCCCCTCTCCGCTGCCCGGTGATGCCACAAAAGGGCCCGATCGCTTCCTGCGAGGTTGCGGTCCTGGGGGTGTCAAAATGCCCCGGCGGAGACCGGAGTGGCCGCGCGAGTCCGGCGGAGCTGGGCACCTCCCAGCACCACGGTCGGCCTTCAAAATCCCAACCAGGGATGCTCTTCAACTCCTGACCTGTAAGGAAGAAGTAATAGGGTCGGGGGTAAATTGCCCTGACCCTGTAGGATGGCGAAATGATATGGGGAGGCGGAGACACGGCTCGCCGGAGGTAGTCACGGCGAGGTGGTCGGTGACGCGATTAAAGGGGTGAAGAGTGGAATCGGAAGTAGGGGCTAGATCCTACAATTTCAGATAAGACAAAAAATGCAAGAAAATAGAGTAGAAACAGACCTCAAGGGCTGTGTGGTTGAAACCCCATGGCGGCGCAGCCGCCAGAGATGGGTGGAAACACGCTTCAGACCGCCCGCCGCACCTCAACAGATGGCCGGGTCGATCCTCTGTCACCGGAGACTCACGGCGGGTCTCTGGAGGTCTGGGCTTTGGCCAAAAAGCGGGTTCAAAGAGGAAGAGGGGCAACTGGGGGTAGTTTTGAAAGATGGTTGTCAGGCGAGAAGAACGAGGCGCTGGCGGGTGCTTCGATGCTCCAAAGATCAAAATGATCCTATGGCGTGTAAGCCTGATTATAGGGCTACAAAAGTCGTTTAGAGTGGATCATGAAAATATGCAACGGGTAGCCTCGAAAAAAGAGAGAAATATGGTCAAAATCTCGGTCTGACATGAACAGGAGCTGGCTCAGACAGTTGACCCGAGGTCAACTGTCAGAGCCTCCTGGTTGGTTCATGTGGACCAACTAGGAAAAACCTGTAAAAAAGTTTTATTAATTCAATAAAAAATAGAAAAAAGTCGAATTAAATTTAGATTATTAAATAAAAAATATTTATAATTTTATAAATTATTTTATGGTGATTTTTAATTTTTTATGAGGAATATTTTTACAAGTTTACTTTTATACCCTTTATTGGTATATTACCTATATATTTTATTAATTTATTTTTATTTTGTGATTTTAATTTATTTATTTTTATTTAGTATTTTATAAAATTATAAAATACTTCAGTACACTTAATTATATTTTTATTTTATTTTTCTGATATATTTTATACACTTAATAAAATAAAAGTATTAAATCCATAGGTATGTGTAGAGTTCTTATACCTATGTATTATATATACATGTATTTTTATTTTGTGTTTATTTTGCATTTTTATTCTGATTTTAATATGCAAATATATTATAATAATATTTACATGATTATAAAAATATAAAATTATAAAAATAATGAATAAAGAATAAATTGAATATTTTAATCTGTACAAATATACTACAAGGGTTCAAAACTCAACTTTCAAACCGTAACTCCGAAAAATAAGAAACCACCTCCATTAAATAGATTATTTTATGCTATATACAATTAAAGGTGAGTTTGTTACATTTCGAGTTTTTATTTGCAAGATACAAGTCTGGGAAGTTAGAGTTCTGGAATCTTATTTAGACCATAACTTTTTATCTGTACATTATTTTTCAGTGAAATCAATTTTATATTTTTCTTTGTTTAATTATCTACAACTTTCATGTACAAAGTTTCTTTATTTGAGGTATAAAAAGTGGAACCAAAAATAGTCCCCAAAAATGAATAAAGAACGAATTAAATAAACGGTATTTTTATTGTATTTTGGCCCTTATCTCCCCCTACTTTATTCCTTGTCGACCTATTCATCAAGATGCCTAGGTCTCGAGGTTTTGGGTCATAAAATATTTATAATATTTTATTCTTTTTCTTTTATTTTATTTATTCTATAATTTTAGCTTTAATTACAGTATTTATACACTATTTACATGTACATGCATGAATGCTAAGATGCTGCTAGGGTTTTTGATGCCAAAAGGATAGAATAAAGATGATGAAATGTGGCTTCATCATCCCCCTATACTGTACCTTTGCTAGTCCCTAGCAAACAGTTATGTAATAAGTGCAGAAAGAAAAAGAAAGAAAAGAAAAAGAAGAAATTGGATTAAGTTTAATTATCAAACTTGTCTTCACAAAATCAAAGTTTGGAACTTAAGTTAGACCTTTGGAATTTTAGTGCGGGCGGAACCTTAATGAGAACCGGATTTGAAATCCAACAGTCCCTGGGAATCCCAAAACTCTGCTCAAGTCTCCTCAATAGCCATGTCAGAAATATTTCAACTCATACGCAAAACCTTATGACTATGAATCTGACTCGTACAGTGTAAGTGATGGTGGCTCTCCCCAACTGAAATGACAAAGAGATTGACTTCTCCAATGTGACAACCCAATGATTCCCCAATCCAACAACTCATTCCTCAAGGAGCAGGATATTCCCTTCTAAGTTCAAGTGGCAACCAGCCCAAGAGGAGGGGGTGAAGAGAAGAATGGATGGTAGCCAGTGTAACTACCTATCCTAGGATGCAAGACCAGTGTAGTCAAGTCCTCCAGCTGCAGGCTCACATGATCTGACTTTGAAACTCAATCTTGCTTATTTGGCTTTACAACATATGTACACTCCGGCATGCATTTTTATTTTTGTACACGCCTATCCACTTTTTGGAGTTTTTGCTTTTTGCATTTTTTTGAATACTATATACAACAGCATTTATATAGGAAGTTTTTCCTCTTGAGCGAGTAGACTATCCCTCTTTTGAAACTTTATTGCAACCCACGATCTCCTATCCTCGAAACTCATCATTACTGGACGGGTTGGGGCGCACTTCCCTCCCTAGAGGAGGACAAATGTTTCCACCTGTGTGCGTCTCATATCGGCAAATCCAACCCCCTCACCACTCCAACTGAGTTGAGCCATGTGAAAGGTGCAAGTGTCCAAGTTAGGTCATTATCAACAAGAGTCGTGCGTGTGCTCCGAAATACTCTACTTAGGCAGTCAAGAATCCATTGAACCAAGTCTCGTGATCCTCAAAGAATTAAGTCAACTAGACCTAAAGTACCTCAATCCCAGTTCCTATAAGGTTCATGTTAATTAGGTAGATTTACGGTCCAACCAAGCTCCAATCTTCGGATCTTACTTAGACTTGTTCAACTATTAAACTCGATCGAAAAAATGCTCATGCTATGCAAATGAAATGCAGAATGCAGAAAATATTTTTGTGATGCAATTTTCAAGAGTTTTGAACTTTTTACGGGTTTTTGAAAAGATGATGATGATGCAATTTTTTGTTTGATTTTTCGAAAAGATTTTTCAAATGTTTTTGGATTTTAATTTTGCAAATGTTTTTGGAATTTTTGAAAATAAAAAGGTTTTGGCTGAAAACCAGGTGAAAATATGTACACGGGAGTGCTTCTTATAGATACAAGAAGTGGATTTTTAGAATTTACAAGGGTAAGTGGTCAATTTTATAGATATATACATATAATGGATTTTGGTGTGATGTATATATTCCTCAAACTTATTTGACATGGGTTTTTCAAACAATTTTTGAAAACTATAGTCCAAAATAATTTTACAATCAATTTTACAAACATGTATACAAAGATATATACATACAAAAGTGGTGGGTCGGATTGAAAATTTAATAACCCCACCGGAGTGTATATAGTCCAATAAAGCAAAAGCTTATGGTATCCATGTTACATCTCATGAAGCTTGCAGCGGGAGACTTGGCTACACTGGTTGAGCTTCCAAAAGTCTATACTTCTTCCCCCTCTTCGTGAGCCGGTTGCACTTGAACTTAGAAGGAAATACCCCGCTTCTCGAGGAAAGGGTTGCTAGACCGAGGCATTAGAGTTACCAGGTTGGGGGAGGTTGTCTCTTTGTCACTTCTGAGGTGGGGAGCTACATATCACTTACACTGTACGAGTCAGACTCATAGTCGTAAGAGTTTGCGTATGAGTTGAAGTATTTCTGACCTGGCTATTGAGGAGACTTGGACAGAGTTTTAGGATTCTCAAGGACTGTTGGATTTCAAATTTGTTTCTCATTAAGGTTCCGACCGCACTAAAATTCCTAAGGTCCGACTTAAGCTCCAAACTTTGATTTGGTGAAGACAAGTTTGATGATTGAACTAAATCCAAGTTCTCCTTTTTCTTTTCTTTCTTTTTCTTTTGCACTTATTGCATAGTGTTTGCTAGGGACTAGCAAAGGTAAAGTATAGGGGGATGATGAATCCACATTTCATCATCTTTATTCTATCATTATGGCACCAAAAACCCTAGCAAATGCCGGTAAATAGCATTAATTCCATCATCTTAGCATTCATGCATGTGCATCTAAATAGTGTATAAAATACTGTAATTAAGGCCAAAATTATAGAATAAATAAAGAAAAGAAAAAGAATAAAATATTGTAAATATTTTATGACCCGAAACCCCGAGACCTAGGCATCGTGATGAATAGGTCGACAAGGAATAAATTAGGGGGAGATAAGGTCAAAAATACAGTGTAAATACCCATACATTCTATTCATTCTTTATTCATTTTGGGACCTATTTTTGGTTCCACTTTTTATACATCAAATAAAGAAACTTTGTACATGAAAGTTGTAGATAATTTAATATAGAAAAATACAAAATTAATTTCACTGAAAAATAATGTACAGATAAAAAGTTATGGTCTGAATAAGAATCCAGAATCCCAACTTCCCAGACCCGTATCTCACAAATAAAAACTCCAAATGCAGCATACTCACCTTTAATTGTATATAGAAGAAAATAAGCTATTTAATGGCGGTGGTTTCGCATTTGGTGGAGCTACGGTTTGAAAGTTGAGTTTTGGACCCCAATTGTATACTTGTACAGATTAAAATATTCAATTTATTCTTTATTAATTATTTATTTATTTTTATATCTTTATAATGTTGTAAATATTACTTATAATAACTATGTACATTAAAATTGGAATAAAAACCTAAATAAAACTTAAAATAAAATACATACATATTTTACATAGGTATTATACCTGTATTTATATCTATATAAAATATACTTCTATTTTATTAATTATACAAATTATATCAGAAAAATAAAATAAAAATATATATGTGTATATAAAAGTATTCTACAATTTTATAAAATACTAAATAAAAATAATAAAAATAAAAATAAAAGTAAAAGAATACAATATATAGAATAATATACCTATATAGGGATATAAAAGCAACTTGTAAAAATATACTTCATAAAATAAATTAAAAATCATAATAAAATACTACATAAAATTTTAAACATTTTTTATTCTTTAACCAAAAATTAATTCGGCCTTTTTCTATTTTTAAACGAATTAATAAAACATTTTTTCAATCTTTTTCCCGGTTGGTCCACGTGGACCAACCAGGTGCGGTCTAGAGTTGACCTCGGTCAACTCCCTGACCAAGGCTTGCCACCTCTGACGCCCTGATTTTCCCCCATTTTCAAGAAATTTTGGCACCCGATCCTTCCATTTTCTCGCCGCGAATCCTTCTTGGAACTTCTTCCCTGATCATCCCTCTCCCACGACGCATCTTCAGATCACGCAAAATCCTCATGATGCGCGCGTGGATCTTGCTTGAAGGAGACGCCACCATCTTCTACTTAAACGACCCGCCACCTTCGAGCCCAAGTTTGAACACCTTCGGTCCACCCCTCGAGCCTACTCCAAGCTCCAGAGCTTCCTGGAGGTGACAGCTCCACAGCGAAGCCATCAGCCAAGGCAACCGAGGTCGGAGGCGCTTCCACTACCTCCCGCAAAGTCGCCGGTCGAGGTACCCTTATTCCCTCTGGCCCCGGCCATTGAGGGCTCGCTCCGCTCTTTCATTCAGTCCATTTTATTCCTGTTAACCTTAGCTTCGAAAACCCCAAAAAGATTTGAAGTTTAATCGACCAAATCGCCAAATCAAGCACCTTGGCCGGAGCGCACCTCCGGCCGTGCATCTCCATCTCGATCTGAGCATCCCCGAGTGCATCCAAGGGTCCAGGCAGTTTGCCCTGGACTATTTGACCATTTCTGCAGGTCCAAGCAGCAGTGATGACACCTGGAGGCGAGTTTTGAAACTCGCCGGAGCTAACGAAGCTCTCCAGCTCCGCCGGCCACCAGCGAGCACCACGGCCACCGCCGTGGCTTTTTGACGCCACCAGGAGATAGAGGAGGACCAGAGGAGGATCCAGCCCAATTTTGAACCCTAGAAGCCACCGGAGTCGGCCGGAGGAGCTCGAGGAACCTCGCCTAGTCGGAGCTCCGTCGTGTTCTTCCAGCCGCCTTCGCTACCGTCCGATCAAGGGTGGAGTCCCAGATCGAGCAGTTACCGTTGGATCTCCACCAGCTTCGACCGTTGATCATCGCTGGAGATTTGATCGTCGCCGCTCATCCGCGAAGCGTCATCGGCCGTTCATCAAGCGCCACGTGTATGAGTGGCTCCTTCATCGCCGTTGGATCGCGCGTCGAGGGTATTTTGCATCTACACCCTCGCACCTTTTGCATTTAGTATTCAGTATTTAAACTTTCGTCTGTAGCGTAAAAACTTTGGGTTATTTGCACAAAGCCCCCCGAACTTTCATTATTTGCATCCAGGTCCTTCACCACGTCACCTCACGTGACCAGTACACGTGAGGTGTGGGTATTTTGCACTGGGACCCTCGGTCTTTGTTGTATTTTGTTTTAGTACCAAAACTGTGACATCATGTGTTAAATTTTTGGATATTTTGCAAGTAAGCCCCCAAGGTTTTGGATTATTACATCTCAGTCCTCGCCAGGCGCGTGCAAGTCACGCGCCCTGGTGGGAAAATTGCTAGGACACCCAGGCGGGTTTTGTAATTGGATTTTGGTGCTATAAATTGAATATTCAGTTCAAACTTTTGTGGAAATTTGCATGTATGCCCCTGGATGTTTTGAAAATTGCGTTTATATCCCTGCCAGGACTATTTAATGTTTGGATGTTTGTTGTAATTATTTAAAATATCATTTTAAGTCCAAAAATTCCACAAAAATAGGCTTAAGCTCCTGGTAACTTGTACTTGCACGCCATATTTTCACATTGCATTTTTATTGCATTTTCACGATTATTAAAAATCAAAAACATGCATTTATTTCACTGTTTGCATTAGAAAACCCATAAAAATTATAAAAACGCTTTGAAAAATTCCAAAAACATTACATTTTGTGTGTTTTCCCATTTTCTAGTGTCAGTCCAAAAATCACTAAAAATCTCAAAAGAAAAACACTAAAAATTTAAAAACACTCTAAAACTTCAAAAAATATATATAAAATCAAATAAAATTCCAAAAAATACAGACTCAGTTCCTGTTTCTTCTCTATTCTGTTCTCTTTATTTAAAAATAATGTGAAAAATTTTGGTTGCTGTTTGATATTTTTAATTTCCATTTTATTCACAGCTAGCACTATTTGCACTGTTTTGCTTTATTTCAGTAATTAAAAATACCAGAGAAATCCCCAAAAATCACAAAAACCGTAAAAAAATCATAAAAATATCAAAAACAATTTATTTCTGAATTTTTGGTAATTTTTACTTAGTTTTATAAATATTTTACCTTGTCTTTTATTCCATTGTCTTTAAATTCCAATATTGAAAAAGAAAAAGAAAAATATAAAATACAAAATTATAAAAATCAGAAAATTAAAAATCAAAATATAAAATTAAAAATTAAATTAAAAATAAAAAAAATTAAAAATTAAAAACCCACAAAAATTGTATTTGCTTGCTTGCTTAGTGTAGACACTTCACATACACATACTTGTGCACACCTGTTTGAACTACCCTGCTTGCTCCCTGTGTTCGAACTCTCTGCATACTTGTCACTATACACCATTTGTGCAGAGTTAAAAATAAATTTGACTCCACACTTGTTTTTCATTGTTTGATACTTGATTGTGGGTTCATTGTTGATTAATCACATTTTATTGTGGGTCGCCACAGCGACGTATTTAGACCCTCGATAATCTGCGGTTATCAACCACTCCCCCTATACTTAGGGTAAAATAAGCCCTAAGTATAGGCAACAATAGGAGTGATGAAACGGAACAATGAACACTCGGCTCGTCCACCCCCCAATACTTAGGACAAAGTACGTCCTAAGCAAGGCGAACACGAGAATGGGTGGGCGAGCAAAACGGGAGATAGACAGAGATAAACAAATGAATATACAACAAGGATGGATGTACACATGATCAAGAAGGTAGAAAGCTAACCTTCTTGCGAGACCGCTAAGGGATAGATCTAGTGTGGTGTAAATCGACATCGGGGTCCACAGTGGACGGAAGCCGGTCAGGGTCGACATGGTGAAGGCCCTCAGTGGAATCAAATCGAAAAGGGACGAAAGGGTCAATGGAAGTAGTCTGGCTAGGTTCCCCTTGGTGGTCCTATGGTGTGAAGGCGCAGGCGGGTGTGTGGAAGAAGTACAGCTAGGTCTGGCCTTGGAAGTCCTGCCGATGTCAAAGTGAAATGGGACAAACTCATCCTCATCGGAAGAAGTGTAATGAGAGTCATCCTACGAGGGATCATCCAGGTCAAAATCAAAAGGAACGAAATCATCAGTAGAAGTATACGAACTCAGATCATCCTCAAGAGTCTCACCCGGATCATCTTTTTCCTCATGAGGTCTCTCAAAATAATGGGCAGCATCATAACCGACATCAATCATCTTTACTTGTGAGTGACCAGGAACGGACTTATCAGTGGAAGTAGTCAAACCAGGCCCATCCTGTCTAGTCTTGGTATCTGCCCTCCGCTCAAATGGATCAATCACGTAAATACTTTGGATTTCTTCAACACATCGCCACACACCAGGAGGAGGAACTGCGAGGTCTATGCTTTCCGATTTCCTCCCCTTTCGGGAGATTCGTCGGGTCTCATCAGGGGTCGCTAAGCAAACATCTCTAGTAGCATCAGATCGGTCACAGGCCTCGGAGTCAGCTATAATCGGTGAAGGTGCATCAGATGCAGGTCTCTGGTCAACTGTGGGTGTGGTGATCAATACTTCGCTTTCATCAACAGGACGGAAGCGAATCTCTCCTGAACCGTAGTCAATAACGACCCTCGTAGAGGCGAGGAATGGTCGTCCCAGGATGATTGGAGATGGCTCCCCTGTGGAGGTCTCCATGGGCAACACGACAAAATCAACATGGTAGCTCGTGCCCTGAATAGAAATGACGGAGTTTTCAAGGATACCCTTCAGCCTCTTGATAGATCCATCAGCAAACTGAACGATCATCCTGGTTTTCTTTAGAGGCCCTAAGTGAAGAGACTGCACCAGCGAGAAGGGTAATATGCTAATAGATGCACCGTCGTCTAGGAGAGTGTGATCACATGTATGGTCAGAGATGGTGCAAGTGATGAAAGGGGTAGTTGTGTTCTTCTTTCTGGGAATGGGACGGTGTGTGATGGCATGGGCAGTGGCCATGGTCAGAATGTGACGCTCAGATCTGCTCCTCCGCTTTCTCTTCTTGGGAAGAGGGGCAGATAAATCAGTCATGGCCTGCTGAAGTGGGGCACGGATAATCTCATGAATAGTAGCCACCACTTCGGGTTCAGTCAACATTTTTTTTGAATTTTTGGACCTCCTCCATACAAGGGAGGAAGTCGGAATCAGCATCTACACGAGGCATGCCAAGAGCAGTCTGTACAACGGCATCCTCGGGGTCAAAGGTGGGACAGGATGTGAATGGATGTGTGGGTGAATGATCTGGCAAATGGACCCTCTCCTTAGTCCTTACAATCTGAAACAACCAAAGGTCTCCCGAACTCTTTTTGGGTTTTTAAAATTTTCTCATTTTTCTGTATTTTCGGCGATTGCAAGCTCCCATGATCAACCACAAGTAAATCTGTATTCTTGACAAAAGGAGCATTAATCTGGTTTTTCCTCAAGATAGCTAGATTATCATTCATCAAATCAATGCGCTTTGTCATTCGATTCAAGATATCACTTATAGAGATCGAGGGGAGGTGACTCCAATAGGTCAGACTCGGGTGGATGTGAAAGTGGAGGTGGAGAATATACAGGTGGAGGTGGAGGTGGGTAGAAGTCCGAGGTTTGATACTGCGGCTGAGGCGAATATGTACAAAAGTCAGAAAAAGTAGGAGGAGGATCCTCCTGATAAAAGGGAGGTGGACCGGCTGGAGGGTACGAGGAATCCGCAAAATCCGGATAAAAATCGCTCCAGGGATCCATCTCGAAACAAGAGAAAATGATCGGGAGAGCATGAAGGTCAAGTCAAGAGAAGTGAGAAGAAAGGCGCAAATGCGCAGAGATGATCTACAATGCACACAAACAACCACAAGCAAACTCGCAAAACAAACCCTCAATTCACCTACTCAACTCGGTGAAGACCACAAATGCGGTCTTTTTATCTTGTATGTTTTAGAGTTAGGTGAGAAGTCCAAAATTGCGCAAACACTTAGGGGGCTGAAAATGGGATTTGGCCACTAACCTTAGTGTGTGCGCGAGCAATGTAAAACGAAGACAATGAGGGGATTACTCGCCCCAATACAAATTTTTCTTTTTGGTGGTTTTTAGGGTCAAGTAATATTAACAGTCCCAATTTTATTGATTATCACTTTTTTGGATTTTTAATAAGAAATGCATGATCCTAACGGGGATTCAATTCCTTTAAGCTCTTAGGTTGGCAAAATCAGAGGGAGAGTCTGAAAAGCAATGCAAGCGGCAAACAATGATGAATGCTAAAGCGTAAATGCTCACCTTGCCTCCAACACTCTACATGCAAGGATGCTTAGAAGAATTGAAACCTATCTAAATGCAAATGCAAAGCCGATGAAATCGCCCTAAGTTTCAGACATTGCTATTAACGTGAAGCACCACAAGTCGGTCACCGATCCTCAATCCAAGAGTCCGGTCTAGGCTCACCCCTCCTCTTCTCGACACATCGAGTTCAGGAGTAGCGTTTAACAAGGTGGGCTCGCGGCGCGGAGGCTCGAAGATGATAAAACGACTGTTTAAAAATTTGACTAAGTCCAAACGCGGCTATAGGTACATGCAAATATATTAGGTGTTTGGCCTTAATCTATCGCAAGCAATCCTTAAACTAAGGGCTCAATCACACAAAATTAAGAAAACAAAACCGATAAAACAAAGGAAAAAGGCGATAAAAACCTATAAAGCCGCGGGCCCGAATGTCCGAGTGTTAGAGTACCTGTATTATTACAACAATAGAGTCTCTCTCTCACACAGAAATTACACTAATAAATGCAATAAATAAATAGACTAGAATTGTCTACAAAATCCTCTCCTAGCCCGCCTTCGTGCTAAGTCAAGTTGCCCCCACGTGGGTGCACAGGTGCTCCTGGAAAAGAGCTCCTCCCTCGATCCGCATTCCTCGCAAGAAGTCAAACAAGAGAGGGGTTAGACAATTAAACAAGAAATATCAAAAATAAGGAAAATGATAAAAGCCGCGAAAGTAGACAATCAATCACAAACACAAGCAAAAAGCCGAACTATGCGTTGCTGCTTCCTGCAACGGTGCCATTTGATTTAGCCAAGATTCGGTGGTCTTAAGTTCCACACAAAGCGGGAACTCAGTCGAAGTGTTGACCACGCAAAATCTCAACTAAAGTCAACAATTAACCCACAATCAAATGATTCAAACAACGAATATCGATGTGAAGTTAAAATTTATTTTTAACTCTACAAACAAGGTGTATAGAAGCAAGTGTGCAGAGAGTTCGAACACATGGAGCAAGGTAGGATAGATCAACAAGTGTGTATGTGTGTGAATGTGATGTAATGTCTACAACATGCAATGCAAATGTTTTTGTGGGTTTTTAATTCTATATCTTTTTTTAAATTTTTAATTTTTTATTTTGATTTTCTTTTTACTGATTTTGTATTTTCTTTATATATTTTATATTTTTATATTCTCTTCTTCAACATAAGAATATGTATACAATATAGGGAAAGAGAGGATAATGTATTTATAAAAATGGGTAAAAATGCTCAAAAATCAGGGAATAAAATATTTTTGGTATTTTTATAATTTTTTTACTATTTTTGTGATTTTTGGGTATTTTTCAGAATCTTTTTGATATTTTTAAATATCAAAACAAGAGAAAACAGTGAATTGGAATTCTGGTCGAAATCAAAATGGGAATGAAAAATATCAAACAGTATCAAAATTTTTCCAAATTATTTTTAAAATAAAGATAATAGAATAAGGAAGCTACGGGACCATAGTTTATATTTTTAGGAATTTTCTAGGATTTTTTAGATTTTTTTGAAGTTTTTAGGTGTTTTCTAGTTTGTAAGGTTTTTATTTTGAAATTTTTAATGGTCTTTGGATAGACACTAAAATATGATAAGACAAGCAAAATATAATTTTTTTTGGAATTTTTCAAAACGTTTTTATAATTTTATGGATTTCTAATGAAAACAGTAGGAAAAATGCATGTTTTTGATTTGTTATAAATATGAAAATGCAACAAAAATGTAATGCAAAAATGTGACGTGAATGAGAAAGTAAACAGGAGCTTAAATAATTTTTTGTAGAATTTTTGGGCTTTTAGAAATGCATGCAATAATTAGAGAAAACAAAGAGAAAATACATACAGGCCAGGGGTATTTGTGTAATATTCAGAAAAGTCAGGGGCCTAGATGTAAATTTTCTCCAAAATTATAACTAGAATAAAAACTTTGCTGGACTAATTACAAAAACTAGAAGCCGCAAGAGTCTTTTGGCAAAAAGCCCACCCATGCGCGTGCGGTGCACGCGCCTCGGGAGGACTAAACATCAATTATACAAAACGATGGGGCTTAAGTGCAAAATGTCCAGAAATTAATACACTGTAGTTGAATGTTATAGAACGAAAATTAAATAAACAAAACCCCAGGGGGGTCCACCGCAAAATTTCCACACTCACGTGGACGTGCACGTGAGGTTGGCAGGGGAGGACCTAAATAAAATTATGATAATGTTTGGGGCTGAATCACAAAATCACAAAAATTCTAAACTGCCGACGAATGCTTTAATATTGAGTAATAAATATGAGAAGGGACGGGGTGTAACTTGCAAAATACCCAGGGCTAATGTGATCCGATGGCGGCGGGCATCTCACTTATGACACGTGGCGACGCCGCAGGAGCCGATGACGATTCACGCCAACGCACGAGATTAGATTAGACGAGGTTGATCCAACGACGTTGACGCATCTGATCCGACAGCTGCTGTAGCATCTGGGCTTCCTCCAAAATCGGACGGCGATGAGGCGTGCTCGACGAGCTGGGAAGAACTCGTAGAGATGCTCGGTGAAGCCACAAAAGGGACCGATCGCTTCCTGCGAGGTTGCTTCAGGTCCTGGGGGTGCCAAAATGCCCCGGCGGAGACCGAAGTGGCCGTGCGAGTCCGACGGAGCTGGGCACCTCCCAGCACCACGGTCGGCCTTCAAAATCCCAACCAGGGATGCTCTTCGACTCCTGACCTGCAAGGAAGAAGTAATAGGGTCGGAGGTAAATTGCCCCGACCCTGTAGGATGGCGAAATGATTTGGGGAGGCGGAGATACGGCTCACCGGAGGTAGCCACGACGAGGTGGTCGGTGACGCGATTAAAGGGGTGAAGAGTGGAATCGAAAGTAGGGGCTAGATCCTACAACTACGGATAAGACAAAAAAATGCAAGAAAATAGAGTAGAAACAGACCTCAAGTGTTGTGTGCTCGAGGTTGAAACCTCACGGTGGCGCAGCCGCCAGAGATGGGTGGAAACACGCTTCAGACCGCCCGCCACACCTCAACAGATGGCCGGGTCGATCCTCTGTCACCGGAGACTCACGGCGGGTCTCTGGAGGTCTGGGCTTTGGCCAAAAAGCGGGTTCAAAGAGGAAGAGGGGAGACTGGGGGTAGTTTTGAAAGATGGTTGTCGGGCGAGAAGAACGAGGCGCTGGCGAGTGCTTCGATGCTCCAAAGATCAAAATGATCCAAGGGCGTGTAAGCCTGATCATAGGGCTACAAAAGTCATTTAGAGTGGATAATGAAAATATGCAACGGGTAGCCTCGAAAAAAGCGAGAAATATGGTCAAAATCTCGATCTGACATGAACAGGAGCTGGCTCAGAAAAACCTGCAAAAAAGGTTTTATTAATTCAATAAAAAATAGAAAAAGGTCGAATTAAATTTAGGTTATTAAATAAAAATATTTATAATTTTATAAATTATTTTATGGTGATTTTTCATTATTTTATGAGGTATATTTTTACAAGTTTACTTATATACCCTTTATACGTATATTACCTATATATTTTATTATTTTATTTTTATTTTGTGATTTTAATTTTTTTTTATTTAGTATTTTATAAAATTATAAAATACTTCTATACACTTAATTATAATTTTATTTTTTTTCTGATATATTTTATACACTTGATAAAATAAAAGTATTAAATCCATAGGTATGTGTAGAGTTCTTATACCTATGTATTATATATACATGTATTTTTATTTTGTGTTTCTTCTGCATTTTTATTCTGATTTTAATATGCAAATATATTATAAGTAATATTTACATGATTATAAAAATATAAAAATATAAAAATAATGAATAAAGAATAAATTGAATATTTTAATCTGTTCAAGTATACTACAAGGGTCCAAAACTCAACTTTCAAACTGTAACTCCGAAAAATACGAAACCAGGCTCCATTAAATAAATTATTTTATGCTATATACAATTAAAGGTGAGTTTGATACATTTCGAGTTTTTATTTGTAAGATAAAGGTCTGGGAAGTTAGAGTTCTGGAATCTTATTCAGACCATAACTTTTTATCTGTACATTATTTTTCAGTGAAATCAATTTTGTATTATTCTTTGTTTATTTATCTACAACTTTCATGTACAAAGTTTCTTTATTTGAGGTATAAAAAATGGAACCAAAAATAGACCCCAAAAATGAATTAAATAAACGGTATTTTTATTGTATTTTGGCCCTTATCTCCCCCTACTTTATTCCTTGTCGATCTATTCATCAAGATGCCTAGGTCTCAGAGTTTTGGGTCATAAAATATTTACAATATTTTATTCTTTTTATTTTCTTTTATTTATTCTATAATTTTGGCTTTAATTACAGTATTTTATACACTATTTATATGTACATGCATGAATGCTAAGATGCTGGATTTAATGCTATTTACATGCATTTGTCAGGGTTTTTGATGCCAAAATGATAGAATAAAGATGATGAAATGTGGCTTCATCAGTCATCAACCTAATGCTTCGCCTAATGTACACACTTAGACATATAGTAATACATCTGTCTCCGGTCAGAGGATGTGTGCTTATATCGTGAGAATATATGAGATAGGTCTTTGGTTATCTCGACATCATTAAGTCAATGACGATTCCTATATTGCACTAGTTAAGAATATGTCATGTATTATCGTGTGTAAAAAATTAATTTGTGTTATTTCGTTGTAGGTGGCAATCGGAATTGGTCAAGAAAATAACCACAATTAGTTTGTCAATTTTAATCAATGTGGTTTTATGTTTTTTTTACTTGGGCAAGTCCCAAGGTTGAACACAAGGAGGCAAAGGAACAACCTAATTATATCTATCAAAATTCGTGCGCGGTTTTCGAGGCGATCATTTTTTGTATTTTTTATGCAATTAGGGGTGCAAAATACAATTGTGGCCTATTTTAGGGACTAAAATGTAAATATGGATCAAATGATGTCCGAAAAATATGAAATTTGGCCAAGATGATAATTATGATGCAATGAATGCACTGTATTTTTTTGGAATTTTTGGATGCAAGATAAATTTTTTATGAATTTTTAAATGCAAACAAAGTGAATTTCAATATTTAATTATAATATATATTAAACCTAAGTATTTCAAGGTATAAAATTATCTAAGTTTTATCACTAGGTGATGGATCTTAGAAAAATCCTAAACCTCGAAAATACCAGATTCAATACCTATTAAAAATAAAACATTGAAATATGCAAAATGATTTTTACAAGGTAAATCATGCATGCAAATGCAATTATTTTTTTGCACAATGTTAAACACAATTAATTCTACAATATATGATTTTTCGGGTATTTTTAGAGCAATGGTTAATCAATTATAAAAATCAGAGCATAAAGTGGGCAAAGTATGCAATTTTCCACAAAATAATATTAATTAACCATTGATCACAAAAATATCCAACATATGCCATAATGTAGAGAACTAATTGACAAACATCATGCTATTTTTTGGATAACTAAACAATGTAATGTAGCGGTACAGAATAATGAGGGAACACAAGGGTACAATGCAAATAATTTAAAAAATAAAATGAAGAATGCAACAGGGGGACCAATGCGTAATTACCTATAAGCCTGGGGATCTTCTGCAGATTTGCCACAGAGTTACGTGCGGAGCAAGTGACTTTTGGAGCTGGGCTTTAATGTCAATAAGAGAAACTTTGGAGTGTTGCCTGAAAATTTCCTAAGGTCACGTGCGAATCACGTGACCCCTTGGGGCTTCTGGATTGTTCTGCAATATGGGCCAACCCAAGGGGGTTCTTTGCAATTTACCTACACGATCACGTGCTGAGCACGTGACCTGTGGGGATGAGGATGTTTCCCCCAACGCACGTGCGAGGGGCCACGGGACCACCGCCCGATTGCTGGCAATTGTGGAGAGGCGGAGGGGGATTATGCAAATTTCCCACGTGGGTTAGGTGCGCAGCACGTGACCCCTGGGATGCTGGGAGACATTCCCCCGATGCACGTGTGGAGCACGTACGAGGGGGGGCCTCGGGTCTGGAGCCCGGCGGCGATGCAACGTCAGTGGAGGAACGCAGAGGAGGGTTACTGCTTGTCGCTGGTGATGGATGGAAGTGAAAGGATATGGAATTATCCTTAAGCGCATCATGGAAGCGTGATCGTCGTATCGAATTGGCAGAACGACTAGTCGCACTAGTTGGTATGTGCAGCGGAATTTAAAAAATTTCATGCGATTAAACCACATGATCCAAGAACGATTCTCGGATCGTTTCATCTATAACCATAATAAGTATAAAGGAATACCTCTTGAAGCGTGGTTGATCGAGTCTCTAAGAGAAGAGACCTCCCATCTCAAGTCCGATCGTCGGAGAGATTGCTTGCGAGCGCGGGGATGAACCGCGTAGTCCTCGCAATCCAACAAGATGATCCAAGCACGGTTGCTCCTGATCTCATCGTACGATATCGGACATCTCCTTCATGAGCGTAGCACTCCAAGAAGACGGAGAACCGAAGAACGTCGAAGCGGCGGCGCGGTGGCGATGGCGTCGACGAACCTCTCTTCTAGGGTTTGGTGGCTTGCCACCAAGAAGATGGTTGGCGTGTAAGAAGAAAGAGAGAGAGAGAGAGAGAGAGAGAGAGAGAGAGTTTTCTCCAATATTGCATAGCCCTAGAGATCATGGTTGCCTCTCTATTTATAGGGTTTTGGGATCCATGGATCTCAATCCATGGGACATATAAAATCAATAGATGTGATTGATTTATGTCTAATCCAATGGTCAAGATTGTTGTTGGTAAAACCAACAAATTATGATATAATTTAGATTAAAATATATTTGACAAAATCAAATATAAATCAATCCTAAATTACACCAACAAATATGGAGGGAATATACATGGAGATTACATCTCCCATGTATATACATGGTGGACGGCCACTGACGAACCGCAAAATCGGCCCTTTAAGAGTGCGTTTTTAGCACCTCAACATGTCGAAGCAGTCGGGCCGATTTTGGTCATCAAAAGATCAACTCATTTAAAGATATGCAATAATAAATCAAAATGAGATGATCGTTTTTTTATTTTACTTGGCAAGATACCAAGGTCGAACTCAGGGACACACGCTTCTCTCGTATTAATCGGATTTCTATTTATTTAACTAAGTATTGAGTCGAAGCAAATGTATAGGTCAAAGTATGCAGGCACCACAACACAATGCATTAAAAAGAAATATGCATTTTTATCTATCTTTTTTATAATGCAAATAAATGCCATGTAATGCAATTAAAATATGCCCGAGGTGAAAATAATGAGCAAAAATAAATAAGAGTTAATTTCGAGTTCAATTAAAAGAGGGGCAGATGTGATGAACAATGTTAAGCAAGGCATCAGTGCAAATTCAAATAGACACATGACTATACAATAATTCATAAGACTCCTTGTGTCCAAGACAACAACTAAGCATGCCATTAGAAAGATCGTCAGATCAGCTTTAAAACGAAACTAAAATCATCTCAATCGGATAAACATGGCTCAAGATAAGCATAGAAGAAGCCAGGGGCATAAATAAAATAAAAACATGAAAAGATATCTACAAACCAGTCCCTGGGAAGGACTAAAATGCAATAAAAATAAGTGTGGAGGACTTCCCTGTAAATAAACCATACGCGCAGGGGCATATTTGCAATTACTGAAACCCGCAAGGGTATGAGTGCAAATAACCCCAGGCGCGCAAGTGCTGCACGTGCTCAGGACCTGTCTGCAATTTTGATGAACGTTGTGGGCGACTCTGCAAATAACCCAGAAAGCATGTGCCCTGCACGCGCTATCCAGGCTCGGAGTGCGGCTCGGGCTTGGTAGAGGCTCGCTGCTGCTTCGGGTTGGCTCGGGATATCCGAGTCTCCAGGCTTGGTTGCGATCAGGCTCGGCGTGGTCTCTGGGTGTGCCACGTGTATCAGGACCTGGATGTAATTTGTGGAACGTGCGAGGGCGCCGATGCAAAAAGCTCACAGCCACGTGCGTGAAGCACGTGATCTCAGGCTCGGATGGGGGCGAGGGTCGGCGCTGCTTCGGGTGGCCGTAGCAGGTGGCTCGAGCCACGTGGTGGCTCGAGGGCGCCTCGGGCGAGGCTCGGTCCCACCGAGCCTCCGCGCTCCGGGATGGTCGACGTGGTCGCTCCAGGACCGTTGGATCTCCGCCGTGGGGCTAGATCCAACGGTGGCTGCTCCTCCTTCCTCCTCGATGGCTGGCGGCGCTATTGGAGCTCCGGCGTGAGGCCTGGAGCTCCGCCGCGCCTCGCCGCGTTCGGTGAAGCTCGGGGGCTAGCTCTGAAGATCTGGCGATGAAGCTCCGAGGTCGGAGAAGCTGCAGACGCATCTGGAGTTCGCCGTCGACGCCTGATTGCCGGAGACGGAGCTCTAGAACCTGGCTCCGCGCAAGGTCCGGCCATTGGTGCTAGTTGACCTGCAAGGGGGTTAAGGCGTGTGTGCGTGCGAGATGAAGTGGACGGAGGGCTCTTGTGGAGCGCAGAAGGTGAGGCCCTTAGAGGGTCCTCCTCCGCCTCCGGCGGAGAAGGAAGCTTGGGGTGAAGGAGGTCGCGACGGAGAAAGGGGGTGATCGGAATGGCTGGCGAAGTTGAAGGATACGCGGTGGATCTAAACAGGTGATCGGTGAAGGGCGAGGAAGAGTGGCGAGGCCTAATTAATTAAGAAAAATCAAGAAGAGATGCAGAGGAAGAGGAAGAAGACCTACCGGAGGTTGGGCGGAGCGGGAGCCTGGGCTGGGCATCGGAAAAGATGCCCGGGTCGTCGCACGTCGAGATCGGCTACTCCTCGGAGCTCGAGCGGGGCTGGCGCCTCCGCAGCACCGCTGTGATCGGCAGTGGGTCTCATCGGGGAAGAAGGCCATTGTCGCTCAATCCGAGCTCCTCCCCCTGTCACAGGGAGGAGCTAGAAGGCTAGGCCTCTCCCCCTTGGTCGATGGACAAAGTGATCGGAGGAGGGGAATGATGTATTTAAAGGGTGAAGTCGGCGGTGCTGATGAGTGGCGTCGAGGGTTTAGAGGGAGTTGTGGGTCATCTGGAAGGTGGTTGTGGGTAGTGGAGCTATGCGCGGAGGAGGTGGATGACTGGGCAAGACCTAGAGGCGGTTGGCGAAAGGAGAGGAGGTCGGACGAGGTGGCTAAAATTAGAAAGGTGGAGGAGGTTTGTGAGGCGCGGGGCTACGGCGGAGGATGCGGGAGGAGGAAGACGAGGCCTCGGTCGTTGGATCTTGCGATCCAACGGTTGAGAGAAAGGTGCGGAGCGACGACTGAGATAAGATCGGGAACGGAGTGATCGAAGGGCTGCGCTCACGCCACGTGTCGGTTTGAGAGAGCGGCGCGAACGGAGGGCTATGATCAGGAGGCGAAGAAAATCTGAGGGTCGAGAGTATGGGAGGAACGATCGGCTGAGATGGAAGATCTGAATTGCGATCAGAGGGCATCGGTCGTGCCACGTGGCACGCTCTGGTGAGAGCGCTCACGTGCGGTGTAGATTAAGTGCGGGTCTGATCGAACGGCTGAAAATGGCCCAGGAGATAATGGTGGAGATGGAAAGGCTGGGGCGCTATCGGACGACTTGCAGCACGCCACGTGGCAAGCTGTGGGTGCGGCGCTAAGGGATGGTGAGGATCTGAGATGAGGATGATCAGACGGATGAAACGAATGGAAGGCGTGGAGAGGAGTTGGCCGTTGGATCAAGAGGCCGATCCAACGGCCAGTTGGAGAGGTGGGAAAGATAAAGACGCCAGGGCCACGTGGCGCACCCAGAACGGGCCACGTGGCCCAATCAGATTTATTCGAGGAATGTTTTTTTATTTTTAAGGGCCAAGATGGCCGAATTTGAGAAAACTCAAAACATGAAAGTTGTAGATCCTGATGAGATCTACAAGTTTCATGTTGACCAAAATTGGAAATGAAATCAAACAAAGACCCGAAATATTTTTTAGGGTATTTTTAAGTCTAAAAATACCACTGATTTTTGTTTTGCCATTTTTTTGTGGTTTTAAATTTATTTAGGACTCTGTTAATTATAGGACATTAACAGGGTTTTATTGACAAAACTTTAAGCAAGGGGGTTAATTATAGGAAATAAAGATGATGAAACTGAGGTTCATCACCCCCCTATACTTAAACTATGCTCGTCCTCGAGCATCAAAAAGAATGACTAGGTTGGATTAACCCCCTTGTGCAAGTGAATACAGGATCCAATCTGATCAAGTCGACTCGACTTTAGAGATCCAAAATTCTAAAGTTCAACCCAGCCTTAATCAAGAGGCTTCCAATTCCTCTACTTCTCTAGACTCTCTCTGATGTACATATAAACTAAAGGATATGAAGTTTAGTGTTGACTGCAATTTCGAGAGTAGAGTCAAGTCTTCACCCAAAGTCTTAGTCCGAGAAAATCTCCTAAGAACCCAATCCTCAACACTAGGGAATAAATCAAATCTTGCATTCAGTCCACCGTCTCTTTAGTTGTCAGACTTAGAAAATGTAGATGGCAGGCCAGAAATGGAGGGCATGGGATTGTGTCAATTCTTCTCTCCCTTTCATTGGAACAAGGATTCTCTCTAGTGCCTTTTATGCAACACTTTTTTTTGGTGTTGATCAGTGCGTTCGTCAAAAGAAGTTGGAGCCGTCTGCACTTGTTTTCCTGGGAGTACACCGGGGTGTGTCTTTTTTGAGTACCTATCGTACCTTCGACACCCAGACTTGTAGCATTTACGATGCAGAGCCTTTTTTTGGTGCAAGCCCGACTCCTGGTCCTAATAGCGGTGGTCCAAGTGGACACTTTGAAATGGTTGGGAGCGCTCGCCTTTGGTGGAAGCTCTTTGATATGTAACTCTGTGGAATGAGAGCTTTTCTTTGAAATTTCTTTGACTTGTATAATTTGTGGCTAGCTCCACTGCTTTTACCAAGAGTTGGCGCACACTGATCAACATTTTTTATTTATTTCACACCCTGGCACTTAGGTCAACATCAAGAGATTAGTATAAGAACCAAGTTCTCATACTGGCTAATATTTCTGACACTCAGGTTTCATGAAGCCTCCAAAGACTTTATCCCATCCTCGAGCATCATTAGATCAAGTCCAAACTTGACTCCCTCATCCCAACCCCTCAGGTGAAAAATCAACTCATCTCATCAAAAACCGCAGTCGTGCATGTGATGTGCTGCTCTTATTCTTTATGTCTGAGACTAAGCATGAATATAGCATGCAAATCTAGAAACTTAGGGGAATGTGGATGATTAAGTCTAAGACCCTGATGGCTAAGGCTGGTTAAACTAAAATCTCAAAGACCTCAAAAAGCTAAGTCTCTCTGACCAAGTCAGATCCTGGGGGAAAGTGTAAGTGTAGAGGACTAATCCAACTTTTTCATTCAAAAACAAGATTTTTTTTGTCTTCAAGAGATATTATTATAACTACCTAAACTCAATTAAGTAGCTACGTTCAGCCAGTATGGATGTAAGTACAGGCCTAAGCCTGTTGCTTGAGGACGGGGCCTTACGCGATGTCCTCTAAACCATCCAATCTGCTAAGGGCGAACCCTCACTGAACGCGGCTTTCTTAATTGGGCTTAGTAGTCACTCATAGCTCCTAAAGGTTTTTAGGGTTTTTCTCATTTTTATGGATTTTAATAAAGTTAAAACACAAGTTAGACTCAACTTTCCTTGAAAAGAGAAGGCGATTTTTTTTTCAAAAACATGTCACACAAAATAAAAAGTTTTCAAAACATCTTCAAAAATCATTTTCGAAAATATTTTTATAAAAATAGCGTAACATAATATCGAAAAGCCGCGAAATCATTTGAGTCCTCTTAGTCCAACGATTTTTACCTTAGCCAAAAAATTTTAAATTTTTCAAATTTTTCAGATTATAGCTAAAGTAAATATACGGTATATACGGTATACCCCCCTATACTTAAGCTTTGTTATGTCCTCATAGCACTAGATGTTACAAGTACATAGGTCCATTTAAGTATATAGGAATATACGGGAGCTAAGAGGGGATCCCCCTATACTTAGGTTAGAAATAACCTAAGTATAAAGGCAAGAAAAGAAGAGTAGAGAAAAATCACGGGGACTTGGGTCCCCCCTATACTTAGGCTGAGATTAGCCTAAGTATAAAGATGGAAATTGATGTTGGGAGAGACCCAAGGTGAACGAAGAAGAAGGATGGATATACAAGGGAGCGGATGAATCTTCGGAGATAAAATGGAGTGACTAAGGTTTTAGGGTTGTGTAGCAAACATGGCTCAATTCAAGCAATCAAAAACCCTTAGTTTCACCAACTCAAACATGAAACCAATCGAAGTTGGTTTATTATCTTGTCAGTTTTATTGGTGATAAAGCATTAAATATTTACGCGAAGAAAATGTGAAATGAAAATCAAGGCGTATGCGCGGGTGTTGCTCTACCAAAACCGAATTTTACTCCATTTTTGGTTGACTTGCAATTAACAGTCCCAATTTTATTTTGAATTATCACTGAATTTAAGGTTAGCACATCAATCAGAAAATCATCGTCTACCGTTCATTTCATTTTCCATTAATCCTAGGTGATCAATGAAATCCGAGAAAAACATGCATTCGATAAAAACCACGATCTAGGCTAAGCGAGAAATCATGCAGTGATTTGACAAAAACACGTGAAAAACTGGGGACATTTTGAAAACCAAATCCAACATGTATGCAAGTCGAAAAAGCCGCACCTAATCATGCATCTATTAGCGGTGATTGATTTTCATGAATTTTAGCTAAGTGATGCGAGATTATGTGCGTATAGAATTTAGTGTGTCCTACCTACGATCAAGCACGTAAACATATGGAAAAAAAATAAAATGAGCTCAGAGAGCCGCGTGCCTAGTCCTAGGTCGACACTCGAGTGGAGACGATCCCCACACAACCATGATCGTTCGATTACACACGCGAGTCTTCGATCGAAGACCGTTGTAAAAGACGAATTATTATAAAAATGCAACACATTTTTTTCCTTCCCTATTTGCTCCATGCATGTTTTGCGGCTCCTCGCAGCGGGAAGTGTCCTGCTCCTCGCCTCCTTGAACCATCAAGGGCCCTGCCACAAAAACAATGGTTAGAGATCCATAGAGAAAAAATTTTACAATGCAAAATGAATGAAAAAAATGACCTATAAAAAGATACACTTAATTAAATAAACAAAATTCCAAAAAATAAAAGAAATGAGCCGTGTCCCCGGCAACGGCGCCATTTGACGAACCGCAAAATCGGCCCTTTAAGAGTGCGTTTTTAGCACCTCAACATGTCGAAGCAGTCGGGCCGATTTTGGTCATCAAAAGATCAACTCATTTAAAGATATGCAATAATAAATCAAAATGAGATGATCGTTTTTTTATTTTACTTGGCAAGATACCAAGGTCGAACTCAGGGACACGCGCTTCTCTCGTATTAATCGGATTTCTATTTATTTAACTAAGTGTTGAGTCGAAGCAAATGTATAGGTCAAAGTATGCAGGCACCACAACACAATGCATTAAAAAGAAATATGCATTTTTATTTATCTTTTTTATAATGCAAATAAATGCCATGTAATGCAATTAAAATATGCCCGAGGTGAAAATAATGAGCAAAAATAAATAAGAGTTAATTTTGAGTTCAATTAAAAGAGGGGCAGATGTAATGAACAATGTTAAGAAAGGCATCAGTGCAAATTCAAATAGACACATGACTATACAATAATTTATAAGACTCATTGTGTCCAAGACAACAACTAAGCATGCTATTAGAAAGATCATCAGATCAGCTTAAAACGAAACTAAAATCATCTCAATCGGATAAACATGGCTCAAGATATGCATAGAAGAAGCCAGGGGCATAAATGAAATAAAAACATGAAAAGATATCTACAAACCAGTCCCTGGGAAGGACTAAAATGCAATAAAAATAAGTGTGGAGGACTTCCCTGTAAATAAACCATACGCGTGGGGGCATATTTGCAATTACTGAAACCCGCAAGGGTATGAGTGCAAATAACCCCAGGCGCGCAGGTGCTGCACGTGCTCAGGACCTGTCTGCCATTTTGATGAACGTTGTGGGCGACTCTGCAAATAACCCAGAAAGCACGTGCCCTGCACGCGCTATCCAGGCTCGGAGTGCGGCTCGGGCTTGGCAGAGGCTCGCTGCTGCTTCGGGTTGGCTCGGGATATCCGAGTCTTCACGCTTGGTGGCGATCAGGCTCGGCGTGGTCTCTGGGTGTGCCACGTGTATCAGGACCTGGATGCAATTTGTGGAACGTGCGAGGGCGCCGATGCAAAAAGCCCACAGCCACGTGCGTGAAGCACGTGATCTCAGGCTCGGATGGGGGCGAGGGTCGGCGCTGCTTCGGGTGGCCGTAGCAGGTGGCTCGGGCCACGTGGTGGCTCGAGGGCGCCTCGGGCGAGGCTCGGTCCCACCGAGCCTCCGCGCTCCGGGATGGTCGACGTGGTCGCTCCAGGACCGTTGGATCTCCGCCGTGGGGCTAGATCCAACGGTGGCTGCTCCTCCTTCCTCCTCGATGGCTGGCGGCGCTATTGGAGCTCCGGCGTGAGGCCTGGAGCTCCGCCGCGCCTCGCCGCGTTCGGTGAAGCTCGGGGGCTGGCTCTGAAGATCTGGCGATGAAGCTTCGAGGTCGGAGAAGCTGCAGACGCATCTGGAGTTCGCCGTCGACGCCTGATTGCCGGAGACGGAGCTCTAGAACCTAGCTCCGCGCAAGGTCCGGCCATTGGTGCTGGTTGACCTGCAAGGGGGTTAAGGCGTGTGTGCGTGCGAGATGAAGTGGACGGAGGGCTCTTGTGGAGCGCAGAAGGCGAGGCCCTGATGAATCTCCATTTCATCACCTTTATTCTATCATTTTGGCCTTAAAAACCCCAGCAAATGCATGTAAATAGCATTAATTTGTTCATATTAGCATCTATTATTTATTGTATTAATTATACATAAAATAAGGTTTTTAATGCCAAAATTATAGAATAAAGAGAAGAAAAGAAAAAGGAATAAAATATTGCAAATATTTTATGACCCTAACCCCGAGACCAAGGCCAGAATGGAATTGGTCGACAAGGAATAAAGTAGGGGGAGATAAGGGCCAATTATACAATAAATACCTCATTTATTTATTCATTTATTCATGCATTTTTTGACACCTATTTTGTACATAAATATTTATTCATCAAATAAAGAAACTTTGTACATGAAAGTTATAGATAATAATGTAAATGAAAATACAAAATTGAGTTTGTACAAAAATAATACTCAGTGTACAGTTTATACCCAGAATAAAAAGCAAAAATCTCAACTTCACAGACCCATATCTTGCAAATAAAAACTCCAAATCACCCAAACTCACCTTTAATTGTACATAGCATTTCATGAACTATTTTATAAAAATAGTTTCATAATTTTTAGAGTCCATCTGTGGAAGTTAGGTTTTTGACCCTCATTGTATATAGTACCCGATTAAAATATTCATTTTATTCAATAGTTATTATTCTTACAAATTCATATTTTTAGAATCTTGTAAATAATGTATATAATACTTATACATATTGACATTAAAAGAAAACCAAAAATAATTTGTAAAATAAAATAAGGCTATGTACCACATAGACAAAATACCTATACCACTTATATATAAAAGGGGATTTTATTCCTTTATTATTTATTCATCCACATTCTTTTATAATATTGTAAATATTACATAAAACATATTAAAAATACAAATCTAAAAGAAAAATAAAGAAAATTCATCAAATAAATAAAATGTATATAATATATAGGTAAAATACCTATAAGTATACATACACACACATACATCTATTTATTTAAAAATATAAATAAACTCATAAAAATCAAACAAAAATACCCTTATACTCATAAAAATAAGTTATAAATTCATAAAATAAGAAAATAAAATAATAAAATAAAATAAACAAATTAAAAATAAAATACACAAAAACACATGTAAATACATACATATACACATTATTTTAATAAAACCATAATAAAATAATCCAAAAAAATAAATAAAAATCATAAATAAATACTACATGAAATAATACACATTTTTTATTTTATAGGAAAAAAATAATAAAATCATTTACTATGCCAAATAATTCAATTTCGCGAAATATTCCCTATTCTGTCTTGTAGCGGGCTGAGGTGGACCAACCCAATCCCTCCGCGCGTTGACCCCGGTCAACTGGACCTCCAGGCGTCTGACTTCACGCAACCTGTCTTTTCCCCGATTTCCGCCATTTTTCCCGCCTGGCTCAGTGAACCATCGCACTCGCTTCCTTCACAAGATTTGTCCTCTGATCATCCATGATGCCCGCCAAGATCATAGATCAATCTGATACTCATTGGTTTAATCAATAATCGCCGGTCAATAAGGCCACTCGTCAATGTCTATAAATAAAAAGCTCCGCCTTCCTCCTCGAATTGGGCCACTTTCATTCCAACCTAACGCCTAGATCTTGTGCCTGGATTGTTCCTCGTGACAGGGGGAGTAGCCCAGCATCGAGACTCGGCCGGAGGGAGGAGAATTTTGACGCGGCGGAGCTCCGGCGTCCGCCCTGCTCCCTGGAGGCCCCCAGGTATAAGAGCTGTTCTTTCTTGCTTAGTAGTTAGGTTTTAGTATTAGCTTTTAATTCCAGTCCTTAGGTTAGCATTTAGATGATTAGCTTAGGCCAAAATCAGAAATTCGAAGTTCGCCGGAGCTGAGCTCCGGCGACTTCCCCACTGTGATCCTATCTGTCTCCGACCGCCTAAATCGCCTCATCTCCATCCCCTTCGAGTTCTCCATCAAATGCACACACTTGTTCAACCCAGGACCCCAGGTCTTGGCGAATCGGAGCTCCTCCTCCGCCCTTCGTCGGAGCTCCTCCGTTCCACCTCATTTTGCTGCACAGCTTCAACCTTTTCGGTCGAGGAGCACCCCCTCGAGCCATGCTATCTTCCTGTGCAGGTCTGGTGCGCAAATAAGCACCCTGAGGCGAAATCAAGTCACGCCGGAGGTACCTGGAGCCCCACTTCTTCTCCGACCTCGCGAGGGTGCTCCAGTGTACCTCTGGTCGATCCAACACCTCCGGACGACAGAGGAACCTTCCAGGAAGCTTTGTGGACCTTCAGGAGCGACGAAGACCGGCGGAGGAGCGAGATCCGAGCGGAGGAAGCTCGCCCCGGCGAGGCTTCTTCCCTGTTCTTCCACGCGACCTCTCCGCCGTTGGATGAAGACGAAGGTCCCAGATTGAACCAGAGCCGTTGGATGGAGCTCCGTACCAACCGTCAGATCACCTCAAGTGATCTAATCTCAAGCGTTCATCGGCGAAGCGGTACCAGCCGTTGGATGAGCGACACGTGGCAAGTGAAGAAATCCCAACCGTTCGCCAGCGCGCATTTTAGGGGTAATTTGCATATCTAGCCCCTGCATTTTGTATATTTCATATTTAATATTGTAAATAAAATATAACGTTGTAAATGATGTGGATATTTTGCTTATGACCCCCTGTAGTTTTTGCATATTACACTTGGGTCCAGTCCACGTCACCTCACGTGTAGTCCCACGTGAGGTGGTAAAATTGCACAAGTCCCCCTGTAGATTTGCATATTTATGTTTAGTCCATTAAATAAAATATTCAGTGTATTATTTTTGTGAAAATTGCAACAAGGACCCTACATTTTCTGTAATTGCGTTTCGGTCCCTGTGAGTGCGGATCACGTGCTGTCCCGCGTGATGGTTAAATTGCAAGGGGACCCTGGCGGGTTTAGTTAATTAGTTTTAGTCCTTAAAATTGCAAAACACGTTATAATATTCTGGTATTTTTGCACATGTGCCCCTGGATGTTGTTTTATTTGCAAAAATGCCCCTGCCAGGCTTAATTACTTTTTGTGTCTTTATCTATTTATTAAAAATACCTATTAGGCTTCTAAAAATCCACAAAAATTAGGATAGATGCTCTATGCCATGCTTGTTCACGCCCATATTTTAGTTTGCATTTTTTTTGCATTTTTTCCTAATTATTAAAAATGAAAAAGAAGCCATTTTTGTACTGTTCAAATTAAAAAATACAAAAAAATTATAAAATGTTTTTGAAAAATTCCAAAAAAAATATATATGGTATAAATATCTATATATTGAGTCCAGAAAATGAAAAACCCTAAAAATATGAAAAAGAAAATTAAAAAAAAATCATAAAACCTCAAAAGCAACATAAAAATTAGAAAAACTCTTTCAAGACCCTAAAAATACATTTCTCTCTTTTATAATTATCTATATATTAGTATTAATATGTGAAAATTAATTTGGGCAATTTTGGGTATTATTTGATATTTTTAGAAACCCAAATTATATACGGCTAGTTATTTAGTCCTATATTGTGGACATTTTTGAATTGAAAAATACATAAAAATTAGAAAGAAATTAAAAAAAAAAAAAGAAGATCTTGTAGATACTATATTTTGCATAAATACATATATGTTGATATATGTACTCTATACATCTTTTTCTCCTCACACCTATCTCTCTCTATATATATATATAATATATATATATATCCCTATACCTATATTATATGTTCTATGTATATCTATGTCCCTATATAGATAAGGTAGATAAAAAGAAAATGAAATAAAATAAATAAAATGAAAAAAAAATATAAAATTAAAAACCCACATAAAAACAAGCTTCACACATGGATGACATGGTGATACATCTAGGCTACGCATTTTGTTATTGCTCTCTGTGGTTCGACCTCTACATGCTTGTCACTATACATTTTGTTGTAGAGTAATAAAAATTAATTCACATTTATTTTTTGGGACTTAATTGATACATTCTTGCTTTGTGGGTTAATTGTTGATTGACTCCAGGATTCGGTCGGTCGCACTACGACTGTGCTCCCGCCTTGTGTGGAACACAAGACCGGTCGGTTCCGGGGCCTATCAGGCCCTTAGTGGGTCCTGTTGGAAATGCGAGCCCACGGCGAGCCATTATGCAATAAATGTTTATTGCAATTCACTCCTTAATCTGAAATGAAGAATACATAATTTGCATAATAGGTCCCTTAGTACAATTAGGGTTATGTACCATGGCCATCTTGATGATCATACAGCTGTTGATTCAACTATTGAATCATAGAGGCTGGTGCTTGGATGAATATCTAAAGAGTTAGATTGAGGACTCATCAAGCACCGTCAAATGATTGTTAAGAGATGATCTCCAGCCTGAGTAGGAGATGGCAATCCTTATCTATGAAGGCTGATATCTGACCGACCTCTTGATGCAGGTCTTCTGCATAGGAATAGAGATTCGGAGGTGTCAGATTAGTTAGGTCAAAGAGTTGACTTAACGAGATCGAGATAACCAAAGTCCTATATCGTATGCTGTCAGGATATAGGCACGCATCCCTCTGACCGGAGACAGATGTGTTGCTATATGTCTAAGTATGTACATTTGGCAGACCAATAGGTTGATGACCTAATCAAGGTCTACACACCCGGCGCGCTGGTGTGCATATAAGGGCATATGAGTAATACGATCTCTCAAAGGGATCATACAGGTTCAGTTACTGAACCGGAAGACATGAGCTCACTCATGAGATATATGGGGAAGAATCAAATTCCGTGGCGCACGGTCGTCTCGCTTTGGAAGCTTGACTGAATTTGTAGGTTTGATATATACTTTTGGAAAGTATATGATCAAGACCAGGTATGATATATGCTTTTGGAAAGTATATGATCGATACCGACTCCCAATGATCGAATGAGAAACTACTGATAAAACCATGAAGTAGACAGTATAAAGTTGATCGAATACTTCGGGTTTAGTCTGAGTCTTCCAGTATACAGATGTACAGGTATTGGGAATACCTGAGGGTGATGTGATCATAAACGATTGTATAACCATGACGCTTCCATTCCTAGGGAGTGATGAAACGGGTCTGGATTTTAGTGACTCCTCTTAGTAGAGAAGTAATCTGATCTTGGTCCAAGTATTGGACATTGATCTGAATGTGATTCAGATACAATGAGAAGATTAGATTTACGGTCTTGATTTAATCAAGCATCTATGGGAGGCCCGCGATCTGGATTTGAGATACGATCTCAATATCCATGTCACTATACGTGGAACAATACAATCGCCCCTGTCCTTATCTCCAAGTATCTGCGGAGAAAGCGCATTATCCTTGAAGGAGTTCATGGATAATTCTATTGTTGATATATGTATCCGAGCATTGAGAAATATGGATAATTAAATGTGATTTAATTATCATGATTAATATGAATTTGATTCATATTATAAAGGAGAGCTATTCTTAGATAATTAGATTATCAAAGATGTGAATAATATGAATGTGATTCATATTATTTGGACACAAGAGAATAGAGATCCAAGATGATTAAATATGATTTAATTATCATGGATATGAATAATGTGGATAGCAATATCCATATTAGTCATATATATTATAAATGTGATTTATAGAATATAAGAGAGAGATATTTGTAATTTACATTTGTTAATTAAATGTTAATGTGAATTGGATTCACATTGGACATCAAATTGAAAATGTAATTTACAATTTTGTTTTGGGTTGTGAATGTGATTCACAATTTTTCAATGGCATGATTGCAATGTTCACAAAATAAATTGGATTTAATTTTTTGTGAAATAATTTGCAACAAAAGTTGTTGCAAATAATGGAGATTACATAAAAGGTGAAAATAGCCACCTTCCTAATGGAGGAGGGTGGACGGCCACCACTCCCATTAGGAAAGGGAGGTCGTCCCGCCCTCTCCACATGGAAGGGAGGCTTTCTCTCCTTTCATTATCTCCATGTATTGATGATTTAATTTTGTAATTAAATTGTGTTGATTTATCAACATATATTTAATTTAAATTAAATTAATTGTTGTTGTGTTTTTAGCAACAAATCATGACCATTGAAAGAAACACAAATTAATGTGGACCATTGGATTTGTGTTGACACATGGATTGAGATCCATGGATCCCAAAACCTATAAAAGGAGAGGCACCCCATTGCTCTTCTTGACACATAAGTTGAGGCAACAAATCTCTCTCTCTCTCTCATTCTCTCTACACGTCCTCTCTCTCTCTCTCTCTCATGTGGCCGTCCACCATGGATGCCCTAGAGAGGTTCTCCATCGCCGCGGCACTCGTCGTTATGCTGCCCGATGGTTTGCTCGAGGATCTCCGTCTCCTTCGGTGCGCCCGCTCGTGAAGAAGACATCGGATCTCGTGTGTCGAGATCAGGAGATCCGCCGCTTGGATCATCAACATGGATTGCGAGAAGCACGCGGTTCATCCCCGCGCTCGCAAGCGTCTCCTCCGTCGGATCGGACTTGAGACAGGGAGGTCTCTTTGTTTAGAGACTCGATCGCAACCACGCTTCAAGAGGTAAACCTAATACTTGTTTGTGGTTTAGACGAAACGATCCGAGAAGTGTTCTTGGATCATGTGGTTTCGTCGCAAGAAAATTTTTTAATTTCCGCTGCATAGAACAACTAGTGCGACTAGTCGTTCTTCGTCGTATTCAATGCGACGATCACGCTTCCGTGATGCGCTTGAGGATCTAACCATATCCTTCAAGTGGTATCAGAGCCAGGTTGGTGTTTTTGGATACGATCCATAAACCGAGGACGACTTGGGTTCATTAGGGTTTGCGAAAGTTTTTCTTGCATTTCATTTTCGCATCTCTGTTTTGATATTATTTTCGGCGCTGTTTGAATTGTTTAAACACGAAAATAATAATTGGATTTTGTTCCCCATTAAATAAGGAAACCGTAGGATCTGAGTTTGCGTGATTTCGATTCCGTTTGCTCTAGATATGCTCATTTTAGTGAACATGTATCCACTGTTTCGGGGACTGCGGATCATGACGTAATTAAGATGTTAATTGCGGATTTGATACGCCTTGAAATGCGTGCAAATCACTTGGGTTCTGTTGTAAATCAAGTTAGCAAACTTTAGAAATTTACTTTGCTTAATTTGGATTTAAATTGATTGAGATATGATTTTTTTAGCAAGTGAGGGTCACTGCTGAAAATACTTTCCAAATCAAGAACCTAGTGATTGTCATTTAATTAATTAGTGAAATTAAATTGTTTAATTTCCTGGAATAATTATGCATAAATATTTGTGAAATATTTAATGATAATTATGTCCTTAAATGACTTTTCCCTAACCAACAAATGATTAGATGTGATCTAGATCAAGATTGGTTACATGATCTACATGATCAACATTCCAACAAACATGTTGCTTGAATAGGACTTGGGATTTGTTTAGCAAATCTCATTATAATGTTAATCAAAAATGTTTTGATTATTACTATATGGTACAATTTCGTTTGAAGAACCGATGATCATCTCAAGTACAAATTAATCAATTTGGCATTATCCTTTCCCGAGGCGGATATGGTGCCTAGTCGGAGAGCATTGGGGTTGCGGGTTGCAACGTATGTGGTCCGTCCCACTCTCGTCGGTACTGGCCATGACAGCGGGTAGGGCCGGGATAATGTCCGAGGGATTAAGATGTATTTTTTTAATTATTAAAATTCGAAATAATACGTATTTGAGATAATACCATTATTCAAGTAACTATTAAAATGTTTGTTGGATATTAATTGGATCATTAATTTAATATGATTAGATTAATTGGAATCCAATTAAGATTGAAATACTCTAATATTATTAGAGTTAATAGTTCCCTTGGAAGAATTAATTATGTGAATGTGATTCACGATAATTAATTAAAATTTGAATATGAGGTGGAGGATCACATAAGTGACATCCATGGTCTACCGTCAAGGCGAAGGGTTCCGTCGCCAGGGATTGTATGTGGGAGACGCCTGTCCGAAGTGACAGCTCCTGTATGCAAGCGCATCTGGATCGGGTTCTTTGCTTCTCGAAAGAGTAAGGCCGTATACGTAGTGACCCCAATATCGGATCCTCATATTATTGGGGCGATATTGGATTGCGTATAGCGAGTACTATTCCTGTTGACGGTTGGTTCAATTAACGACGGGTCAACATCGCCTTAGGGGTGGTGGGCCTGGGTGTTAAAGACCGAATTGGGAGATGCAAGTTGGACTTGCAAGGCGGAATGTGTTCCCGCTTCTTTTTATCCGAGTTGCAGATTCTCATATTATTGGGATGCAACAAAGATAAGGAAGGAGATCCCAGATCTTGTTGAGACATAATGGTAAGTATATCTCTTACATTGAAAGTGATTAAGGGAATGAACTTTCAGTGTTGACAAGACAAGACAACTTTGATATAAAAATCCTAAATCAAAGTAAAATATATATATATTTATATATTTATGCAAATTTCTTATTTCAGATAATCCTTCATTAAAACCCACTCAATGACATACTCAATAATAACCAGTAAAATATCATGGATTGGACTCATAATCCAGATATTGTACTTGCAATTGGACACATAATGTATGTGGTTGCAATGTGCAAGTTTCCTCATAATATTGAGGAATGACAATTAAATAGATAATAGCACTACAACCCTAGGGTTTGTGTGTCTCTATAGTCTTGATCTATCATCAAATGTACTTTGGAAGTGACATGTTGATGATGATCATAATTGTCATATAATCCTTATAAAATCAATGAAGATATTCTGGCATACTTATGTGCTCTTGACATTTGACATGAATGAGATGGTTCACTGCATCATGCAGAATGGTGGCTCTATAAGAGATGATGTATTCATATTGTTTGAGTACCTACCTGAACCTATATTTTAAGAGTTTAGATGGATGTAGATGATGAGTGTCATTATTCTACTATCTATACTCTGGTCATTCATGAAGCTTCATAATATTCATATTGTATGAATTTAATGAAGCATGTATAAATGTTGAAATGCTCTTACATAAGAGATCCTTAGTCTTAAGCAATGGTTGCTTATAGATAAAGGGAGCGCAGTGGAAGCATGGGTTGGACCCGAGTAAGAAGTATGGTCAAAGAGTTGACTATACATCTATGACTTCCATATGTCATCCGAAGAGTTGGATAAATGTCCAATACACCCTTCTTAAAGAAAGGTGTAAGATGCCAAGGTATTCAGGATCTCATACATATTGATGTATGTAGATCATCTATATCATAGTAAACATTACGGATATGTGATATCTGTTGATGATTATGTATGATATGAGATTTCTTCTCTTCACCTAAGAAACCTTTGAAATGTTCAAAGATTTCATTTTTTTGGTTTAAAACCAAAAGTTTGAAGGAAGATAAAATGAATTTGATCTAATCTAGGTAGCAAGTACCTGTTAGATAAATTCAAAGAATACCTTATAGAGATATGAATATCATTTCTATCTCAATCCTCCTAACACACCTTAACTCAATAGAGTTATAGGTAGATACAATTGGATCATGTGTGACATGATCTTATCAATGATGAATTTTAGCATAATTATCCCTTAGTTTCCAGGTATATATGTGTAGAAGAGACTACAATATATATGCTTAATATGATTCCATGCATGCAAGCTGGAATCTAGCACTTGAAAGTGCTGCTTCATTAGGAAAATAAAGGATGGTATTGGATACCTACTTTATGACCTTGAGATTCCAAGTATCTCATCTCTGAGAATATGATTCTTAGAGGTTGAGACTCTTGAGAATCAAGATGAAAATGAAGTATAGGAACTCATTTATCTTGAGAAGATAATGAGGCTCCTGAAATTAGAAACTAAGAGGACAATTAAAAATGAAACACTAATACCTCTTCAAATGAGTTTGAGGATGGATTCCATGTGTCAGAGAAATCTGACAATGATTGAACTTCATGTGATGAAGCTTCTGAAGATCATAGCATGGATAGATGGATGTTAGCAATAAAAGTCTAATGTAGACTTCATGTACAAGTGTTGTATATGGACCCTCGAGGATCCACCTATATGGGTAAGACCCGTAAAGGTATAAATGGATCTTCAAGAGAAAGGGAACCTGATGAGAAGGTAGAGACCTTCAAAGCACGGTTCGTAGCCATGAGCCACACACCGGAAGAGAAGACATTGCTTGCAATGAGACTTGCTCTTCGGTGACCATGCTTAAAATCATCAGAATGTTGCTAACCTTAGCTACACAACTTGACTATTGCATCTTCAAGATGTAAGTCAATATTGCATTCCTCTACGAATACCTCTTTGAGGATATTCACATGAAGTAGCCCCAGGGCTTCATGGTTGAGGAAAGCAAGGTGTGCAAACTAAGGAAATCCATCTATGGACTCAAATAAGCTTCTTGAAGTTGGACCATAAGATTTGATGGAATTATAATTGTTATGATTTCAGATAAAATCTTGATGAGCCATGCGAAGCTTAGTGGGAGTGCCTATGTGTTCATTGCGCTAAATATAGATGTTATCCTGATCATTTAAAATGATATAAGGATAATAATAAGTGTTTTATTCTCTGGTTATTCCATATCTTGAAATATGATTTCAAAGAAACCTCTTAAATCTTAGTTCTGAAGTTGTTCAGAAGCCAAGAGAAGAGGATAATTGGACTGTCACATTTGTAGTATACCTTGGACATATTCTATTCATAGAAATTCCAAGAAAGGCTTCTAACCCTTAAGATATGGTACTGACCTATCTTAAGGGATATCACCTCAAAGAGTTGAGGAAGTAAATGCTACAACTACTTGCACTTGTGCATTAGTTACGAGAAGCTGAGTGTATGCTAGAGTGTACAAATACCAGATGTCTGTCATGCCGTGGGAGTAGTAAATTGTTACTAATCCTACTGTAGAGATAAAACACTTGATTGCAGTAATAACAAAATCTTCATAGATGAGGAGATTTTTGAGATAGTAATCTCAAAGTCTTATCTTCAAAAGTTTAAGACCATATAGATAGTGATCTATAAAGGTCTAAACTATAGATACCTTAGGAGATAGAGATCTCTGGGAATGAAGGGTATTCTAATAAGGATTATGGGGATACTGGTTATGATGTCAGGGACATTGTAACCAACTAGATTGAGTATTGGTTGCATGAGATGCAACATTCGCATTAGATGCGAGCACTGTTACTGGGGATATGCAAGTGCCGTAAAAGGACTTGGCATAGTCTCGCGGGAACAGAGTGACTGATCAGCTTACCTAGCTATTTTCTAAATAGCCTATGATTATTACATGAGTGCGGGTTTAAATGATTAGCCCATTAATGGCTCTTTGGGCTAGTGGGATATTGTTGGAAATGCGAGCCCACGGCGAGCCATTATGCAATAAATGTTATTGCAATTCACTCCTTAATATGAAATGAAGAATACATAATTTGCATAATAGGTCCCTTAGTACAATTAGGGTTATGTACTATGGCCATCTTGATGATCATACAGCTGTTGATTCAACTATTGAATCATAGAGGCTGGTGCTTGGATGAATATCTAAAGAGTTAGATTGAGGACTCATCAAGCACCGTCAAATGATTATTAAGAGATGATCTCCAGCCTGAGTAGGAGATGGCAATCCTTATCTCTGAAGGCTGATATCTGACCGACCTCTTGATGCAGGTCCTCTGCATAGGAATAGAGATTCGGAGGTGTCAGATTAGTTAGGTCAAAGAGTTGACTTAACGAGATCGAGATAACCAAAGTCCTATATCGTATGCTGTCAGGATATAGGCACGCATCCTCTGACCGGAGACAGATGTGTTGCTATATGTCTAAGTATGTACATTTGGCAGACCAATAGGTTGATGACCTAATCAAGGTCTACACACCGGCGCGCTGGTGTGCATATAAGGGCATATGAGTAATACGATCTCTCAAAGGGATCATACAGGTTCAGTTACTGAACCGGAAGACATGAGCTCACTCATGAGATATTGGGAAGAATCAAATTCCGTGCGCACGGTCGTCTCGCTTTGGAAGCTTGACTGAATTTGTAGGTTTGATATATACTTTTGGAAAGTATATGATCAAGACCTAGGTATGATATATGCTTTTGGAAAGTATATGATCGATACCGACTCCCAATGATCGAATGAGAAACTTACTGATAAAACCATGAAGTAGACAGTATAAAGTTGATCGAATACTTCGGGTTTAGTCTGAGTCTTCCAGTATACAGGATGTACAGGTATTGGGAATACCTGAGGGTGATGTGATCATAAACGATTGTATAACCATGACGCTTCCATTCCTAGGGAGTGATGAAACGGGTCTGGATTTTAGTGACTCCTCTTAGTAGAGAAGTAATCTGATCTTGGTCCAAGTATTGGACATTGATCTGAATGTGATTCAGATACAATGAGAAGATTAGATTTACGGTCTTGATTTAATCAAGCATCTATGGGAGGCCCGCGATCTGGATTTGAGATACGATCTCAATATCCATGTCACTATACGTGGAACAATACAATCGCCCTGTCCTTATCTCCAAGTATCTGCGGAGAAAGCGCATTATCCTTGAAGGAGTTCATGGATAATTCTATTGTTGATATATGTATCCGAGCATTGAGAATATGGATAATTAAATGTGATTTAATTATCATGATTAATATGAATTTGATTCATATTATAAAGAGAGCTATCTTAGATAATTAGATTATCAAAGATGTGAGTAATATGAATGTGATTCATATTATTTGGACACAAGAGAATAGAGATCCAAGATGATTAAATATGATTTAATTATCATGGATATGAATAATGTGGATAGCAATATCCATATTAGTCATATATATTATAAATGTGATTTATAATATATAAGAGAGAGCTATTTGTAATTTACATTTGTTAATTAAATGTTAATGTGAATTGGATTCACATTGGACATCAAATTGAAAATGTAATTTACATTTTGTTTTGGGTTGTGAATGTGATTCACAATTTTTCAATGGCATGATTGCAATGTTCACAAAATAAATTGGATTTATTTTTTGTGAAATAATTTGCAACAAAAGTTGTTGCAAATAATGGAGATTACATAAAAGGTGAAATAGCCACCTTCCTAATGGAGGAGGGTGGACGGCCACCACTCCCATTAGGAAAGGGAGGCCGTCCCCCCTCTCCACATGGAAGGAGGCTTTCTCTCCTTTCATTATCTCCATGTATTGATGATTTAATTTTGTAATTAAATTGTGTTGATTTATCAACATATATTTAATTTAAATTAAATTAATTGTTGTTGTGTTTTTAGCAACAAATCATGACCATTGAAAGAAACACAAATTAATGTGGACCATTGGATTTGTGTTGACACATGGATTGAGATCCATGGATCCCAAAACCCTATAAAAGGAGAGGCACCCCATTGCTCTTCTTGACACATAAGTTGAGGCAACAAATCTCTCTCTCTCTCTCTCATTCTCTCTACACGTCCTCTCTCTCTCTCTCATGTGGCCGTCCACCATGGATGCCCTAGAGAGGTTCTCCATCGCCGCGGCATCGTCGTTATGCTGCCCGATGGTTTGCTCGAGGATCTCCGTCTCCTTCGGTGCGCCCCGCTCGTGAAGAAGACATCGGATCTCGTGTGTCGAGATCAGGAGATCCGCCGCTTGGATCATCAACATGGATTGCGAGAAGCACGCGGTTCATCCCCGCGCTCGCAAGCGTCTCCTCCGTCGGATCGGACTTGAGACAGGAGGTCTCTTTGTTTAGAGACTCGATCGCAACCACGCTTCAAGAGGTAAACCTAATACTTGTTTGTGGTTTAGACGAAACGATCCGAGAAGTGTTCTTGGATCATGTGGTTTCGTCGCAAGAAAATTTTTTAATTTCCGCTGCATAGAACAACTAGTGCGACTAGTCGTTCTTCGTCGTATTCGATGCGACGATCACGCTTCCGTGATGCGCTTGAGGATCTAACCATATCCTTCAGGTCCTCCTCCGCCTTCAGCGGAGAAGGAAGCTTGGGGTGAAGGAGGTCGCGACGGAGAAAGGGGGTGATCGGAATGGCTGGCGAAGTTGAAGGATACGTGGTGGATCTAAACAGGTGATCGGTGAAGGGCGAGGAAGAGTGGCGAGGCCTAATTAATTAAGAAAAATCAAGAAGAGATGCAGAGGAAGAGGAAGAAGACCTACCGGAGGTTGGGCGGAGCGGGAGCCTGGGCTGGGCATCGGAAAAGATGCCCGGGTCGTCGCACGTCGAGATCGGCTACTCCTCAGAGCTCGAGCGGGGCTGGCGCCTCCGCAGCACCGCTGTGATCGGCGGTGGGTCTTATCGGGGAAGAAGGCCATTGTCGCTCAATCCGAGCTCCTCCCCCTGTCACAGGGAGGAGCTAGAAGGCTAGGCCTCTCCCCCTTGGTCGATGGACAAAGTGATCGGAGGAGGGGAATGGTGTATTTAAAGGGTGAAGTCGGCGGTGCTGATGAGTGGCGTCGAGGGTTTAGAGGGAGTTGTGGGTCGTCTGGAAGGTGGTTGTGGGTAGTGGAGCTATGCGCGGAGGAGGTGGATGACTGGGCAAGACCTAGAGGCGGTTGGCGAAAGGAGAGGAGGTCGGACGAGGTGGCTAAAATTAGAAAGGTGGAGGAGGTTTGTGAGGCGCGGGGCTACGGTGGAGGATGCGGGAGGAGGAAGACGAGGCCTCGGCCGTTGGATCTTGCGATCCAACGGCTGAGAGAAGGGCGCGGAGCGACGACTGAGATAAGATCGGGAACGGAGCGATCGAAGGGCTGCGCTCACGCCACGTGTCGGTTTGAGAGAGCGGCGCGAACGGAGGGCTATGATCAGGAGACGAAGAAAATCTGAGGGTCGAGAGTATGGGAGGAACGATCGGCTGAGATGGAAGATCTGAATTGCGATCAGAGGGCATCGGTCGCGCCACGTGGCACGCTCTGGTGAGAGTGCTCACGTGCGGTGTAGATTAAGTGCGGGTCTGATCGAACGGCTGAAAATGGCCCAGGAGATAATGGTGGAGATGGAAAGGCTGGGGCGCTATCGGACGACTTGCAGCACGCCATGTGGCAAGCTGTGGGTGTGCGCTAAGGGATGGTGAGGATCTGAGATGAGGATGATCAGACGGATGAAACGAATGGAAGGCGTGGAGAGGAGCTGGCCGTCGGATCAAGAGGCCGATCCAACGGCCAGTTGGAGAGGCGGGAAAGACAAAGACGCCAGGGCCACGTGGCGCACCCAGAACGGGCCACGTGGCCCAATAAGATTTATTCGAGGAATGTTTTTTTATTTTTAAGGGCCAAGATGGCCGAATTTGAGAAAACTCAAAACATGAAAGTTGTAGATCTTGATGAGATCTACAAGTTTCATGTTGACCAAAACTGGAAATGAAATCAAACAAAGACCCGAAATATTTTTGAGGGTATTTTTAAGTCTAAAAATACCACTGATTTTTGTTTTGCCATTTTTTTGTGGTTTTTAATTTATTTAGGACTCTGTTAATTATAGGACATTAACAGGGTTTTATTGACAAAACTTTAAGCAAGGGGGTTAATTATAGGAAATAAAGATGATGAAACTGAGGTTCATCAGCCACCCATTCCATATAGGGCATGGGTGCCGCCCACTTGTTTCCCAATGGAGGCAATCTCATGAGATTTCATGAGATTGCATATCTCCATGGAAATCTCTCATTATTTATTTCCAACAAATTTGTTGTGATATATTCTTCAAAAATAATTCACAATTAATTTTGAGAATATTGCAACCTTGCCATTGAAAAATTGTGAATCACATTCACAACCCAAAACAACATATAATTTACATTATCAATTTAATTACACAATGTATATCCAATACACATAATAATTAATCAATAAATATAAATTATAATTAACTCTCTCTAATACATTATAATTCACATTTATAATATATTATGAATAATTGGATATTTCTATCCACATTATTCTTATCCTCAATAATTAAATCGCATTTAATTATATTGGGTAATTTCTACACACATCAAGATGATTAAATCACATTTAATCATTATTTCTTTATTGCTTAGATCTTATGGAATGCGATTTCTCCGCAGATACTTGGAGATAAGGACATGGCGATTGTATTGTTCCACGTATAGTGACTTGGATGTTGAGATCATATCTCAAATCCAGATCCCATGGACTTCCCAATGATGCTTGATCAAATCAAGACCGTAGACCTAATCTTCTCATTGCATCTGAATCTCATTCAGATCAATGTCCAGCACATGGACTAAGATTAGGTCACTTCTCTAATGAGAGGAGTCACTAAAATCCAAACATGTTTCATCACTCCCTCGGAATGGAAGCATCATGGTTATACAATCGTTTATGATCACATCACCCTCAGGTATTTCCAATACCTGTACATCCTGCATACTGGAAGACCTATGATCATTCTGAAGATAAAGATCACTTTTACATTGTCATCTTCCGGGTTTGATCAATAAGTTTCTCAATCTTGGTCACTGGGAATTGGTATAGATCATATACTTTCCCAAAGCATATATCTTACCTTCAAATTCATGTCATGCTTCTAAATCATGATGACCATGCATGGAATTTGATCAGTCCCAATCCCTTATGAGTGAGCTCATGTCTCCCGATTCATAAGTGAACCTGTATGATCCCTTTGAGAGATCGTATTGCTCATATGTCCTTACATGCACACCAGCTCGTCGGTGTATAGACCTTGGTTAGGTCATCAACCTATTGGTATACCAAATGTACACACTAAGACATACAGCAACACATCTGTCTCCAGTCAGAGGATGCATGCCTATGGTGTGACAGTATTCAGCGTAGGTCTTTGGTTATCTCGATCTCGTTAAGTCAACACATTGACTCAACTAACCTGACACCTCCGAATCACAATTCCCATGCAGAGGACCTGCATCAAGAGGTCAGTCAGATATCAGCCATTTGAGAAAGGATTGCCATCTCCTACTCAGGCTGGAGATCATCACTTAATAATCATTTGACGATGCTTGATGAGTCCTCTATCTAACTCCTTAGATATTCATCCAAGCATCAGCCTCTATGATCCATTCAATGAATCACCAGCTGTATGGTCATCAAGTTGGCCATGGTACATAACCCTTATTGTATAGAGGGACCTTATAGTGCATTCATTCATTCAATCTTGGAAAAGGAGTGAAAAATAATCAATAACTTTTATTGATAAATCATTTATTACAATAACATTTATTGTAGGAATGGTTCGCCCGGGGCT
Organism: Ottelia alismoides; assembly: GCA_037367405.1. Lineage (NCBI taxonomy): Eukaryota > Viridiplantae > Streptophyta > Magnoliopsida > Alismatales > Hydrocharitaceae > Ottelia > Ottelia alismoides. Next base: position 1,005,096 of record JAZKJV010000729.1, on the reverse strand, counting down.
CACATTGCTAACAATCTCCCACTAGCCCTCAAAACCATTCAGGTACAATCCTTAAACCCATACTCATTACATGCTGGTCGAAAACCTTCTGTGTCAGAGGTTTGGTAAGAGGATCAGCAACGTTGTCGGCAGAGGTCACCTTGGTAATGATGATGTCACCACACTTTTGTATCTCCCGAATGATGTGGTATTTCCTTTCCACGTGCTTTCTCTTCTGATGCCATCTGGGTTCCTTTGCCTAGGCAATAGCTCCCGTGTTATCGCAGAGTAACGGGATGGGAGTATCAGAGGAAACTACGCCAAGCTCCAGGACGAACTTGCGTAACCACACCGCCTCCTTTGCAACATCCGATGCGGCAATGTATTCGGCTTCTATTGTTGAATCTGCATTAATATCTTGTTTCTTGCTTCTCCAGCTCATAGCACCACCATTCAACAAGAACACAAACCCCGATGTCGACTTTCGATCATCTACATCCGATTGGAAGTCAGAATCTGTATATCCCAAAACTTGGAGATCACCATCTCCATAGACCAAGATGTAATCTTACGTCCGTCTTAGATATTTGAATATGTTCTTTACTGCATTCCAGTGTTGCTCTCCATAGCAGGATTGGTAACGATTTACTACTCCCATTGCATGTCAGATATCTGGCCTAGTACACATCATGGCATGCATTAAACTTCCTACAGCTGATGCATAAGGACATCCAGCCATGGACTTCTTTTCCTCAACAGTTTGAGGAGCCATTCCTTTAGACAGGTGGATACCATGTCTTAAGGGTAGGAATCCTTTCTTGGAACTATCCAAACGGAATCGTTCAAGATCTTCTTAATGTATCCATGTTGTGACAATCCCAAAATCCTCTTTTCTCGGTTTCTGAACAACTTCAGGCCTAAGATGTAAGAGGCTTCTCCAAGATCTTTCATCTCAAAGGTATGGGATAGCCAAATTTTCACATTGGTCATCATTCATGTATCATTCCCAATGATAAGGATGTCATCTACATAAAGCACGATGAACACAATGGCGCTCCCACTAGTCTTCTTGTATACACAAGGTTCATCAGGATTCTGCACAAAATCATAACTCTTTATGGTTTCGTCAAATCTGATGTTCCAGCTACGAGAAGCTTGCTTGAGCCCATAGATGGATTTCTTCAGCTTGCAGACTTTGCCATCCTCAGCTATGAATCCCTGGGGCTGCTCCATGTAGATATCCTCCTCGAGGTATCCAGTGAGGAAAGTCATCTTGATGTCCATCTACCAGAAGTCGTAGTCAAGATATGCAGCTATAGATAGCAGTGCCCTGATGGATTTAAGCATAGCCACAGGAGAGAATGTCTCATCGTAATCGATGCCTTCTCTCTATGTGTAGCCCTTGGCTACGAGCGGTGCCTTGAAAGTCTCTACTTTCCCATCAGGTCTCCTCTTTCTCTTGAAGATCCATTTACACCCAATGGGTTTTACCCCTTTAGGTGGATCCTCTAGGGTCCATACACCATTCTTATGCATGGAGTCAATCTCTGACTTCATTGCTAGCATCTATCTATCCATGTCTTGATCCGCGAGTGCTTCATCAAATGAAGTAGGATCAATGTCAGTCTCACTTGACACATGGAATCCATACCTTTTAGGTGGTGCAACCACCCTCGAACTCCTTCGAAGAGGTATAGGTGTTTCATCTTTATTTATCTCTTCAGTTTCTGGTCTAGGAAGCTCAGAATCCTCAGGGGATTCGATGAGTTCCTCTACTTCATTTTTGTCCTGACCTTTAAGGAAATCATCCTCCAGAAACTTCACATCTCTAGAGACAAAAACCTTTTGGGTCTCAGGGTCATAGAGCTGGTATCCAATACCATCTTTAACATACCCAATGAAATAACACTCACGAGTACGAGATTCTAGCTTACTTGCATCCACGTTCTTCGCATGGACCAAGCAACCCCAAACCCTCAAGTGATTAACACCAGGTTTGGTTCTATACCAAAGCTCATGAGGAGTCCTATGCACAGATTTGTTAGGAATCTTATTCAGGATACATATTGCAGTCTCTATTGCATATCCTCAGAAACTAAGAGGCAAATGTGCTTTGCTCATCATTAAACGGACCATGTTCATGATGGTCTTGTTGCGTCTTTCAGCAACACCATTAAGTTGGGGAGTTCCAGGAGGAGTGAGATTGGAAACAATTCCATTCTCCTTAAGGTATTCCTTGAATTCATCTGAGAGGTACTCGCCACCTCGATCAGATCGAATCCGCTTAATCTTCCTATCGGTTTGGTTCTCAACCAAAGCCTTGAACTCTTTGAACTTTTCAAAGGTTTCAGATTTATGACGTAATAGGAAGGCGAACCCGTATCGCGAATGGTCATCAATAAACGTCAAATAATATCGATATCCATTTCGAGTCACGGTACTGAAGGGACCACATACATCGGTATGTATTAGGTCAATAATACCTTCGCATCTTGTAACCTTGTTACGGAAAGGCATCGTAGTCATTTTACCTCGAATACAATGTTCACAGATAGGCAAAGATTGAACCTGTAGAAAATCTAAAGGTCCATCCTTTATCAATCTGTTGATCATATCAACAGACAATGACCAAGCCTTTGATGCCAAATCATATTCGAATGATTTTTATTCTCCCTGGATCTCTTAGGGTTTTTATTAATGGTTGTAACATTCATGACATGCTCATTAATGCACAATTCATAGAGTCCTCCAGAAGTTAAAATACCTTCTACAATATATTTATCATAATGATTTATGACTAATTTATTACAGAACAGGAATGAATATCCACTTCTAACTAGCTTAGATACAGATATTAAATTCCTTCTAACTTCAGGTACATAAAGACACTCTTTAAGTACTAGGACTCTACCACTAGATAATGATAGTCGACACGTCCCGACAGCAACTGCTGCAACACTTGCATCAGATCACATCTGGATGACTATCTTCCCTTCTTCAAGACTTCTAGTTTCCTGAAACAAATGCAACAAATTGCATACATGAACAGAAGCACCAGAGTCTACAACCCAACTTCCTTCTCGTCCAACGAGAATGCTAGTTTCAATGATGAAAATAGATTTCATACCTGCTGGGGCTTTACCTTTGTCTGACGACTTCTGGTATTCCAGGCAGTTATGCCTCCAGTGCCCCGGCTTTTTGCAGTGGTGACAAACGTCGGATTTCTTCGACGCTATCAGTGTGGATGCATTAGAAGATGAGCCAATGCCTTGACTCTTCTTCTTTCTCTTCTTGAGAGAGCCCTTCCGAGAACTTTGCTTCCGACCATGCTTCCCTCTGACCTGTGCAACCATTGCACTGCCAACGGGACAATCTTTCTTCATTACGTCTTCTGCAGACTTTAATGCAGCAAGAAGACCATGTTCGACAAGTCCAACTTGTTCAGGTGGAATGAAACCACAAAATTATTGAAACAGTTGAGCAAGGATAGCAGAATGAAATCAGCTTGCATGTCTGCATCCATGTTGGCCCCAAGAGTCTCCAGTTCAGACAAGTACCCAAACATTTTGAGTACGTGCTCTCGAACCGAAGTTCCTTCCTGCATCTTACAACAATTGTAACGCTAGGTGCGGTTGATGTCATCAAACATATCTTTCAGATTCTGCATTATCTCCTGGCATGTGCTCATCTCCACATGTTGCTTATGCACTCTGCAGAGAGAACAAGCTCCAAATTACGGATCCAATCCGAGTAATTTGGACCGGTCAACTGATTGACCTCAAGATTCCTGCTTAGTGGGTTCAAGGACTTCATTTTCTGAAATTAAGAATGCACTATATTAGAACATATAATCATATATTCATATTTACGATATTTGATTAAGGCATTTTAAATCAAAATGTTCTTGCTTTGTCAACCTTGAAAGTTTATTCCCTTAATCACTTTCAAAGTAAGAGATATACTTACCATTATATCTCAAGCAAGAACTGGGATCTCCTCATTATCTTCGTCATATCCCAATAATATGAGAACCTATGACTCCAATAAAGAGAAGAGGGAACACATTCCGCCTTGCAAGTCCAACTTGCATCTCCCAATTCGGTCTTTAATACCCGGGCCCACCACCCCTAAGGTGATGTTGACCCGTCATTAATTGAACCAACCGTCAACAGGAATACAACTCGGTACAATCCAATATCGCCACAATAATATGAGGACCCGATATTGGGGTCACTAAGCATACGTCCTTACTCTTTGGAGAAGCGACGAGCCCGATCCATATGCGCTTGCATACAGGAGCTGTCACTTCGGACAGGCATCTCCCACATGCAATCCCTAGCGACGGAACCCTTCGCCTTGACGGGAGACCATGGATGTCACTTATGTGATCCTCCATCTCATATTCAAATTTTAATTAATTATCTTGAATCACATTCATATAATTAATTCTTCCAAGGGAAATAACAACTCTATTCATAATAGAGTGTCTCAATTAGACATAATCAATTTGATCATATTAAATTAATTATCAATCCAATTCAATCAACAAACTTGATTATTTTACTTGAATATATATGGTAATATCTCAAAGTACGTATTAATTCTAATTTTAATAATTAGAAAATACACCTTGATTTTCTTCGGCATTATCGAGTCCCTACCCGTTGTCATGGCCAGTACCGACGAGAGTGGGACGGACCACATACGTTGCAACCCGCAACCCCAATGCTCTCCCACTAGACACCATATCCACCTCAGGAAAGGATAATGCCAAATATATCAATTTGTACTTGAGATGATCATCGGTTATACAATCGAAATTATACCATATAGTAATAATCAAAACATTTTTTATTATAAGGAAATTTGTTACACAAATTCCCAATCCTATTCAAGCATCAAGTTTGATGATTGTGTTTCCAATTATGATCTGGATCAAATCTAATCAATTAATTGGTTGAGGCCAAGTCAATTAAGGAAATAATCATCTTCCAATATTTCACAAATATTTTCCATAATTATTTCACGAAATTAACAATTAATTTCACTAATTGACAATCATATGATTCTTGATTAGGACTGCAATTTCAGCAGTGACCCCTACTCACTAAAATTAACATATCTCAATCAATTTAAATCCAAATTAGACAAACTCAATTTTCATAGACTTCTAACTTGATTTAGGACAGAACTTAAGTTGATGTTTCATGCATTTCGAGGTGGATCAAAACAGTAATTAACTCTTTAATCATGTTAAGATCTGCAGTTCCCGCAACAGTGCATACATGTTCATTAAAATAACCATATCTCGAGCATACGGAATCCGAATTACGCAAACTCAGATCATATGGTTTCTTTATTTAATGGGGAACAAAATACAACTAAATAATTCGTACTTAAATATTTTAAACATGACCGAAATTATTTACTAAACAGATCTGCGAAATCAAATGCGACAAAAAACTTTCGCGACCTTAGCGAACCCAAGTCATCCTCGGTTTGCGAATCATATTCGAAACCGTCGACCTAAGGCTCTGATACCAATTGAAAGGATATGGAATTATCTTCAAGCACATCAGGGAAGCGTGATCGTCGTATTGAATATGACGCAGAACGGCTAGTCGCACTAGTTGTTCTGTGCAGCAGAATTTAAAAATTTTCATGCGATGAAACCACATGATCCAAGAATGATTCTCGGATCGTTTCATCTATAACCACAACAAGTATAAAGGAATACCTCTTGAAGCGTGGTTGATCGAGTCTCTAAGAAAAGAGACCTCCCGTCTCAAGTCCGATCGTCGGAGAGATTGCTTGCGAGCGCGGAGATGAACCGCGTAGTCCTCGCAATCCAACAAGATGATCCAAGCATGGTTGCTCCTGATCTCATCGTATGAGATCGAACATCTCCTTCGTAAGCGTAGCACTCCAAGAAGACGGATAACCGAAGAACGTCGAAGCGGCGGTGCGACGGCGATGGCTTCGACGAACCTCTCCTCTAGGGTTTGGTGGACGGCCGCCAAGAAGAGGGAGAGAGGGATGGCGTGTAAGAAGAGAGAGAGAGAGAGAGAGAGAGCTTGCTCCAATATTGCATAGCCCTAAAGAGCATGGTATGCCTCAATTTATAGGGTTTTGAAATCCATGAATCTCAATCCATGGGACATATAAAATCAATGGATGAGATTGATTTATGTCAAATCTAATGGTCAAGATTGTTGTTGGTAAAACCAACAAATTATGACCTAATTTAGATTAAAATATATTTGACAAAATCAAATATAAATCAATCCTAAATTACATCAACAAATAAGGAGAGAATATACATGTAGATTACATCTCACATGTATATAAATGGTAGACGGCCACCCATTCCAAATAGGGCATGGGTGCCGCCCACTTGTTTCCCAATGGAGGCAATCTCATGAGATTTCATGAGATTGCATATCTCCATGGAAATCTCTCATTATTTATTTCCAACAAATTTGTTGTGATATATTCTTCAAAAATATTCACAATTAATTTTGAGAATATTACAACCTTGCTATTGAAAAATTGTGAATCACATTCACAACCCAAAAAAACATATAATTTACATTATCAATTAATTACACAATGTGTATCCAATACACAAAATAATTAATCAACAAATATAAATTATAATTAACTCTCTCTAATACATTATAAATCACATTTATAATATATTATGAATAATTGGATATTCTATCCACATTATTCTTATCCTCAATAATTAAATCACATTTAATTATATTGGATAATTTCTACACACATCTAGATGATTAAATCACATTAATCATTATTTCTTTATTGCTTAGATCTTATGGAATTATTCTTGAACCCTTCAAGAATAATGTGATTTCTCCGTAGATACTTGGAGATAAGGACATGGCGATTGTATTGTTCCATGTATAGTGACTTGGATGTTGAGATCATATCTTAAATCCAGATCCCATGGACCTCCCACTGATGCTTCATCAAATCAAGACCGTAGACCTAATCTTCTCATTGCATCTGAATCTCATTCAGATCAATGTCCAACACATGGACTAAGATTAGGTCACTTTTCTAATGAGAGGAGTCACTAAAATCCAAACATGTTTCATCACTCCCTCGGAATGGAAGCGTCATGGTTATACAATCGTTTATGATCACATCACCCTCAGGTATTCCCAATACATGTACATCCTGCATACTAGAAGACCTATAATCATTCTGAAAATAAAGATCACTTTTACACTGTCATCTTCAGGGTTTGATCATTACGTTTCTCAATCTTGGTCACTCGGAATTGGTATAGATCATATGCTTTCCCAAAGCATATATCTTACCTTCAAATTCATGTCATGCTTCCAAAGCATGATGACCATGCATGGAATTTGATCAGTCCCAATACCTGAGTGAGCTCATGTCTCCCGATTCATAAGTGAACATGTATGATCCCTTTGAGAGATCGTATTACTCATATGTCCTTACATGCACACCAGCTCGCCGGTGTATAGACCTTGGTTAGGTCATCAACCTATTGGTCTGCCAAATGTACACACTCAGACATACAACAACACATCTGTCTCCAGTCAGAGGATGCATGCCTATGTTGTGACAGTATTCAACATAGGTCTTTGGTTATCTCGATCTCGTTAAGTCAACCCATTGACTCAACTAACATGACACCTCCGAATCACAATTCCCATGCAGAGGACATGTATAAAGAGGTCAGTCAGATATCAGCCATTTGAGAAAGGATTGCCATCTCCTACTCAGGCTGAAGATTATCACTTAATAATCATTTGACGATGCTTGATGATTCCTCTATCTAACTCCTTAGATATTCATCTAAGCATCAACCTCTATGATCCATTCAATGAATCAACAGCTGTATGATCATCAAGTTGGCCATGGTACATAACCCTTATTGTACAGAGGACCTTATAGTGCATTCATTCATTCAATCTCAGAAAGGGAGTTAAAACTAATCAATAACTTTATTGATAACATTTATTGTAGGAATGGTTCACCCGGGGCTCACATTACTAACAGGAAGCGCCCGGCGATTGCCCCTTCTGGCTGAGGGCTCCGGCGGGTATGGCCGCAAATGGAGATGGGGCTCCCCTAGTGGTTGTCAGTTCCGATGGAGACGTGTGGCGTGGAGACGCAGCGACCGGCGGAGGAGATGAAGGCTGCTGGCATCGCTGGTGAAGGGCGACGATGACCGGAGATGTCAGAGAAGAGGGCGAAGCTTCTGGCTATGGAGCGACGTCGAAGGTCGAAGCTTCTGGCGATGCCAGAAAAGATGACGGAGTCATTGGGCGACGAGGGCCGGAGCAGTGACAGTATGCCTGGAGCGACACTGCAACGAGGACGATGATCCTCGGATCTTGCCGATGAGATATGCTCGTCGGTATGTCACCCTGGTGGCTGAATGGAAGAGTAGAACTGCGGATATCTCTAAAGATGGGCGGCGGCGTCATTTTATAGGGGATGGAGGTTGGAAGGGAATCATGGAGGATTTGAGACGAGGATGAGATCGCGGGCGAGCATAATCTGGCGAGATTTGAAGATATTGGATGAAGATGACGATCGACAGCGAGATTTGGCGAGATTCATGGAGTTGATTGAACGGACGGTGCGATAGAGATTTCGGGGCGGAGAGGCGCCTGATTGGGAAAGTCGACGATGCGAGGGGAGTCGGATGAAGGAGATGAGGCAGGGGTCGTCCGATCGACCGAGTTCGGACGGTCCAGATGGGAACACATCGCGGGTTGGGGATGAAGGTGCAACAGGGAGCACATGCGTGGCACGTGCGACATATGTGCGTGGTTTTTTTTATAAAATGAATAAAAATAAATACAAAAAAGGGTGACATGTGGCGGCTCCAGGAGCTGCCACGTGTTAGTCCCACAAAAATTAGAAATAAAGCCTTTAAAAATCCAAAATAAATAGCAAACGACTTTGGATCGTCACGAAAATTGCTCGTCTCGATGAGATATACAACTTTCATGAAGACACCAAAACCAAAATCGATCAATTGCACAAAGTGAGATTTTTGGGGTATCCCATGTACATAGAATACCTTAATTTTTGGGTTTTATAATTTTTTCACTTTTAAATCATATAAAAATCGGGAAAAATATGATAAAATCAAAGATAAATAATTAAACATTAATCTATTTTTTTGGATTTTTATTAATTAAGAAAAAAGAAGAAATAAAATAAAACACAAAAAAGACCAATTTTGTACAAACAGTTAGTTAAGACTCGAACTCAATTTGTTTCTTTGATTTGAAGCTCAGTTTGAAATTTGGATTTTTGCGTATTTTAATAAAAAAATTTATCAAAGAAGACAAATGAAAAAGAAATGAACCAAAATAGGTCAAATATGTTTATAAAATAATAGGTCAAAATCAGCTAAAATACAAAATGTACAAAAGAGGTCCAAAACCCAACTTTCATATACGAGCTCCGATTCACTTGAACTTCGTCTTGTTTTGAAGGTAATTGAATGCACATTAGTTCGAAAGTGAGTAGGATTAAAACAGACACTGGATGGGGAAGATATGAGGGTTTTAGTACATGAATCTTAGAACTAGGGTTTGGGTTTTTGGTCCACTTATTTGGATAATTGATTTTTTTTGTATTTTTCATTTATTCTTGTTAGTGATATATAGACAGTGCAGTGGTTTGGGTCATTTGGAGTTAGCATGAATTAGTTAAAAAATCAGGGAAATTAGGCTATTTACAGGTCAATTTTGGCTGGGATTTTTGGCTTCTTATTTTGTGCAGAAATGAGTGATAAAATGCAATTCTTATTAAAACATGCATGAATGCTAATTATGCAGAATAATTGAAGAAATGTTGATGATTTTGAGGGATTTGAGCTTAATTAATGAGATTTAGAGTGATGAATCTGAGATTCATCAGTCAACTCTTTGTCCTAATTTATCTGACACCTTTGAATCTTTATTCATGTGCATAGGACATGCATCAAGAGGTTGGTCAGATATCAACCTTTAGAGAAAGATTGTCATTTCTTTCTCATGCTCGAGATCCTTTCTTAACAATCACTTGACGGTGTTTGATGAGTCCTCAATCTAACCCCTTAGATTTCATCAAAGCACCAGCCTCTATGATTCAACATTTGAATCAACAGTTATATGACCATTATGGCCATGGTACAAAATCATATTTGTACAAAGGGACCTATTATTGCAAATTAGTTATTCCTTATTTTAGAGCAGGGAATGATTTGCAATAGCATTTATTGCATAATGGCTCGTTGTTGTCTTGCATGTCCAATAGTTTTTTTGCCTACTAAAGGGTCTCGCTCAATGGATACATAGACTCACTATTGTTCGTTGTACACGTGGCCGCACTTTGATAATACCTACATGACAACACCAAGTTCTTTTAGTGTTGCCATCGTGAAGGATGTCCAGGATTTATGAGATTGAAGGTAGTAACATGAGCGATTTGGTTTCTATTAATGTATTTGCATTTATATTCATATTTAAAAATGGATAAAAATATGGTAACAACCGCAACTATATAATGTTTGCATCTCGAGTAAACATGCGTACCAGTTATCTCTTATCTCATATTTTCGTTTGGACACTTACCTTTGATGGTCGTGCTGAATATCTCGTGGAAGTCAGGGTATCTTGATCTCGCCATCTCTCATAGTGTAAATGAAGCGTGGTTGAAGCCACCACCCGACCTTTTAATCCGTCGTTGTATGATTAAAGGCATCATCTCCCCATGACTTACATAAATCTTTGGTAGAATTAAAGCTGAATCAAACGACTGGTGGATCGATCATCTATTTTTTTCTGACAGGCGAACAATTTTATATTATTAAATAAAATACATTTTTTTAAAACTATTCACATGCAAGCTCCACCTTGGCTCTTATTGGGCTCCTTTGACTCTTCCTCTTCCATGTTTACCTTATTGCAAGTCTTTTCTCCTTCCTAAGCTTCCATAAGGTCATGTTTGGTTGATGGGTTAACCCCCATGGGGGGTTTACCCCCCAAAACCCACCCTTTCTCTCAATTGTAAGGTCCACTCTCTCTCTCTCTCCCTCTCTTTTATACTGTAAATAAATCATTTCTCTTTCATCTATTCCATCATAAAATAATATATTATACAATAATATCATCTAAAAATTATAAATTATTCAACTTCTAATCACTTTTCGAAACTTCAGTACAATCACATCACAATTATTCACTTTTCCAAACTTTAATACAATCACATCACAACAAACCTTGTCAACCCAAAACCCTTTATCCAAACATCAAAACCCAAAAACATGTTACCCTCCACCCGTTTACCTCGGGGTAACCCGACAAACAAATACAACCTAAAAGAATTCACTGTTTATCTGCCTTTGACTTCAATAAAACATGGGTTGATAACTCAATGTTGTCACTCTCTTCCCTCGCAAGGATCTCCTCTCCTTTCCTACCTTGTACATGATGTTATCCTCTTCCAACATTAACAAACAATGCCTCAACATCAATTAGTTGCCATCGTCAAAGTAGGAAAAATAAGAAGTTACCAACTCTTGCTGTAACGTCCCGGGCTTAGGTCCCCGGCCCGTTATCGAAGCATTACTGGCCCTGACAACCTTTTGGGATCGGGCTCATACAGACCCGATTAACCACCCCCAAAATACTCGAGCCGGGTTGTCCGGTAGTAAGCTCCTCACTATTTATCCCACCCGGGAATTTTGTATTCCACGGCATGGGACTTTCTTTTGGAGGGTATTACAACCTCCCCCACTTATATTCGCAACGTCCTCGTTGCGACATGGCCCATCACTTCTTCCCAGTGACAGTGGCGGCTGCACGCTCCGGGTAGCCATTTCCTCCAACCTCTTTGTAGGGGCGGCTCCACCTCTCGGGTAGCCCTTTCCACTGTCAGAGGACGTTCGGCTCTGATACCATTTGTAACGTCCCGGGCTTAGGTCCCCGATCCGTTATTGGAGCATTACTGGCCCTGACAACCTCTTGAGATCGGGCCCATACGGACCCGATTAACCACAACCAAAATGCTTAAGCCGGGTTGTCAAGTAGTAATCTCGTCACTATTTATCCCACCCGGAAACTTCTTGTTTCCACGGTGTGGGACTTTTTTATTTTTGGGGGGTGTTACAACCTCCCCCACTTATATTCGCAACGTCCTCGTTGCGACATGGCACATCACTTCTTCCCAGTGACAGTGACGGCTTCACGCTCCGGGTAGCTATTTCCTCCAACCTCTTTGTAGGGGCGGCTCAACCTCTCGGATAGCCCTTTCCACTGTCAGATGGCGTTCGGCTCTGATACCATTTGTAACGTCCTGGGCTTGGGTCCTCGGTCCGTTATCGAAGCATTACTGGCCCTGACAACCTCTTGGGATCGGGTCCATACGAACCCGATTAACCACCCCCAAAATGCTCGAGCCGAGTTGTCCGGTAGTAAGCTCCTCACTATTTATCCCACCCGGGAATTTTGTATTCCACGGTATGGGACTTTCTTTTGGAGGGTATTACACTTGCGATCAATAATTGTTTTAACATTTATTTTTCAAAACTTTTAATTTTAGATACCGGATATGTGTACGCATATGAATAGTACATAATACATCTAAATATATGATGTGGTCAAACTCGATTTGACCCAGGCTGACCATGCAAATCAAGCTGACAATATAATGAATGATTTTTTCCCAATTTCTATGAACGGATAAAGCCATTACTGATTCAACACTTCAAAATGACAACCAGAAATAACTCCAAAATTAAAAAAAAACAGACAAAAAAGTTCAAGGAGAAACGGACTCCAACCAGCAACAGCTCCTGTGGGAGAATTGTTACCATTCGATATACTATACTTGTAACATTTTAATCTACAAAATGCACAATGATTCAGACATGAATACATGCAATACATCCATTTAACTTCCTATAAAAACATAACAAAAGTATGCCAATCTCATCGGCAGCCTTGCATCTTACCAAGAAAAGTTTGCTTTCTGGAGTTATGCCTTGTACTCGTGCATCGTGATGCAAACTAAACTCACATTTGAGCCAACCTACATGCGGTTGTTGCTGATTTCTGAACACAACTTCGATGCAAATGTTGATCTCTGAATATTACAAAGTAAAAATATATCTCGTCTTATTCTAAATGATATGACAGTTTACCGAGCTAGATGCTTGATATGAATAGTTTAGTTGAAGCCGGATGCACTCTTCCTATATTTTGAAATTTGTCCCCACCAGCTGCTACTGATACACGATCCAAGACGATCAGTCTACCTGATAGCGTCATGCGCCAATGGTGTTGGCCTTATAACTCAATCCCTGAGAATAGTAAAAGCCGTAAACAAGCCATCAATAGATATTCCCATATAGTTTTACTTAGAAATAGGAAATTTAGTCGTCAAAATCAGTAAAAAAAATAACTTTCTTAAAACACCGGATCCTCCAAAAGAATTAGAACATGAATGAACACCCCCACCATAAGAGTAGATATGAGACAAGCGAAAGTCAAGTTCTTATCATGGAAAATTATGAAATAAAATCAATTCCTTCAGAATTACAGTTATGCTGCAATATAAATAACGCGATATTATACTGGTACCAGAAGAGTACATATGTAACAAGCGGAAACTTCTCAGAAAAAAAATTGACAAGAAGATTCTACAGTGCTTACCATGGAAGATCATGCTAAATAAAAGCATTTCCTTCACAATTATAGATATGATATAGAAAAGATTAGCAGCTGCAGCAAGCCGTGATCAATGTATACCCAATTATCTCAGAGTATATACAAAAATTACTCATAGGTTATTCCAAATAAGACGACCACCAGCTTGACGCCAAGTAATGCGTACCAGACAAATAGGATTGACCTCTTTGGTAGTGGACCAGTGGTGATGGGAAGTTCGTACGGGTATGTTGGGGAGTGATGAACATAAATAGTAGCATAGCACCCCAGCTAGCAACTGATCTTATTGGTCTCCTTGCTGCCAAAGCTGAAGAATCTTCCAAGAGACGTGGGCATCAACAACCATATGCCAATCATTCATTCGTAACTGTGTATTCTCAAAGGCAAGAAAACGTACTAGCCAAGACCAGCAGTAAATAGGTGGTCGGCATTCTCTAACTGACCGGCTATAGCTTATAGGCTGTCTCCTCTTACAGGCCTTGACTTCTTTAGCAAAAGAAAATTGTAATCCCTACACCTTCCTTTGATTGATAGGCAATTCCTCTCGGTTCATGTCTCCTTCTCCCTCTCATGTTTTGATGCAGTTCAGGTCCTACCCAAGGGGCCAAAATAAAGATCTCAGTAAACCGAAGGTTCTCCCATAGTTGGTTTATTTTCTAAGGGGTCTAAATGTAATTTTATTATCTTTTGTTCTACAGTTTAAGAATGGTAGAGCCACAAGTATTTGTGACGCGTTGCATCGCCCTAATGCAATGAAAAATTAGCAAGGGCCGCTACATCGCAGCCTGGATGTAGTTCAAAATTTACAAGGATTCTCGCATGAGGAACGCATGCGGGTAATTAAGCTAGTTCCGCTGCATCACCGCCCGGATGCAGTCCAAAATTTACAAGGGTTCTCGCATAATGGACGCATGCGAGTAAAGAAGTTAGTCCAAAAGAGATTGCAACGGAAGTTGCGGATTGGTAGTTGGAATATTGGCACTTTAACTGGAAAGTTGATGGAGATAGTAGATACGATGGAAAGAAGGAAGATTCATATACTATACAAGGTTCAGGAAAGCGGTATGCGTATGCGTTCGGACAGGTCACTGAATAGCGATTAAGCGGTATGCGGGGGCATATGCGGGGCATATGCGGTTCTACGCGGTTTCCTAATTTTTTATTGAAAAATAATTAAATATATACAAAAGTGACTACAAGAGAACTAAATTTATGTATAATTGTGGTCCAACCGAAGATCTAAGAAAAATAACTTTCATATAGAGTTCGAAACAATCTCTATCAATCAAATATCAATACTTCAATAGAACGGTTAGCACATAAAATAATTGACAGTAATCAACAAAATAGAAAAGTTAGCATACAAAATGCCTCTATTGTTGAATGTATTGTCATTTATCGTTGTTGTTATATTTATAATTGATCCTCCATCAAAAGTACCAAACTTTACATATAATATATTACATTCATTATAACTATTAGTTGACTAAATTAATTTGCTAAATTATTGGTACATTGTTCTTTTTCTTTCTCGCGTGTTTACTCCAATCTCGTCGTACAATTACTTTGATGATGGATTTAAATAGTCATGGATGCATGGTTGGCATACATGCAAAAGCAAGAAAAATGTGGCACAAATAACATAATAAAAATATGGCAAAAATTAAAAAAATAAAAAAATAAAATAATATGTATGCGGCCGCACAGACCGCATAGGCGGCCGCACAGCCCGCATATGCGGCCCACATAAGCGCACAGGGCGCATAATGCAGGGCTTCATGAAAGCGGTGCGCTGAAGGCACCGCATACGCATATGCGGCCGCATATGCGGCCGCACAGACCGCTTTCGTGAACACTGATACTATATCTTCAAGAGACTAAATGGGTTGGAGAGAAAGCAAGGGAGATTGAGAAGACATGCTTTAAACTTTGGTATTCAGGTAAAGATAAGAGTAGAAACGGTGTTGGAGTGGTTGTTCATAAGGATTTGAAGGATTGTATGGTTGAAGAGAAAAGATTCGGGGATCGAATTATTTTGCTAAAATTGATGCTTGAAGAAGAAATTCTGAATATCATCTCAGTTTATGCACCGCAAATTGGTTTAAATGAAAGGACTAAATAAGCTTTTTGGAAGGATTTGGATAAGAGTCTACAAGGAATCCCACAAAGAGAGATGATTTGCATCAGTGGAGATCTTAATGGACATGTGGGAAAAGATGCTTTAAGGTATGCTACTGTTCATGGAGGACCTGGTTTTGGGGATAGAAATGAAGAGGGAAAAGCCATCCTGGATTTTGCAACAGAATATGATCTTTTCATAGCAAAGACTCTCTTCAAGAAGAGGGAGGAACATTTAATTACCTATAAGAGTGGGCCAACTAGATCACAGATAGATTACTTTGTGTTGAGGAGAAGAGATAGGCTGTGTTGTAAAGACTGCAAAGTAATCCCATGAGAGAATTTGACAACCCAACATCGTTTGTTAGTCTTGGATGTACAAATGAAAGGGTTGGTAAAGAAAAGGAGAGTTTCTAAGATAACTAGAAGTAGATGGTGGAATCTTCCACTGAAGCAAGCGAGCTTCAGGGAGAATGTTTTAGAAGACTTATCTTGGGATTGTAGCGGTTAGGCCTGGCCAATGGGCCGGGGGCCCGCCCGCCCAGCCCGCTCATGGGTCGGGCTTGGACCAAGAGATTTTAGGAATGGGCCGGCCCGGCCCGACCTGCTCTTTGGTCCGCCCGTCAATTGGGCGGGCCGTGGACATTAGTCATAAAACCCGTCCCGGCCCGGCCCGCACATATAAAATATAAGTTTAAAAATTATATGTTAGATAATAATGAAAATATAGAGGGTTATGTATGAATGTATGAGACATACATAACCATAAAGGATTGACAAAATTATATTTTATATAAGTTTAATCCTTTTCTGTTATTGACGGAGGGGAACAATAGTGGAGGCAGATCCAATTTAACTG
Source organism: Ottelia alismoides (assembly GCA_037367405.1). Lineage (NCBI taxonomy): Eukaryota > Viridiplantae > Streptophyta > Magnoliopsida > Alismatales > Hydrocharitaceae > Ottelia > Ottelia alismoides. The sequence goes on along the minus strand of JAZKJV010000729.1, from coordinate 988,416 downwards.
TTCTCTGTATATCGAAACTTAATTTTGTTAAAGTAATATCATTTGTTTAATTTCATATTATATTACAACTTTAGAAGTGCTTAATTACGAAAACTTACTTTAAACATTTTCTTATTTCATGTTTGCATAGAATGGATTGTGCCATCAGATCCCTTTAACAGTAGTTATATTTTTTAATCTATTTTCTACTTGTACAATTTGATTCTGACTTTGCTTGGAACCCTCCCAATAACAGGATTTATACTCAGTTTTCCTAAACAGAAGGTTGGCAGTGGACCAACTGGAAGTCCTGCACGTTCCAGTGTACAGAATGTTCTGAGCCAGATTGGATCAGTCAATAGTGGATCATCAAGAGAGCAGTCAGACGATGATGACCTGGAAGGAGATACAAACAGTAGGATTTTTCCCAGGGACTTGGTCTATCTCATGGCAAATGAATGATGTCATGTTCTTGTTTTTTCCTAAAATACATTACCCTCTATATTTTCATTATTATGCATTTGATATAATATACTTCAAGTTTTTGTTTTCACACTATCAATATTACATCTTATTTTATATTTTAGATGCAAAGTAACACATTATGGTTGCTTGGATTTAGAAAGATTATATAATGCTAAAAAAACTTAATTATCTCCAAAATTTTGATTAAAAAATTAATAAAAAATACTTTACATTCGGAACATGGGCCGGCCCGGCCCGACCCGGCCCATACCTGGGTCGGGCTTGGGCCTTGAAGTATGGCCCAGGGACCGGGCCGAGCCGGGCCTCGGACAGGGGGTTTTAGAACCCCGACCCGCTCGGCCCAGCCCATGGGTCGGTCCGGCCCGCACTTTGGCCAGGTCTAGTAGCGGTAGTGCAAACGAGATGTGGGAGGTAGTAGCATCTTGTATCCGAAAGGTAGCCAAAGAGATGCTAGGCGAATCAAAGGGAGGAGCTCCATGTCAAAAGGAGGCTTGGTGGTGGAGTGAAGGGGTGCAAAAGAAGCTAAAAATAAAAAGAGCTTGCTTTAAAGCTATGTCTAAGGATTGAACAAAGGAAACTGTCACAAACTACAAAATAGCGGAGAAGAAAGCAAAGAAGACCGTAAGCGAAGCTAAGTCAAAAGCTTATGAGGTTTTGTATAAAAATCTCGACTCTAAGGAGGGACAGAAAGATATATTCAGGTTGGCCAAAGCAAGAGAAAGAAAAACCAAAGACCTTTATCAAGTGAGATGCATTAGGACGAGGAAGGTCATGCGCTTGTTACTCAGAAGGATATAAAGACTAGATGGGAGCAGTACTTCCATAAACTTTTCATTGGGGAAGGAAATAGAGATATCACTTTGGATGATCTAGCTTGTAGTAAAAGTTACTTGAATCGTGCATGCTATAGACGGATACAAAATGAAGTAGAGGAGGCTTTGAAGGTTATTAGACCTGGAAAAGGTGTAGGACCGAATGACATCCCTGCAGAAGTGCGGAGAGTTTTAGGTGAGCGTGGTTTGACTTGGCTTACGAATTTATTCAATATTATTTGGCGAAGCAAGAAAATGCCTGAAGAATGGAGGAGTATCGTGGTGCCTCTTTATAAGAATAAAGGAGACATTCAAAATTGTCTAAATTATAGAGGTGTCAAGCTGATGTGTCATACTATGAAAATTTGGGAACGTGTGATCGAAAGAAGGTTGAGGCAAATTTCCAATGTAAAAGAGAACCAATTCGGATTCATGCCAGGTCGCTCAACGACTGAAGCCATCCATTTGTTGCGGAGAACAATGGAGATTTATAGAGCTAAAAGGAAAAACCTCCACATGATCTTTATTGATTTGGAGAAGGCTTATTATTCTTTCTTACGAGAGATATTGTGGAGAGTGTTGGAGAAGAGACAAATACCTGTCCTATACATTAACCTCATAAAGGACATGTATGATAGGGCTTTATCTTGTGTAAGGACCCCGTCTGGGAAGACTGGATATTTTGACATCAACATTGGTTTACATCAAGGTTCTGCTTTGAGTCCATTTCTTTTTACTTTGATTATGGATGAGTTGACCAGTCACATTCAGGATGAGTTACCTTGGTGTATGTTATTTGCTGATGATTATGTTAATTAACGAGACCAGAGATGGAGTAAATGAGAAGCTTGAGGTCTGTAGATATGAGTTGGAGACTAAAGGATTTCGTATAAGTATGGCTAAGACGGAATATATGGAGTGCACCTTTGATGGAAGCAATGGTGAAGGAATCGAGGTGAAGATTGGTGATGATAACATTCAGAAGAGAGATTCCTTTAGATATCTGGGATCTATTCTGCAACATAATGGGGAAATTGATGGAGATGTTACGAATAGAATAAATGAAGGATGGCTAAAAAGGAGAGGAGCCTCTGCTGTTCTCTGTGATAAGAAAATTCCTTTAAAGATTAAAGGAAAGTTTTACAAAGCAGCCGTGAGACCTGCTATGCTTTATGGATTTGAATGTTGGCCTGTGAACCATAGACATGTGCAGAGAATGAATGTAGCAGAAATGAAAATGCTAAGGTGGATGTGTGGACACGCACGTAAAGATCGGATTCAGAATGATGCAATCAGAAAGAAAGGTTCATAAGGACGCAAGCTATATGATCTTGAGATATTTAAATATTTCACCTGGTTCTGGTCTTATATTCAGCAGAGATACATCTCTTGAGGTGACAACGTGTGCAGATGCATATTATGCAGGTTGCCCTAGAGACAGGAAGTCTACTTCTGGCTTTGCTATTTTCGTTGGAAGCTCTCTCGTATCATGGGAAAGCAAGAAGCATACGGTTGTTGCTAGATCTAGTGCAGAATCTGAATACAAGGTCATGACACAAGGAAGCACAGAGATGGTGTAGGTTAGATCTGTGTTGATCGATCTTGTTGTTGATGTTTCTCTTCCCATGCAGCTTTTATATGACAATCAAGCAGCTCTATTCATTGCCAATAATCCTGCATTTTATGAACGAACCAAACATATAGAGGTGGATTGCCATTACACCAGAGACATATGATACAAAAAGATCTCATATCCACTTCCCATGTTGTTACTGGAGATCATACGACTGATATTTTCACTAAGGCACTTGCTAAAGGTCCATTTGAGAGGTGTTGTTACAAGCTGAGCATGACAAATATATATGCTCCAGCTTGAGGGGGAGTGTTGAGATATTTGTATCTCATATTATTGTGTTTTCTCACTTGCATTTTCTTTATGTACATCTCACGTAATTAACCCAGATCTTTTCTCCTATATAAAAGAACCCTAGGGTCTCATCTAATGTATGCTCTTCCTTTCTCCTAACAACCAACACATTCCATGGACATGGCTATTAAAATTGCCTTCCCTAAACAAAATCTGCTAGATAGAAACTATAACAGTGCACCTATTTCCTTGTAATGACAGTAGTCACGTACCGTTATGTATTAATGAGAATAGCTACTGCATGCAGGACCTCTAAATAACAAATTGAGGAACTCTTATCCATATAAACCCAACTTTAAGCAGCTGTACATGCTTTCTTCACGTTCATAATGCATTTCTGGACTCTCCCTACATCGATCCCATTGGAATTTTCCCCAAGATATCTCACTGTCAACAATCACTCTAAAACAAGCAAGCATGATGAAACGTGTACCAGATTTCGCTCGCTATGGATGATTTATATTTCCACCCGTTTTGCCCATTCTCCTACTTCCACTTCAGATGTGCATGGAGATTCGAGAGCATTTATGTGGCATTTCTTATGCATTTTTCAGATTTGAACTATTATTTCCATTTTTAAATGTATGTAACTCTTTTTTTAAAGTGTGTTGTTTCTTGCCCGAGTATCTGAGTTAAGTGCAATACCCGGGATTTCCATATATGTACAACCCGTATCTCCTATTTAAGTTTGAAGTGTTGTGATACATTAGGCCCGCCTTCAAATCTTTGATATATGTTCAATTAACTACAATAAAAGTAATTCGTATTAGATCCGAGTTTTTCTATACACCCAAAATTGGAGTACTAAACTTATCCAAGATTGTTTAATATAAATATAAGATATGCATTCCAATTTTATCAATAATTATTTCAATTTCATCATTAATTCTATCTTATTTGTTTAAAACCTATACAGACCTCAAGTCATTTCCAAGTCTTCAATGACGTTGATATCAATATATCAATTTTCTAGTTGTGTGATACAAGAATGATATTGATGTATATGATATATCCACTAAATAATCCAGAATGCAGGCTTATACAACCTAACATAATCATATCTTATTTGCTTAAAACCTATGCATAACATAAGTCGTTTCCAAGTCTATAAAGACATTAGAGATATATAATAAATACATCACATGATTCAAAAAAATAATAAATACATCACTTTTCTAAGTGGGTGATACAAGATATATACATCTGATACATTCTTGAAGGGGGCCCATGGTTATACTAGTAAAAAATGATCATATATCATAACGAGACTTTCATTCAAAAGTTGGTACTGCATTAACAAATGACAAAATTAAAGACACTTCTGAACTAACTGGAGCTTAAGCATGTGCAAGTGAGATAGTAATAGCCAAGTACGGTGGCAAATCAGTCAAGCATAAAGAAACAAAAACATCCAAGCTTTTCTAGTTGGGTGATACAATATCTATATCTACATCTGATAACTTCTTAAAGGGGATATATGCTTATACCGTAAAAGGGATCATATGTCCTAACGAGACTTTCATACAAAACTTGGGGTGGCACTAACGAATGATGAAATCAGACACTTTTGAACTAACTTGTACCTTAGGCATTTGCAAGTGAGAGAGTATATACCTAAGCACGGTGACAACTCTTATAGGAAACATAAAGTAAACAAAAACATCCAAGCTTTTTCTTATTTTATGTTAGGTTGATCATATGGCTTCACTACCTCCCAACATATGTGATTAGGATCATTTCCATGAGTTATACATTTTTTTGAGTCAACAAAGGGGGAAACAAATCCACATTTTTTTGGTACCCACATAATGGTCTAGTGGTAGTACAATATGTCTATTGCACAAAAGACCACGGTAAAAATCCTACTCTTGCAGGGATTGCGTTAGGTAGTCGACGGCCAGCGTAAAAAATAGTCAAATCTTTCAACATGGATTTGAGGAAGAATCCATGTAGTCGACCCTACTTATAGAGGGATATGGCTTAGTACAATTAACAAAGGGGGAAACACTCCGGAGGTGTCCGCCCAAGTTTTATTAAGAGGAAATTGTTACAGAAAACTTACAACAACCAAGTCTCGAGGAGAGATCTAGCTAAACATACAATGTTCTCACCCAGACAACCGAGATTGGGCACAGAGATTGGGCGCAGCAGCTCCACCATTGCTCTGAATTGGTTGCAGGAAGGCCCAAAAGTTTTCATGAGAAGAAAGGTCAACCTATGAAATGCTCAACAATGCCCAAATCTCCTGAACCTACCCACATGAATATAAAAGATGGTCCAAATCTTTCTCCTCCGCAACACACATAGAGCACAATGTGTCACCCCTCGGATGAAGGGGGATCTCTTTATCTTAGTCAGTATCCGACCCAGTCTGTGCAGTCAAAGGAAGACCTTTATCTTCAACGATACCCTCAACTACAAATCAAAATGCAACCCCTATTTCGATCTCCCCTGGCCCCCTCATGATCACCGTGAGCGCCTTGTAGGCCTTTCTCAAGGAGAAGAATACCTCCTGCCAAATCTAGTGGTCCCGTCCCTCAGTAGGCCTCATTGTGGACGCCATCTGCTTCAACATCTACATCAAGTCAGAAAACTGTTGCTTCAAGAGTAGAGAGGAGAAGCACGTCATCTACTGCTCATCTACCCACGCGTCTCTCACACAAATCTCCTTATCCCCCGCCAGAGCAAAAAGCCATGGGAAAAATGCTCCAGAAGAGGTCCCTCTTTGCACCAGTCATCCTTCCATAATAGAAAGGATTTGTCGTCACCCACAATCCGATGTATTTATACCGGTAGCTCCTCCAAAACCGAGTAGAACCCTTTCCAAAAGGCAAAGTGTTGGCATTGAGATGAAGCCTCCAACTGAGTTTGTGCCTGAATGCCATAAATGTCCTGAGGAATCCTACAAGTGAGATCTTCACCATTGCCCCAAAGCCTCGCCATCTACTTCTGCAGTGGCACTTTATTCATTTCCTCCAACCTGAGTATGCCCAGTATGCACTGCTCCTTTGGCAAGCTAACCATCTCCCAATTCACAAGGTGCAGCCCTTTCGACTGCCCATCGGAAGGACTCCAAAAGAAGCGTCACATACACGACTCTGAAGGGTTTCGGATCCCAACGGTAGAATCCTTGACGGAATGAAAAAAATTGGGATTGTCGTCAGAACCGACTTAAGGAGAACAAGTCTCCCTTCACGCGAAAGAAAAGAAGCCTTCCACCTCGTTAATTTCCATCCACTTTCTCCACCACTGGCAACCAGTCGAACTGCGTCAATCGCCCACAAGTCAACAACAAACCAAGGTAACATATAGGTAAAGAACCACGTGGAGCCCATAGGATCCTCTATCACTCCTTAATATCTGAGTCCAATATGTCAAAAGACATGAAAACAGGCTTTGCTCTGTTCACCTCCAACCCATATAGCTCACCGAAGACGTCAAACATTGTACTCATGGCCTTGACCTCACTACCACCACCCTCAATGAAGAAAATGATATCATCCGCGTATTGAACCAAGGGGATAGAGAAATCCCCTCTCGAATATCCTACCGTCCTCCTGCGAAGAACCACCTAACCAAGCATAATGGCAAGAACATATGCCATAATAACAAACAACAACGGGTCTAACAGGAACCCCTGTCGAACTCCCCTTTGGGGCTGGAAGAAACCCCCCTCCAGATGCCCAATGACCAGGACCGCGAGAGAGGACATAGTGACACATCTCTTCATCCAAGAGATCCAACCCCCAAGAAAGCCACACTTTGCCAAAAAAGACCAAAGAAAAGCCCAATCAACACAATTATATGATTTAAAGAAGTCCACCTTCCAGAGGATACCCTTCACACATCCATTCTTCCAATCCCCAACCATCTCCGAAGTCATAGCCATGGTGTCCATCATCAACCTATCTGGAGTATCCTACCAAATCATAGAGAAAACCCCTCTCGAGTATCCTATCGTCCTCCTGTGAAGAACCAACCACATGACCAATCATAATGACAAGAACACCCATCAAATAATAAATAACGACGCTAATGGGCACCCCTGTCGAACTCCCCTTTGAGGCTGGAAGAAACCCCCCTCCGGATGCCTATTGACCAAGACTGCAAGAGAGGATATAATGAACCATATCTTCATCCAAGAGATCCAACCCCTAGGAAAGCCACACTTTGCCAACACATACCAAAGAAGTCCAATCAACACAGTCGTATGCTTTAAAGAAGTCCACCTTCCAATGGATACCCTTCACGCATCTATTCTTCCAATCCCCAACCATCTCCGAAGTCATAACCATACTGTCCATCATCAACCGATCCGGAATGAAAGTCGCACGAGTAGGAGCGATCATGTCCTTGAAGACGTGGCCTAGTTGATTCGCCAAAATATTAGCCACAATGAGATATACTACATCTGAAATCGCAATAGGACGGAAGTCTTCTATTCTGCTAATCCCTCCTTCTTAGGTATAAGAAAGAGAAGAGCCTCGTTCAACCTATCAAATCCGTGGTTTCCTGAAGCAAACTCATGTAACACCGCCAATAGGTCCAATTGTACAACATTCCAGAACTCCTTATGAAACCATGGCCTCAAATTTCAGCGAAATTCGGTCGAAATTCTGTCGAATATCGATATCCAGTCGAAATTCGATCGAAATGACCGAAATGACCGAAATATGGGGGTCCTAGTATAAAAAATGACCGAAATTTCGGTTGAAATTCCACCGAAATTCCATCGAAATTCTGTTTTGGTCGATACTGAAATGGTGACCGAAACCAACATTTAGGGTCTTGTATGAAACAACACCAAAAGGCCATTCAATCCTAGTTCTTCATCCATGTTGAGTTCCCGTATTGTTGCTTTTGACTTGTCCAAGTGAAAGTCCCCAACATGGGCAACTTGTTGGCTAGGCGAGAGAGACGAGGTGTCCCCACCTAGCCAATGCCAACCCCTATCCAGGACCTTACGTGACATACACCAAATCCCACTGCCGCCTTGCCTACCTCACGATCACCCTCCGCTCGTATCTCCCCAACCGATATGTTCGAAATTAAATTTTGGCGAAGCCTGGCACTAGCCACCACATGGAAGAACATCGTATTAGCATCCCCCTCCTTAATCCATTTCTCCCTAGATCTCTATCTTCATTCTACCACCTATTTTCTGTCCTCAAGAAGAACATGCTAACCAACCTCCCTCTCCACTAACTCCAGCGTAGACAGGTCTCTATCCTCCACACGATCTAGCTCTATGATCACCCTCTGGGCCTCTAATCGCCGCACCAGACGGCTCTCCCGCACCTCCTTCTTGTAGCCACATAACTTCTTCTCAGCCCCACAAGCTTGCTGAATAAACAGACAGTAGATGATCCACCACCACCACGAAACCCCAGAAGTTCTCCACCAAGTCCATGAAACCACCCTCGAGAAGCAAGAACTTCTCAAACATGAAGAAAGTGTGAGGGACAGAACTCTCCCCCAAAGTCTACACGATCGGTATGTGGTCCGATCTCGATCGAGGTAAAGCGAAGACACCAACCTAAGGAAAAGCATACATGAGATCCACCAAATCGTGGAATCGACCAATTCTGGATCTAGATCGGGGAGCTACGCCGCATGTATCGGCAGTCAACGACATCCAGAATGTCCAACTGGAGGTCACTTATCACCTTCGCAAACTCATGAGATCCAACATCCTGACCACGCCACAAGAGAGGGCGATCAACAACGAAAATCGTGATGTTGAAGTCGCCTCCAACAAGCCATGCCTCGGTAGGGTAGGAGAGCCTGGCGGCCTGCAGATCCGTCCAAAGCTGGTGGCGACCCCTCGAATCACTAAACCCATAATGAGAAAATTGTATAAAGCCCCGAGCTCTTGCTCCTAAACAAGGCAGACATGACATGGCTCCCTATGAGCTCGGACTCCAAATCAAAGAGGTCAACGCTCCAGGCCACCAATAAACCACATGCACTGCCCACAGATGGTAAGGCCTTAAACTTTGAAAGATGGGCTCCCCCAATGAGAGACCAACTCTGCCTGGACCGCTCTTGTATCTTCGTCTCTCGTATGAAGATAACATCCGTGCGCCACTCCGATAACATTCTTTTGGCCACACACCGCTTCTCAGTGTCACTCGGACCCCTTATGTTATAGGATACAACCTTCATTATACAGACAATTTCTTCCCCTCCTTGCAGACCACACATGCATCTCTCGATATAGCCTCAACCGACAACACAGTACGAGGCGGTTGTACAACAACCATCTCTGTAGACGAGGTAGACATGCCAAATGGCTCCAATCTCAGCCTCTTATGGATGTAGAACTTTAAGCCATCACTCTCTGCAATGCGCAACGTCTGTCTCAGGGAGAGGGCACGAGTCTGCCCCTGTGCGTGGACACCTCGTCATCTGTGGAGCTGCCCCAACAACTTCCACAATCCCAGTGAGTCCACAGATCGGCCCAATCAGCCCCAAATAGGAAAGATGGCTACAATCTGTTCTTCCGAAGGGCACATGTAGAAGGGTCTCCAGATCCAAGGCACAACCCGCATGCCTCAAGTAGGGAACTAAGGACCAAGATCTGGTCTGACCATCTACAACGAAAGTAACCAATGTTGTGCTGATCTATAATTCTGCTGGCACCTCCAGTGGTTCGAACACCAATGGGACCATCGAGGAGGAGAGGTTAAGCAAAAAGGTATTCCCTACCTGGATCCGCAACTTATGGTGGAAAATGGGATCAAATATGAGAATCATTATCACATCCATAACTACTACCTCATCCCCCTTTCTCCACAACATCTTCCTCCATCGCGCAATCAACATTCACCAGCTCTGGCACCTTCTCAGGGAGGTCCGGTGGTGGCAGCGGATCCATCACCTCTACAGAGAGCCAGAAGGTAACCTTCCCTACTACCAAGCGTCATTGAAGCCTCGAGTGCCTCGAATGAGGCCCAACAATCTCTAGCACCATCATCTCCAAATCTGCTCCGGGTAAGCAACCGTCCGAGAGAACCTCCACCACCTCCCCAAGGTTGAAGAGAGCCCGTCTCAAGTGCCCCAGATCCCTAGAAAGGATTGGAACCCCTGACATACATATTACAAAATGTTCACCAACCACATGGCACCCATCGCTGAATCGAGGCACCCTCCACCACTATAGAACCGAGGCCTCTAAGCCCCTCCATCTGAGAAGTTGCTCCTAGTCCTCACCCGACAACCCTCTCGCGTAAATGCCTCCCTCATGCAACCCCACCACATCCCCACCGAAGTCGCCTCCCAACTCCTCTCGAACTGTATGCCACGCCACCTCAAGGGCTCGCTCGCCCGAGCTAAACACCCCAAAAAAGATCCCCCTCCCCTCCGCATGCGCCCTACTTAGGTTGAAGAGAGCTCTTCGACGACATCCACAAAGGAAAGGGTTCCCACGCCCACTGTTGAACAAACAAATACCTCCCATGGAACCAACATCTCTACCGCTTGGCTCCCTGGCCCAACCATCGATTTCCCCATGGCCGCAAAACCATCAAACCCCTCTTCCTTCCCCAATACAGGACCAGCTCCAATGACAAAGTTCAACACCGACACTTCTCCACATCCTACTTCAGCTGCAAGCCCCTTCCCCTTATTATCAATTGGTGCTCCCTTCTCAACCACAGGTCCGCAACCATCTTACCCACAACAGTAACCCTCAGTACTCGAAGATCCCTCAGAACCGAACACCCTAGAAGGCCCTCTGCCCTTCTCCACAATCCTCGAAACTCCTGCCTCAACGGAGCAAGAGCTGCCCCCAAACCTCCCAGAGGTACTTTAGGTCTCGAAGCAATGCTTGAAACACTCGTAGCACTAGAAGGGATCCCAAAGCCTCTCTCGATGAAGCAACAACTCCCGAACTAGCCCCTCATCCTAGCAGCTCTTGAACCCGCAAGTGCAAGAGGTCTCGATCCAACAAGTGTAGCTCCCCCATTTATACATAAAATCCCATCTCAAACTGAAGACTCTTCAAAATTCTTGCACCTTCGAACTTAGACTACTAGATGGTCTTGTTTAAACACATCCAAACCATCTTAAACAAGTTCCCAATTTTATATTCTATCAATGCCACAAACTTTTTGTTGGATTGGATGCCTTCATTGTGAGACCAGTCTTGTGTAATAAGACACATACATGACCATCTATATTTTGATCAAAAATAAATATTGGAAGGAGAAAACTACAAACATTCATGACATTTCTTTTATTAAAATACTCTAACCACCTTCAAATAAAAAATTCAAAACCAAAAGCATACTATAATCATAAATATAATGAAATATAACATAAACAATAACACATCACATCACACTAACCACTCCAACATATTATCCATCCAAACACCTATTATTTACAAAAGTTCCTCAGACAAGGAATGGGCCAAGTCCAACGTATTGCTTGTAGGATCCAAGTAAAAGAATTATTATAGTAAATCCTTTGGGAATGGGGAAAGATGTGTTATTCCTTGTTTGTTGGAAGTTAAGAAAATTAGAGATGATTCTTTTCATTGTTGCCTCGTAGTTGTCATTTGAATTTCCGAAGGAGAAATGTCATTAAATATAACATAATAGTTACATTTTTGGTTTTATTTCTACCACAAATATAACAATTGTACAAAAATCCATTAAAAATGATGAAGCCTTCTCCCACTATAAGAAGGCCGTCTACATGGATTCTTGCTCAAATCCAAGTTGAAAGATTCGACTATTTTTTACGCTGGCTATTGACTACCTAACGCAACCTCCAAATGGGGGGATTTGAACCCTAATCTTTCGGGTGGTAGGCACACCACACTACCACCATACCATTTAAGTGGGTACTAAAATCCATACTTCAACTAATTTTCTTTAAAAGCCTAATAATAACCTAAATAATAGATTTACCTTGGACCTGTCCATAACTTCATGGCACAATTCTTCTTGAAATTTATTATGATGGCTTCAACTTAGACCTCCCTACGTGACATTATTTATCATTATTTATCAGCTTACATCCATCTACACTTTGGCTTGCTCTTTAACATCAATTAATTGTCTTTAATCCCGAACGGTATTATCCACAACCTAGTTTAAAGTGGGAAAATATTACATAGAAATTTATAATCTTCTTTCAGTATGTATATATTTAACAGAACACGTATATATTTCAAAAAAGATGGAGAAGCATTACTTTTTTTCAGTTACATATTTATATAATATCCATTATCAGAAAAGCAAAACTTCCATACCTACCTACATGATGTGCAAGCGAAACGATGTATACGAGATATGTGATTTGCCAGAAAGTATGCAATCCATATGATGTAAGTAGGTATTCAAGTAAAAGTATCAAGTTCATGGTGTTGTCGATAAATACAAAGCAAGATGCATGGGCATACTCTCAACTTGGGTGTTGGGGATTTTGGGAACAATTATTTTTTCTCTACAAGTCAAAGGTAGCTTGGAGGGTTTCCTTAAACAGTTGAGAGATGTTAGAGCAGGGGAACCTTTCACTAATTTAATCTTTGTCAACTCATTAAATGAACTATATAGAATGCTTCAAAACTTGGTGGAGAATAATCTCTTCTCCGGCTTCTCTCTTTGCAAACCTTGATTTGAAAGTAACTAGCATCCAATTTGCGACCAATCTACTTATATTCCTATATTCCAATCTCTCTTTGCAAACTTTCAATATACCTAATTAAATATACTATATATTGATTGGAGGAAGAGATGTGTTACTACTTCATCTCTTTCTGTACTGGTTGATGGGAAACATGAGGGGGATTTTTCCAGCCAGAGAGAGGGGTATAACAGGGGTACCTCTGGCCATGCTTTTGTTCATTTTGGCTATGTTAGAAAATAGAGAATGCGAAAGATTATCAGAAATAAAAGAGCAAAACTTTAAGAACGCACGTGATTTACGTGGAACCCTGCTCCCTAAGGAGCGGGATGAAACCACAGGAGAATGCCTCGGAGAGCTAATAGTCTATTGAACTTTCTCATCTGACTATAAGGGAGTGGGGCTCTATATATAGTACCCACGAAGTCTCCACATCTCCAAACTGGTAGATGTGGGACTAAACTCTGGATGGGATAAATGGATCCAGGAGAGATTTATTTACCCATCTCCCCTACATATGACACGTATAACAAATACTCCAACACTCCCCCTCAAGCTAGAGCATGCAATGCTCAACTTGGACCAACAGAAAGAAACTCAACTCACACTACATGGCACTACATACAATATCAACTCAATGCGCACAACCGTCGGCTGTTGTCGAGGACGTTGCTTCCCATGCCGTGCAGGCGAGGAGGATGAACGGGCTGGAGTGAGAGTCAAACGAATCTCCTCGTCGGAGAGCATGTGCTATGTACTGCGCCTGTCAGAGTCACTGCAAGTCTGCAACTGAAATGAGTCTCCTCGTCGGAGTACTCTGGCCTGTCACAATAACGTGGACAACTGCTCCATCTCTGAAAAGGGTCGAACTGAAAGGCCGTGGAGTGCTATCCTCGTCAGAGTCTACGGTCGTTGGAGAATTGAGTCTGAAATAGTCTCCTCGTCGGAGAATTGATTCTCTTCCATCTGGCACAGAGAATGGTACTCTACTCTGGAGTCCCTATGATACCACATGAAAATCCTTGCCAACATGGCATAGGGAATGGTCATCTATTATGGAGTAACTATAGCTCACATGAAAACTCTGATCGACAAAACAAGAAAAATGATGAGAACCACGATAAAAGATGGCAAACATGTGCACATCTGAAAAGAAGACCGCATACGTGTGCGTGTCTAAACAGAAGACTCAGAAACCATCGTCGAGACTGAAACTGCGCATCAAACTGTGGATTCGAAATCTGAACGTCGAGTCTGATACTTACGTATGGAGAATCTTCATCTGCAAAACTGTAGACTCTGAAAATTTTAACCGGGCATCTAGACAGGAATCTGAACTGACATATGGAGACTGGAGATCCTAACTTTGTCTCTGAATCTGGAATCTGAATTATCAAAGTAATCATGTCGTATGATGCCGAAGAGCTCTACACTATACTCCCCCTTTCTCTCATACTAGTCAGAATGAAGACATCGACCAAGTTGGGAGAAGACAAGATATATGGGAAAAACACGAACATACGCGGCCTTTTCCTAATTTTTTAATAGCCGCCTTGATTGAATTTTTTTAAAGCCATTTCATCCTCTCCTTTTTTATACAGCTTTTACAACATCTCTCTCTCTCTTTTAATAAAGAACTTGTGGTCCAATCGGACAAAAATATAATAGCCCAATAGGGCTTACAAAATTATGGAGCTCTCTTCCTCTCTCTCTCCTTCTTTTCTTTATAAATAAGCCGTTGACATTTTTATTACGGATTTTCATCTCTTCTTTTCTTTGCAAATATTTTTTTTTCTTTTCGAATCACAGCCAAAATAGGCCCTCCCCCCTTTGTTTTTCATTGGCCTTTCATTCACCTTTTTATATCAAACAAGGTCAGGCTCATGGGCCCATACAATAACATAAATTTTTTAAAGGGTCCGTCGTGCCTTTTATTCCCGCAACACTAGGGTTTCCATCGTGGGAACCCCTCCTTCAGATGCTGCCACCCATGGGTCCTTGGGGGAGATCGTTGTCTTGGTTGCTCTTGTCATCTGTGGTTGCCCACGCGTACAACGAGGAGGAGGTGGTGATGTCATCGAGTTGCCGCTGGAGCATGCACGACTGGAGAGGAGATGTGGCATTTGCGTCTGGAGTGTCTGGAGGCTGCCACCAAGGGTTGCTGGAGCGATGGAGCACCGCCTCCAAGAGGCTGCGATCTGCGATGCCTCCGCCTGGAGTTGCGAGAACGGAGGGAGGGGCGACTATGGGAGGTGATGGCCGCTTGCTGATAGGGCTCCTACCTGATGCGACGTCGGGGCTCTCGAGATGCTTCTGGCAGTGCTACTTGGAGCAAGGCTAGGGGGCGTCGCCTGAGGAGATATGGCGCCGCCTGGAGACGAACAACGGGTCGTGCCGCCTAGGGTGTGCGTTCTGGAAGGAGACGATCTTGGAGGAGTCGTTGTTCTGGACAGTAACCTCGAGTTCTTCGAGGGCTTTGTTGAAGTTGGTGACGTAGCCCGATGGTGCCTCTAGTGGTGGATTTGCATGATCTCCATCGATATCACGGGCTCCAGGGCATCGTAGCCATAAGGGAGCTGCGGAAGGGACATCTTTGCGCTGTTTGGATCGGGGGCTCTGCCTCTTTGGAAATGCGAAAAAGGATTCGGCTAGGGTTTTCAACAAAACCGCCTGGAGCAATCCCTCCTATAACGAAAGAGGAGGACATGCGCAGGGTATGCGCCACTGTTGCAAAAGTCGGCCGACTAGACCGACTAGTCGGCCCGACTATGCGAATCGGGGGGGTGCCCGACTTGAATAGGCCAACTCGTCCTGTAGTCAGTCGAGCCCGACTAGGCGGGCGATTTGTCGGTGAAGGCGGCGAGTAATCGGTCGATATCTTCATAAGGATCCATGGCCAGATCCGATTATCGAAATGACTTGAGCCTTGAGGGTTACTATCTAACAGTAACCCTCCCCGGTTTCGAAAACCCCAGAAACCCCGATCCCTCTCGCTCTCTCGATATCCTAGCCCTGTCCCCGCGCGAGTGACTCCCCTCGTCGCTCGCCTCGCCGGCGCCGCCTTCAGGACTCGCCGCCCCGATGCCTCCAAGCTCCAGCTTCAACGCCTCGCCGCCCCGATGCCTCCAGCGCCTCGCCGCCCCCACGCCTCCTTCGCCTCGCCGCCCGCACTGTAGGTTAAGTTTTTTTTATTTTGGATTATTTTTCGTTTTCTCTTCTACTTTTTCATAGGTTGATAATGTTGAACATAAATGTTAATGTGTTATAAGTTATTGTTAGCAAATATGAAATAATAATGTTAGGTTATCTTTTCTTCATTTTTTTGCTTAGGTTGATCTTAGAAGTAAGAAGTTGACATGTTGTTGCTTAGATTTGCTTAGGTTGATGATGTTGAACTTAGATGTTATCATGTTAATATGTTAATGTAACTTGTTAGCCAATAACAATGTTAAGTTAGGTTTTCATTTTTTTTTTGTTTTTCTTAGGTTGTTTTTATTTGTTATTCCAAATGATTAGTTAATTTAGATACTTGTTGTTAATTAGATACTTGTGTTTGATGATCACTTGATTAGTAATTTGTGAGTTTGTGACTATGTAGATGGATACACCTCCCGCGAACGTCGCTTCTGGTAGCGACTCGTCTTTTTACGTGCCTCCTGGATCAACTGATCCTGCATGGCAATATGGTTATCTTTCGAACCGTACAGATCCGAATACAGTTAAGT
This sequence comes from Ottelia alismoides, assembly GCA_037367405.1. Classification (NCBI taxonomy): domain Eukaryota; kingdom Viridiplantae; phylum Streptophyta; class Magnoliopsida; order Alismatales; family Hydrocharitaceae; genus Ottelia; species Ottelia alismoides. The sequence goes on along the minus strand of JAZKJV010000729.1, from coordinate 971,854 downwards.
TACTTGCAGATTGTGCAAGAAGGTTGTCAAGGGAGGTGTGTACAGGTTCAAGCAACATCTAGCACACCGTAGAGGCAACGTGGCTGCATGTCCAAAGGTGGACGAAGATACGAAGAAGAAGATGATCGCATATCTTGATGACGTTGCAAGGAAGAAGAGCCAGAAAGCCGTTGATGTTCAAGAGCTGAGAGAGGATGTTGATATCACTGGAGATGCGGGTTCGGCGAAGAGATCACGAGTATCCGACTCGTTGGAGCAGAATGTCGCATTGGAAGGACCATCGCGTCAGATGACCATAAAAGATGCATTCTCCAAAGAGCATCGTGATAGGGTCACCCCGTATATAGCCAACTGGGCATATACATCGGTGATTCCTTTTAATGCACTGACGACAAAGCCCTTCATGCAGATGGTGGAGGCGATTGGGAAGTATGGGCCTGGACTAAAGACTCCCACGAGGTATGAGCTTAGTGGTCCACTTCTGAAGGATGCAGTGAAGAAAATGCACGATGACTTGCAATGTCATCGTGATATGTGGAAGTCGACAGGATGCTCTTTGATGACCGATGCGTGGACGGACATGCGCGGAAGAAGCATCATCAATTTTTGTGTTAATTGCACCTTGGGGACTTCATTTTTGACGTCCATAGATGCCTCAAATGAGGCACACACTGCGGAATACATCTTCAAGCTGGTGGATGAGTGTCTTAATGAAGTGGGCATAGATAATGTGGTTCAGATTGTGGCGGATAATGCATCTGCCAATGTAGCAGTGGGAAGATTGCTGCTCACCAAATATCCACGGATTTGGTGGACTCCATGCTCTGCGCACTCCCTTGATCTTGCTTTGGAGGAGATAAGCAAAAAGACCAAGGTGAGGAGTGCAATCACAAAGGCAAAGAAGCTTACGGTGTTTATATACTCTCACACCAAAACTCTAATCTTGATGCGTAAGTTCACCAATAAGAGAGACATTGCAAGGCCTGGTCAAACAAGATTTGCAACCACTTTTCTTACTCCTGAAAGCCTGAATGAGAAGAAAGACAAGCTTAGATTGATGTTTTCCTCAGAAGAGTGGAGAAATTGCAAATGGTACAAGGCTAAGAAGGGAGAAGCAGCGAGTTCTATTGTATTCAGCCTTACATTTTGGAACCACATTGCACACGCCATCCGAGTTCACTCCATTGGTTCGTTTATTGCGTGTTGTTGACGCAGATCGACGTACGGAGGGCTTGAAGAGGCCAAACGAGAGATAATTGCATCATTCAATGGCGTGGAGTCATCTTACAAATTTTTTTTGGATGTTGTTACCTCCAAGACCAAAGGGAGGCTCAATACTCCATTGCATCTAACGGCTTATTACTTAAACCCATTTTTCTTCTACACCGAGTCTCGTGGTGATCCGGATGTTGTGGTGAGGAGAGGATTTAAGGAGTGCATGGAAAGATTTTATCCAGATTTGGATGTACAAGATGCAATTACCAGGGACGAGCTTCCAGCATACAGACTTGATCGCGTTGATTTTGGCAAGCCTTTAGCTGTGAGACAGAGGATGACAAATGACAACAATTATGACCCAGGTATTTCATGCTGGACAATTCTTTCTTTGGCAATATTATATAATAATTATATTGACGAATTCTCTATTTAAATAGCTAACTGGTGGCATAATCATGGAGATGACATGCCTCATTTGAAAGCCATGGCCATCAAGATCTTGAGCTTGACGTCTTCATCCTCCGGATGTGAGCGTAACTGGAGTACCTTTGACTCGGTAATGACTCCATTCCACCGACCAAATTTGGTTACTAATAGTAAAGTATAACGTAGTAATTGATATAAATTTAAAATTTGAATTTTGATGTTCAGATCCATACCAAGAAGAGGAACAGATTGGAGACGAAGAAGCTAAATGATCTTGTGTATGTTCGTTTCAATTCAAACCTACGGGAACGTCGAGTTGAAAAAGAAAAAGATCCTCTCTCATCTCGCTATCATGCATACATGGCTGAATGGACTGGAGGTGTCGATGCTCATGATGAGGAGGTTTTTCCAGGTTCCGGATTGACATAGAGTGATGTAGCACATGCTAGTGGTGCTGAAGAGAATTTGGAACCGAGGAGCCAGCTAGTTGACCGTAGCAAGGGAGCTTCATCTTCGAGCTCCAATGTTACGCCGATGAATGAGAACGAGGAGTTACACCTTGATGATATAGAAGAAGTAGAAGAAGAAGAAGAAGAAGATGATGATGATGATGACAACGACGGCGAAGAAGAAGAAGAGATGGACTTGGATAATGACATTGAGGATTGATTCGATTCACTTGTCTTCCTTCCTACTTGTAGTATTTTTTTGGACATGTTGTATGTGTTTTTGAACATTTGCTAGTGTTATGTACCAAATATTTTGAATGTTTGATCTTAACTTCCTTCATTTTTCCTTCTCTTGCTGTAATTTCTTAAGCTCTTGAAAATATTAAATTTGCTAAAATTATGAAGATAAATGATAGTATATATATTAAAATTTGATTTATATATTAAAAATAATTAAAAAAATCAAAACAGACTAATGCCCGACTAAATCCGATTACTCTCCCGACTGCCGATTAATCCTTAGTCAGTGACTCTGCCGACCGAGTACCGACTGCCGACTTCTGCAACCTTGGTACGCGCAAGGAGGGAGGAGGCACATCTAGTACTTCTTCCTCGGAATAGTGGGTGCCAGATCTTCACGAACAGAACCCTCTTGACGATATTCACGAATAAACATGATTAGGGTTTCCAACGAAACCCTAGAAAACAAACTATAGAACCTCCTTGATGAAATAATCTATACAAACAATTTTCAAAATCGAATCTCGAATAAAGACATAAAAACTTGAAATCCTCGAGAATCGACCCGCTCTGATACCATTTTAGAAAATAGAGAATACGGAAGCGTATCAGAAATAAAAGAGAAAAACTTTAAGAACACACGAGATTTACGTGAAACCCTACTCTTTAAGGAGCGGGATGAAACCACGGGAGAATGCCTCAAAGGGCTGATAGTCTATTGAACTTTCTCATCTGACTACAAGGGTGTAGGGCTCGATATATAGCACCCATGTAGTCTCCACATGTACAAACTGGTAGATGTAGGACTAAACTCTAGATGGGGTAAATGAATCCTGGAGAGATCCATTTACCCATCTCTCATACATATGACGCATATAACAAATACTCCAACAGGTTGCGAATGCGTTGGCAATTATGATTGGCCTGACTGCAGTGTGCAGGGGGGTTATTCATGAGCTACTCTAGGGAGGATTTCTCAATCCCCATCTCTTGCAGTACATTGATGATATCATCTTCTTCATTGAGGGGAGCGTACCCCAAAGAAAGGTGATCAGGGCGGTGCATGATATCTTTAGTAAGATGTCAGGATTGAAGGTTAATGGGCCGAAGTCTTCTTTTGTCCTCTTTAACCTTCTTCGGAAGAGGCGATGGAGTGTGCGAAGAATCTGGATACGACACAAAAACAACTGCCCATCAGCTACCTGGGACTTCCGTTGACGTATGGGAGACTTAGACAAATTGATTGGATACCGTTTATTGAGAAACTGGAGAAGAAATTAGCAAGAAATTAGCAGGGTGGAAGGCGTCATTTCTCTCAAGAGGGCAAAGGTTGGTTCTGCTGAAGTTTACAAGAGTATTGGTCGTTGGTGTCCTTCAGATATTGGAGTCCTTGATGCGATGCTTCTTTTGGTCATCTTTTCAGGATGATAAAGGTGTCATTGGTGGATTTGCCTTTTGTAACAACACCCATCAAGGACGGAGGGTTGGGAGTGTTACGTATTGGTGATATGAACAAAGCTTTGCTTACGAAGCGGGTGATGAAGATTTGGGATGACAAGTGTCACCGGCTTTCACAGTTGGTGAGATATATTTATGGAGTGTCACCCAACCTTTGTGCTCAGATTGATTTTGTAGCTTAGTTGACCACGTTTTGGAGGGGAGTATGCTCGGTCTTACCGTTGTTGGTGGACTCACTGCGACCCATTTTAGATGACGGTGGGGGTTTCGATTCTGGTTGTGTGACTAGTCTGAGGAAGGTGCTTTTTGCGATTTATACCCCATGCTCTTCGCTCTATTAGTGGATAAGGAGGCAAACGTTGTTGAGGTATGTTCTGATGGTTCGTGGACCCCAACTTTTGTGATCAAAATCTCAGATCAAAGAATGGAGGAATTCACGTGCTTATCTGGTAGGTTGGCACATCTCGAGGTACATTTAGATGGGAGAAATTCGTGGGGCTGGAGATACGGGATGTTCACAATGAAGAAAACTTATAAGGTGTTCTCTGCTACGATTGATTCAGAAGATACAGACACTTCTCGGGACTATGTGAGAATCCGAAGTGGAAAATCCCTACAATGGTAAGGATTTTCTTGTGGTTGTTGAGACAACATCAGGCGATGACGAGCGCAACAAGAGCTAGAATTTTCCAGAAATGGATGATAGTTGTAAAAGATGTGACGGAGCGGTAGAGGACATGGATCATCTTTTCTTCCAGTGCCAATGCTCCATGGACATGTGGAGGAATGCGGGCTTTATAGGGGTTCAGTGGAGAGAGAAGGAATCCTTTTGGGCTTCGATTGGTAGAGATTGGTCAAGATCAATTGAGGGAAGAATAAAGATCCATTGATTTGGTCTATTGGTTAGCGAGAAATTGTATTGTTTTTTATGAAGATTTTATTTTGAAAATGTTATGGGGCATATCAAAGCCCTTTACGAAACCTGGCAGATGTAACTCTTCTTTTTTAAAATTAATATATTTTTGAATGAGCCTCTATGGAGACTCGTCCCATCATTTCTCAAAAAATTATAGTGAGACCACCTTACAAAATACCTCCTAGATACTTCTTACTTAAAGCCTTCCTAGTAATCTCATTTTTACAAATAAATAATAAATCCTTATTTCATGATCTGAATCTCTCTGATTTGCAGGAGGATCGTATAGACCATGTTGGACTGGGGCCCAGGAATAATCTCGATAAATACACATGCATTCTCCTATCACCAAACACCCTGACCCATTCATATCTATCTGTTGAGAGTTTTATAATAAGGCTTTAGAGCTGGAAAACCAATATTATTTCACTACCTTCTAGAGTATGTAAGACTGGTGTGGGTATTCAGTACCAGTGAGTTTTGATCTTTACGAATCAAAGAGACATATAATATTTATTAAGAAATATGCCTAAAATGCTCACATGCAGAAACATACAACCTTAGCATGTTCTACAGCAGAAGCATACAACATAAAATGTTCTACTGCAGAAGCACACAACCTTAGTGCTCTCTTATATCTAATTCTAAATTGCTGCCTTCTCTCGTATGTTTCTCTCTAGCTGAAAACCAGAAAAATGAGATATTGTTCGTGTGAATGCACGATCAATATTCGTGCAACCCTTGGTATGGTTAAACATTAGGTATAGTTTTCAAGCGCGTTTATGAAACAAGCAATACAGGAAGGACAGACATGTGCATGACTGCATGAAAAAGATAACTTAGAAAATAATGAAAAATAACATTGTAAAGCTTCAAATGTAAATCAGCATCATTCAAACCCTAGCTCTAACAGATCCCTCGACAATTTTCTTGATATGAGCTTCCCGCAAATAAATTCTCTGATATGAACAACAAATAAAAAATCGATTTTGTGTACATATTTTCATGGCCATCACTATTTTTTGCATAACAAATCCAAGATTCGAAGCTAGAAATAACATGACTGAAATATCGAATTCAACCATATAAAGAGTAAGAAGATGTAAAGTCTTATATATAGTATCAATGGTAAATGAGAACTAAGAATAAGAATAGGAAACAATCAAATCATATCTAGAAGCTTACCAATACTTGATCATGCCATCCCATCCACATGTTGCAACCTTGCTCTGCTCCAGAGGATGCCACTCACATCCGATGCACACACCATTGTGGCATTTTAGCGTCCTGAAAACCTTGCAGCTCTTCCAGTCCCAAAACCAGCACTTCCCTTCCCCGTCACCCGACATCACGAAACGTCCATCTGGCGAGAAATTCACCTGACAGGCATACCCTGCAACTATATGCCCCGCAAATCTCTTCTTCTTGTTCAACTGAAACCTCTCCTTGGTGCTATAGATAAGTATCTGATTGTCTAAACTCTGAGCAGCCAACCAGTTCGAATTCGGATGGACCGAGATGGACGGCATAGAGTGCATATGGGGCTCACTTATATACTTGATAACAACTGGGATTCCAAACTCCCACACACGAAGAGACTTGTCGTCACTTGAGGTCACGAATCTCCTGTTGTTATCCACGAAAGTAATCGTGTTGACCGCACCCAAATGCTGATCATATTCTTGTGTGATCACCCCAGAGTTCATATCCCACTGAACTATCTTCTTATCACTCATCCCCGCCAAAAGGATGTTTTGCTTATCCTCGTCGGGATTAAGCTTAACAACATATGGTACTTTCCCTGTGGAGAAAGTCGATATCACCTTCCCCGTCTCTGTATCCCAATATTTGATGTTCTTATCGTACCCTGCACTCAAGAACTTCGTCCCGTCGTTGGAGAAGGATATATCACGGACTGCCTTAGAATGTCCCATGTATGTCCTCATACACTTGCCCGAATTGAACACGTCCCAGATCTTAACCTTAGAGTCCATGCTTGCTGACAGAAGCAGATGCCCCTGCTTGGGAAAGAACCGGATGGCTGAGACGCCTTTCGTGTGCCCACTCCAAGTGTGCATGAGCCGCTTCGGAATGTAGCAGTGGTCGTTGGTCGCCTTGGCGTCCTTAGGCGGCGCGATCCAAGATCTCCCCTGGTAGTCCTTCTCCTCCTTCCCGTGGAACGTGCTCTTGTCCGTGTGCTCAACCCGTTCCCGTCCGTCCCCGCCACGTTCCTTGGCAGCCTTCTTCTCGGCGTGCTCTTCCGCGTACTTCTTCTGCTCCTCGGTAAGCTCGGTCTGAGGACCCTCCCTCTTGCCAGACCATGGGCTTTCCTTGTTCTTGAGGACCCACTCGTCGGTGGCGGGATTATCGGGCACGTCTTCCTTGTCGGTCTTGTCGTCTTCCTTGAGGGAAATCCGCCTGCGCTTCTGCTCCTGCTGAGGGATGTTGTAGACGGAGAGGGCACTGTTGCGGGAGAGGGTGTCGAGATCGCCAACGTAGGAGGAGGGGTCACCGGAGGGGTCTTGGGCGTAGCCGAACTTGTGGAAGGTGTTGTACTGCTCGTCGAAGAGGAAGGGCTGGATGGAGGCGTCCTCGACGAAGCCGAGCTTGTGGTTGCGGAGGCCCTGGGCGGTGCCGTCCTTGGCGTATGGATGGGAGGGGCCGTAGAGGGGAGCCCAGAGCTGGTCGAAGGTAGGGTTAAAGGGGACGGCGTGGAGGGAGGGGTCGAGGGGGGCGTGGGTGAGGGAGTGGGTGAGGGCGAGGGCGGTGTCGTCCACGGCGGGGGCGGACGACTTGGAGCGGAGAGGAGGAGGTGGTGAAGGGGAACGGTCGGAGGAGGGAGGGGAGGAGGCGGCGTCCGTGTCGGCGTCGTCGCTGTTGTCGGCGTAGCTCTGGAGGAGGTCCATTGGAAGGGGATAGGGCTTTGAAGGGGAGGAGGCCACCGGAAGAGGAAGGAGGAGCGGGGGGTGGTGGAAGCAACGGGGATTAGGGTCGCCCGGGGAGTGTCCGGGACCGCGTGCCCGTTTAACGTTGGAGGCAAAAATCGAGTTGGATCCGCCCGTTAATCCAGGCACAATTATTTTCATGATGATCCACCATTATTTGTAATTTTTCATGATTTTTGGAACATGTTCGATCTGTTGGATTAATGCAGAAAGTATGTCGTTTGTCATTTCATTGTGTGGAGACTGTCAAGAGCAATGTGGGTTGATTAGTCGAATTACATAAGTTGTCATTGACTAATGCAATCATGATACCGATGCAAACATTAGATTAGCCAACTGATTGAAAGTACAATCGACTTATCTTTTTAAAAGTTGGCTTATTAATTTGTTAAGTCCGAATTAGTCGACTATATGATGTTGGACGTAGTCTATCGGAGCTATTCTTGAGTCAATCAATGGACTATTTTATGCCCTGCCTTTAATCTTAGTCAGCTAACTTCAAGTGTAATCGAATGATTACTCTACACGAGGCAACCACGTGAACTGTGAATTGCTTATACCTTGTCAAAAATGAGGGACTGATCGACCCATAGGCAAAGGTCGAACGAGCTGAGACTCTAAAATCTTTGTCTAAAGTCCACCATGGGCCGGATCATGGGCCAGCCCATGGGTCTATTTTATTTTATTTATTAATTTTTGATGTTATTTAATAAGTACAAATGATTTTATTACCACCATTATACTTTATATAACTAATATAAGTAATGCATGTTACTTAACATGTAAAGTATTAAATTTAAAGTAAAACTAGCATCAAATATGAAAAACTTGAAGTATATCATGTTAATACACACCTTATCAAGCTTATATTTTTTGGTAGGTCGAGCCGACCCATACCTAAACTCTCCTAACCCAAGCCCCGCCCATGAACAGGTGGGTCTCCCGTCCATTGGCCAAGTCTAGAATTGCCTAATTTGTAGTTAGTTGAGTAGGTGCTATTTAAGTCAACTACCTTTTGTCTAAAGTAACTTATTTACTTTTTTTGGTCGGCTTACTTGAAATATAGTCGACCAAGCAAATCATAAGGTGACGTGTAGTTTGTGCATGCCTTGACCTAATTTGGTAGTTTAAAGTTGAATAAGACTCTTATTAAGTCGATTAGCATGATCAATCGAGCAATGATTTGTATAAGTCAATTGCAATATCAGTTATACCCTCTCTTTTTTTAGAATATTAATTTATCCCCCAACTTCTTCCACAATGATCACTTGTGCCACATGGTTAGTTGTTGCCCATTGATAATCGAGAACTATCATCGGTCGTGCATTCCACACAAGGCGGGAACGTAGTTGCTGCAATGACCGACGAAAATCCTGGTTAATCAACAATTAATCCACAATAAGAATTAAGCAATAAATAGCAAAAATGTGGAGTTAAAATTTATTATAACTCTACATGCAAATGTGTATAGGTGTAGGTACAAGTAGAGGTCGAACAATGGGAGCAAACTGTAGGAGGCAACATAGTTGCACAAAAATTCTGTCTTTTATCTCTTGTCCATTTTATTATTTTTGTGGGTTTTTAATTTTATATTTTTTATTTGGTTTTATAATTTTGTATTTTCTTTTTATATTTTTGAATTTTTATATTTTTCTCTTTCTTTTAAATATAATATATATTTACTTATATATATGCGTAAGTATGTATGTACACATACAATATAAGTTATATATAGATACTATAAGTACATAAATATGTAAAAATAGTTAAAATATAGTAAATAATATATTTTCATGATTTTTATATTTTTCTAATGTTTTTGTATTTTTCCAAAAATTTTTGCTAATTTTTATGTATTTTTAGAGTCAAAAATATCCCAAATATGGGATTTAAATAAATGACCGAAATTGATTTCGATTTTAAAAATAGTAAACATGATCCAAAATTACCCTAATCAATTTTAATACATTAATAATAATATATAGATAATTATTAAATAGAAATATATATATATATATTGGGATTTTAAGGGTTTTATTTTTTTTTTGATTTTGAAGCTTCTTGAAATTTTATGTTTTTCATTTTTATATTTTTAGGGTTTTTTATTTTCTGGACCCCATAAATACATAAATATACTAGACGTATTTTTTGGGAATTTTTAGAGATGTTTAATATTATTTTGTTATTTTTCATTTTAAATAGGGAATAAATGTGATCCATTTGATTTTTAATAAATCATTAAATGCCCAAGAATGTAAATAAAATTCATGACGTGCAAGTACATGACAAGAGGCATTTAACCCTATTTTTGCTTAACTTTTGGACCACATCAGCTAGGTTAAATAAATATATAAAGGTTACAAAAATAAGTATCCCGACAGGGGTATAAATGCAATAAAACAAACATACAGGGGTCACAGTGCCAATATACCAACATAAATAAACATTTATTTAATTTAATGGCACCATATTATAATTACAAAAATCCGTCAGGGCATATATGCAAAATTCACACCCTCACATGGGACCACACGTGAGGTTGGGAAGGACTTGAATACAAATACATTAGAACACAGAGGTCCATATGCAAAATTTCCCATTTAATTACAACGCTAATAATAATTTACAGGGATAAATATAAATATAAAAATGCTGGGGCAGAAAGTGAAATTTACCCCCCTAATAGGCGTGATGATGGATGACGGATGTCGCTTCACTTATCCATGTGTTAAGCATCCAACAATCGATGATGGTTCGTGGATCAACGCCTGAGATTAGATCAAACGGCTGATCTGGAGGTGATGTCGTGGCGAGATCCAATGGTGGTGCTGCGATCTGGAGCAGCGTTCTTCATCCAATGACAGAGGAGGGGGCTGGAAGAACGGGGAAGAAGGTCGCTGATGGCGAGCTTTGATCGATCAATACGCGCTCCTTCGGCCTCCATTCCCGCTGCCGAGGGGCTCTACATGTTCCTGGTGCTCCGCCGCGTCCATGGATGGCTTCAGCGAGGCACCTGGAGCTTTGGAGTGATCAGGAGAGGTTGATCAAGAATGTGAAAATTCAACTCCCATTGGAGCCCTTTAGCGCTCCAGATCTTGCAGGAAGGTTAAGCACAACAAAATGAAGGATCTTGGGCCTTATTTGGGTGAAGGGGAGCGTCAGGTGGTGCGGGCGGTGGTCTCCGATGATGGGTGGAGGAAGGAGACTGGATCTCCAATCCGAGGGTGATCTAGATGTATGGAGATGCTCGGGGCTTGGAGAAATGAGAGGGGAATGAAATGAGGTGGAAATGATGGGTAGAAGCACGATGGAATGTTCACCAGAGCGGAGCTCCAACAAACTAGAGTTGGGGATTTCACGCTAAAATATTACACTAATTACTAAAATAAATGCATAAATGAAATGCTGGGAAAAAATCTAATTAAAAATGAAGAAATGCAAAGCTCTTACCTGGTTGGGCACCAGGGAGCAAGGCCTCGTCGGAGCGGCGGCCGTGGGTGCACCTCCGCCCACCATAGACCACCGTAAGCTCATGGGATCTCCTCCTGTCATGAGGATGCTTGCTTTGGCCGAGTCACGGGGCTTCAGGGGTTGGAAAATGACCAAATTTGAGAAGGAAGGTGGATGTACTTATTTATACACATGTATATGCATCCTTATTGACCGGTCTATATTAACGAATCGACGATATGTACAAGGGTTCCAGGATCTTTGCGAGAATCTCGGATGATCAGAGTATTTTTCATGAAGGGATCGGGGACAGATGATGGATGGTTCATGCGCGAAAAATGCAATAAAATCGGGGGAAAAGACATGCTGCGTCAACTCAGAAGGCAGGGGGCACGTTGACCCAGCTCAACCTGCGACTTGACGTGATTGGTCCACGTCAGGTCGCTACAGGACAAAACAACAATTTTATTTAAAGAATAATTAATTAAAAATAGTAAACGATTTTATTATTTTTCAATATAAAAAAATATTTATTATTTTATATGGTATTTTATTATGATTTTTATTTTTTTTGGCTTTATTTATTAGTAGTTAATTTTTATTAGTGTATTTATAGGTATATTCATCTATGTTTTGTACATTTTTATTTTTATTTTGTATATTTTATTTTATTCTTTTATTCTTTTATATTATATATTTATAACTTATTTTTTTGAGTATAAATATATATATATATATATATATTTATATTTATTTTTATGATGTAATGTGTACACTTAAATAAATAGGTAAGTATATTGTGTAGGTATATTCATAGGTATTTTAGCTATGTTTTATATACATGATTTTATTTTAATGTATTTTGTTGAGTTTTATTTTAGATTTGTATTTTTAATAGAATATAAATGATATTTACAATATTATAAAAATATGAATGAATAAAGAATCAAAGAATATATTTCCCCTTTATTTATATACATATAAAACATAGGTATTTCATCTATGTTTTGACATAGTTTTATTTTATTTTCCATTTTCTTTTTGGTTTTATTCTAATTTTAATATACACATATGTTATGAATATGTTTACAAAATTATGAATATATGAATTTGCAAAAACTAGTAAATAATGAATAAATTGAATATTTTAATCGGTATAATGTATAATGGAGGCCCACAACCTAACTTTCACCCCGTAACTCCAAAAAATATGAAACCACCAGCCTTAAATAGCTTGTGAAAAGTTATATACAATTAGAGGTGATTTTGATATGTTTCGAGTTTTTATTTGAATGATATGGGTCTGTGAAGTTTGGTTTTTGGCTTTTTGTTTTGTGTATAAAATGTAACAGTGTATTATTTTTGTGCAAACTCAATTTTGTATTTTTATTTACATTATTATATACAACTTTTATGTACAAAGTTTCTTTATTTGATGAATAAATAATAAAGAATAAAATAGGTGTCAGAAATGCATAATTAATGAATAAATAAATGAGGTATTTATTGTATTCTTGGCCCTTATCTCCCCTTACTTTATTCCTTGTCAACCAATTTTATTATGGACTTGGTCTCGGGGTTAGGGTCATAAAATATTTTCAATATTTTATTCCTTTTTCTTTTCTTCTCTTTATTCTATAATTTTGGCATTAAAAACCGTATTTTATATACAAATAATACAGTAAATGATGAATGCTATTATGCACAAGTTGATGTTATTTACATGCATTAGCTACGTTTTTTAAGGTCAAAATGATAGAAAAAGGTATTGAAATGGAGATTCATCACCCATCCTCAACACAAATGGACATTAATTTTGAGGACACATGTGGAATTAACTTTAAAAAAGGGTTGAAAGGTCTTTCCACCCAATCCTCCCCCTCCCTAGCCTCCTTCGCACCCTTGCACCCCAACCTACCCCCACCTCCTCATCCCCCCCCTCTGCCCCTTGCTCCCATGTCCCGCTCCTTCTCCGCCACTCTCCCCCAGCACCCCCTCTTCCGCCCATCCTCCAGCACTCCCTAAACGTATCGTGGCATTCTTCATGGTGGAGATTGATCTACCTCTGATCTCATGCAACTTCTTTACCTTTAGACGATCGTACAACAAGTAATGCTCGTTGTGTTCCATGTAGTTCAAACTGTTGAAGGATTAGAATCTCATATGTTGTTCACTTTGCAGTGCTCGATGTAGACTATCGAGACTCCATGTATGTTGGTTATTCGTGAGTGGTAGCTTGATCTCTGATCTTTAATGGCAAGGCTCCTAGATTCAGGTGCTATTGAATATCCAAATGATGGTGCTCCGCTCCATGTGGTTTGTTATGCATCGATACATCTCTGATTGTTCTAATAGTAGAGAAATTGACTCCTCAGCACTGCATCCACAAAGACTCCTCGTCGGCCTACAACACGTAGTCGACCCACCGACGAGAACCTCAACCCACATTTGCAGTTGAAGTCGACGAAGTTTAATGCATCAACGAGGACAACGAATGAGGCTAATGGGCATGGGGCAAAGGAGGGGATGGAGGAGGATGATGTGCGGAAGGAAGTTTTGTCATGACCCCAATTCCGAGCCTTCGGATCCTCCCATATACGGATCTGGTGACTCAGCAATTATTTATTCAGCAATCAAAACTAACATTCAGAAATAGACTACAAATAAAAATACCCGAAAAGAAGTATTTAATACTTCCATTCACAAAATGAAGTTTTCATGATATATTGTCCTACTACAACCATTTACGTGTACATCAGTTGGAAGAAAATACACAAAAATGATTACTAACTACCTTACAAAGTAAAGCTACTGTAGACGGATGGATTATTAAAGTCCTTGTGCCGACTCATCGATACATGTTTGATTTTCCATAAATCATATAATAACAATTAGCGAATGCTAAGTAACGAAGAAGAGAAAAACAAACAAATATGTATTTTTTTTCAAAACTTGATAAAACGAAAATATTCATTCCTTCTCATTAGTTTAAGTCCTAGTCCTTTCTATTCCACATCAGGGATTAGTCCAGGGAATTACTTCACCACTATATGGACTCTGAAGTTGTTGACACTTTAGGATTGGAGATTGCATTGATTTGGTGAGCTTATGCCACCGCACGTCGCCTCAACCAATCCTCTAATACTACCATGATAATTACCTTTTCTTTTATTAATCATGATCTCAAACCCTCATCCTGGCAAACAAAGTAGCACACCGTCCTCGAGGATCCGGTTACTTAAAACCTTAGGCTAAAGTTTAATCATATAACCTACCGGCTTTAAATACATGTTATCGCGACCCATCCTCTATTGAACCACCCATGCCTCCACATGGCACGACCACATCTTCCGTTGTTCAACCCGAATATATTGGTTCCCGATACCATGCATTGCAAATCATTGATTTCGTATGCATATCATAACAGGGAAACCATATACCACCTAAGTAGGGCAATGCCAATACAGGTTTCTTCTGACAAACTTACAAGTTGCATGCCCGACCTGTAGTTCTACTCCAAGTCATTATTGATGTAAGACACGATCCTTTTTAGGATCCAACTCAAAACACATCAATTCCCATGATGTAATTCCTCCTAAGTCTTAGATTTGCATAACCACAAAATACTGAGTATACACTTGTACATATATTAATTCATATACTTATATAATCATAATTATGCTCATTCTAACTTCCAAAACCTAAGTTTCCAAGCCATTGCATCCATTCAATGCTTAGATCTTATTTTAATTAAAATAACAAAGCAACTTTTCATATTTTCTCAAAAATAGCCAAATTAGGATTCTTCGTAGCAAGAAGCGTAAATACAGAAATCTCAACGATCTCATATGAAAACCCAACAATAAAAGGAATGATTTCGTTACCTAATCGAGCTCTCTCTCACATATGCAGTGCTTTATCGTGATTCTTTTTCAAAAAAAAATGATTTGTAGCTCCTAAAACGATCGAATTTCATTTGCGTATAAAAAATGCTAAGAACGTGCCAAGAACACGAAGAACAAACGAAGAACATGAATAACGTGAAGAATACACGAACAATGTGAAGAACATATTTTCTCTTGAAATTTCAGTAGAGATTCCCCTTATACGAGATGATATTTTTAGGAAAATTTTGGCAGAGTTTCCCTTTTTTTGGGGACATATTTTTATAAAAAATTTCGACAGAATTTCCGGTTATACTGGACATATTTTAAAATAAAAACAGAAAGAGTTTCCTCTATAAAATCACCAAGAGGAAAACAACAACAAAACTGAAAGAATATAATCAATCAACAAGAGATGAAGAATCGGTAGACACCATGCATCTTAGGTGAGTGAATGTGTGACGAATCACATGGTTCACTAACATGCATAGCCGCCCCCATAACTATAAAAGCGGAAAAGAAAGAATAGAACCATATGCGATGGAGAATCGATAGACACCAGCATCTTTGATGAACGTGAAATTCCCTCATTAAGTGTCATAAATTGTCGTAGTATAGGAGATGGATTTCGGTTGATCAAAAACCACAATCGTTTGAATGTTGTGGAATATTTATACTTGGCAAGTCTACCAAGGTCGAACACAGGGACACGTGCTACTCTATTTCTTTTTGAAATTTTGATCAATTTAAGAGCATGTGTGAATGATTTCTCAATTTCAAATCTTCATGCGGATGCATAAGGTAAAATGCAGAACAAGACATATATATGATGCATGCAATTTTTTAGTTGATTTTTAATGCAATAGAATGATATTCAATGCATGATATAGGAATAAAGGCATAGAATAGGCATTCTCAGTATTAATTAACAAAATGCCCTACAAATTATGAGCACAGATTAAGATTGAAATCAATGTTGAGTTAAACACATAAAAATATGAGCAGTTATCTATTAATGGCAAGGACACATAGAACAAGGACATCATCCAACATTAAAATTCATTATATTTAGAATGGCATCAGATGAGAAAATTAACATGCCATAGCATAGATGAAGAAACAAGGATCAAAATGACATTAAAATCATGCAATTTGGACCTACGATGCTCAAGTTATGAAAGAAAGAATGTAAGGGCATAAATGTAATAAAAATATTGGAAATAAAAGGATAAATAATTACAATAGGTCCCTGGAAGGATCTATTTACAATTTACAAAAACTACATGGGCCCTTCTATAATTTTTCCACTACGCATGGGGGCCTTTTGTAATTCTGTAAACTTGTGAGGGCCTCCTTGTAAATTCCCCAGGCGTACACGTGAGGCATGTGCCTGGAGGACCAATCTGCAATTATCAAAGAAACCAGGGTCTTCTCTGCAATTTACCCAGGCCCTCACGTATTGGGCACATGAGGAGCCTGGGCTCGGGACTCATCGCAGGTTCGAGCCACGTGTAGTCATGTCATGCTTCGTGTCTTGGTATGGGCTACCCGAGCTTGTAGGTTCGGAATGGAGGCTCGGATGTCGACATGGCCTTATCCAGACCGTCCGATCTAGATGATCGGACGGTACCTGTTCGTCTTCATCCACCGCGAGTCACCAGAGGAAGCGGGACTCCGGTGAGCCATGTGAAGCACTACCGTTCTCTGCGAGGCCCTCTGAAGGTCGGAGAAGAAATCTAGGGTCCTCGCGTAGGAGTTGGAGGTGCGATGGTCCTCCGGGAGTGAATGGATCGACTGATCTATGAGGAGCCACCGGTGGCAGAGCTTGAAGTCGCAGATGATGTCCGAGCTCCGACCATTGAAGAGGCCGGTACCTGCAAGTGTTAGCATATAGCTAAGGCGTGCGTGTAAAGTGTGAGTGAGTTGGAGTGAAATGGGAGCTGGGCGGAGGTGAAGAAGGTGGCAGCTCTGAAAGGTCCTCCGCCGTGACGACGAAGGCGATGGGTCGGGCAATGAAGGGGTTCTGGAGGGAGGAGAAGATGGCACGAAGGTTATTGGTGGTTGGTGGAGACATGAAGGTGGTTTGGCGATGATGGTGTATAGTGTAGAAAGCGGAGAAATTCAAAGAAAAAGTAACTAAAATATGGAGAGGAGTACCTCACCGGAGAGGAGAAATTTGTGGAGGTGGCGGTTTGGGATGAAGCTCCTTGGGAGCCTCCGATCATCGCCCGACGAGGTCAGCCAGGCGTCGGAGTTCAACGAGCGTACGGGGCGACCGCAACATGGTCAAGAGACCATGGATTGCACCTGGGGACGGTGACCATTTTCTCCTCGACAAGGCTGCCCGCCGCTGTCACCAGAGAGCGGAGGAGGCTAGGGTAGAGCCCCGTGGTGTGGTGGATGGGTTGCTCGGAGTGGAGGGGGTAGTTTCAAAGGAGGCGATGGGCATACGTTATGAGGTGGCAGAGGTCTTTGAACGACTAGAGGAGTGATGGAGAAGTGGAGGCAGGGGCAATGAAGTCGACGCGAAGATGGTGGATCTGGGGGTGTCACACTGGTGGCGTTATGAGAGGGATAGAAGGTCGGAGAGCGGTGCGAAAAATGGAAAGGGTGGTGGGTGGAGAGAAGTAACGTTTGAAGAGGGGGGGGGAGGTTATGAAGGAGGAAGACAAGGCCGGACCCATTGGATATCGCGATCCAAGGGCTAGAGTGGGCGCGGAAGTGAAAGGTGTGGATTAGATCTTAGGATCTAGTCTAATGGTCGAGGTTTAGGCGGAGATGAACGGGTGTGACGGATCTGGAGGCGTGGAGTGAGGGGGTCCGTAGGATTAGGAGGGATCGAGTGGTTGAGAGCTAGGCATGAGGGAGAGACTTAGATCTGATCTGAGCTCAGATCATACGGCTGAAATGGGACAAGAGATGAGGCGGGGGAAGAGGGATATAATGGTCGGGAGATGGCTTAGGTGGTGGAAGGAGGGTGCGGCCGCGTGGCGGCTGACGAGAGCGCCACATGGTCGTACCAAAAAATTCAAAAAATAAAAACAAGGATAAATATGAAAGAAATAGTTAGAGGCAAAATTAGGAAAAAGTCAAAACACAAAAGTTGTAGATCTCGATCAGATCTACGAGTTTCATGTTGGACAAAAAGGAAAAAGTGGGGGTATTCTTAAGGGGTTAAAAACACTGATTTTTCGATTTGAGTTTTTTTTGTATTTTTCAGTTCTTTTAAGGTTTAGGAAATTATAGATAATTATTCCACCTAATTCTTAGAGGTTTTTAATAATAAAGTAATTACAGAGTAAATAACTACAATTATAGATCAACTATACACACTATAATGCAATATAATAATAAGGAATTATTAGTAAAGTTTATTGGAATATTTAAGATAGGGGATTAAAAAGTGGATTTTAGCACGATGAATACGAGATTCATCATACCCCTATACTTAAACCATGCTCGTCCTCGAGCATCTAAAGAGTGAAGGAGTCGGATCTCTTCTTGACAGTGCATATGAAGAATTCAAGGCTCAATTTTTCGAAGACCCTCAATTTAAGCGACCCTAAAATTCTGGGTTTATCCATGCTCTAGTTAGAAGGAATCCAACTTCTCTAACCATTAGACTCTCTTTTTATACATATAATATATAAGGATATGAAATTTAGTGTACTGCCTTATGAGAGCCGAGTCAAGGTATCACTCGAAGTTCCAATCCAAGAGACTCTCCTCTGGACCTCATCCCCTCAACACTAGGGAATAAGTCTATTATTGCTTCAGTCAACCGTCTCATTAGTTCGTCAGACTTGAAATGTAGATGGACGGCCAGATGCTGGAGGGCATAGGATTGCGTCTATTTTTCTCTCCCTCACATTGGAACAAGTGGCCTATCGAGTGCCTTTTTACCCAACACATGTAGATTTTCAGCTTGTTGATCAGTGTGTCCGTCAAGAGAGTTGGAGTCATCTGCACTTGTTTTTCTGGAGTACACGAGGATGTGTCTTTTTTGAGTATCTAAGATACCTTCGACACCCATACTTGTAGCATTTACAATGCAGAGCCCTTTTTTGGTGTCAGCACGACTCCTTGGTCCTAATTAGTGCTTGTCCAAGTGGACACTTTGAAAATGTTTGGGAGCGCTCACCATTGGTGGAAGCTCATTTGTAATTTATCTTTTGGAGGATAGAGCTTTTCTTTGACATTTCTTTATTTCGTTTGTTTAGCTAGCTCCACTGCTTTTACCAAAAGTTGGCGCACACTGATCAACAATTTAATTATGGTTCATCACACCCTGGCACATAGGTAAATATCAAAAGATAGCACGTGAACTTGCACATACTGGCTAAGGTTTTGCTGACACTCAGGTGTCTTGAAGCCTTCATTAACTTTATCCCATCCTAGAATATCATTAGATCGGATCTAAGCTCAAATTTCTAGTCCTAGTTCCTCAAGTGATAACTCAACTCATCTCATCACTCATGCAGTTGTGAAAGTGATTGTGCTGATCATATTCTATTGAAGGTAGAGATGAAGAGTGCAATAGAGTGTTCACATCTTTCACACTAGGGAAGTGTGGATAATTAAGTTTAAAAACCCTAATGACCAAGGCATGTTAGCTCAGACTCTTTAGATCACAGAAATCAAGTGTCCTCAGAATTCTCAAGCCTTGAGTGAATGTGAGTGTGTCAGGAATACATCAACTCCTTAGTTAGCGAATATTTTGTGTGATTTTTGGCTTTTGCAGATTTTTATGGATTTTAATTTTTCACTTTTTTTATTAATTTCTTTTGAGAGACAATGACTGGCCTAGACTCATATGAATAGAAGTATCTAGTCTTAGCCAATATAGATGTAAGTACGGGTCGTTAGACGGACCCGTGTTCCTTAAGGACGGAGCCATATACAGTGTCCTCTAACCCACCCACTTTGCTAAGGGAGACTGAAGTTCCCTCACTGGAAGTAGCTACTAAGCCTAGTAGTCAAAGTCTCATTCAAAGAAAGGTTTTTAATTTTTAAAAATTTTATGGATTTTTTTAAAAGGGTTTATTTACACAAATTCAATCCCTAAATTTTTAAGAATATATTTTTATAGGATTTTTACAAAACTCAGTTCATAAGTTTTCTTAAACCAGGCCGAAAAATATTTTTCAAAAAGCCTTAAAAATATACGAGCTATGGCTAAAGTAGATATACAGTAATATACGATATACCCCCTATACTTAACATTTTCTATGTACTCATAACACAAGTGATAAAGAAGTCATGGCTCGGTTAAATATAGAGTGATATAACAGAACTGAGGAGGAGGGTCCCCCTATACTTAGGTCAAAAATTGACCCAAGTATAAGAAGATAGAGCGAAGGATGGATGAATAGGTGGGTCCCCCTATACTTAGGCTACAAATAGACTAAATAAAAGATCTGAGTTAGGGGGTATGTGTTTGGAGGAGTAATTACATTAAGATACAAGGGGGCGAGGGGGAGGGTGTATTTTCACAGATGGGGGGGGGTTGAGAATTTTTTACAGAAGAGTAGGAGGAAGATGAAGAGGGGGGGCTGTGAAATATACATAGAGAGAGAGAGAGCGTGTGTGCAAGTGTGTGGTGGTGGGGGGGGTAGATCATTTAGTGATCTATTTTTTCCCTTTTTTCCTTTTTTTACAACATGCGAGTCCTCTAACGAGGACTGTTAAAAATGCATATGCAACAATTTTTTTACATTATGCAAATCCAAGCAGGACTGATAAAAAAATCCTAAAATTCTTTGCCCAGTCTTTTGCAGCCTCTTCAGCGGCAGCTCCCAACTCTACGCCTCCATGGAGTCGACCGTCCTCAATCTTCCTGGGCCCTGCCACAAACGAGAAATGTTAGAAAAATAGAAAGGAAAATTAATCAGCGGAAATGATGCAAAAATAATGCATGAAAAGAAGACCTGTGAATTCACAAAATATATCAAAATTCAATAAATAATAAAGCTGAGCCGTGTCCCCAGTAACAGTGCCATTTGATGAATGTGAAATCCACCTCATTAAGAGTCGTAAATTGTCGCAGTATAGGAGACGGATTTCGGTCGATCAAAAACACAATCATTTGAATGTTGTGGAATATTTATACTTAGCAAGTCTACCAAGGTCGAACACAGGGATACGAGCTACTTTATTTCAGTATCAAAGTTTGATTAATTAAGAGCATGTGTGAATGGTTTCCCAATTTCAAGTCTTCATGCAGATACGCAAGGTAAAATGCAGAACAATACATATATATGATGCATGCGATTTTTTAGTTGATTTTTAATGCAACGGAAGATATGCAATACATGATATAGGAATAAAGGCAGAGAATATGCATGCTCAGTATTAATTACAAAAATGCCCTACAAATTATGAGCACAGATTAAGATTGAAATCAGAGTTGAATTGAACACATAAAAATATGAGCAGTCATCTATTAATGGCAAGGGCACATAGAACAAGGACATCATCCAACATTAAAATTCATTATATTTAAAATGATGTCAGATGAGAAAATTAACATGCCATAGCATAGATGAAGAAACAAGGATCAAAATGACATTAAAATCATGCAATTTGGACCTACGATGCTCAAGTTATGAAAGAAATAGTGCAACAGCATAAATGTAATAAAAATTGGGAAACAAAAAGATAAATAATTACAAATAGGTCCATGGAGGGATCTAATTGCAATTTGCAAAAACTACGTGGGCCCTTCTATAATTTTTCCACTACATGTTGGGGCCTTTTTGTAATTTTGTAAACCTGCGAGGACCTCCTTATAAATTCCCCAGACGTACACGTGAGGCATGCGCTTGGAGGACCAATCTGCAATTATCAAAGGAACTAGGGTCTTCTCTGTAATTTACCCAGGCCCTCACATGCTAGGTACGTGAGGAGCCTAGGCTCGTGACTCATCGCAGGTTCGGGCCACATGTAGTCGTGTCATGCTTCGTGTCTTGGTATGGGCCACCCGAGCTTGTAGGATCGGAATGGAGGCTCGGATGTTGACGTGGCCTTATTCAGACCATCCAATCTAGATGATCGGACGGTAGCTGTTCTTCTTCATCTGCCGCGAGTCACTAGAGGAGGCAGGACTCCAGTGAGCCGTGTGAAGCTCCGTTATGCTCCGTGAGGCCCTTTGAAGGTCGGAGAAGAAATCTAGGGTTCTCGCGTAGGAGCTGGAGGTGCGACGGTCCTCCGGGAGTCAATGGATTGACTGATCTATGAGGAGCCACCGGTGGCAGAGCTTGAGGTCAGAGATGATGTGCGAGCTCCGACCATTGAAGAGGCCGTGTGAAACCCCGAATTTTCTTTTTCCTAAAATCTGAAGTATTTTTGACATCCAAAAAATTCAATAATCACACTATTACATAGATCACGTCGAGATCTTTCCAAGGAGCCCAAGAACACCCAATTCCGACATTTGTCGCTCAAGTTATCATTGTTTTAAGAATCATAGTCGGGACTCATATATGGATCCGAACTGGATCCGAATCGAGGTCCAAATTCACCTCTCCTTCTATAAATAGGAGATGGTAGGCTGCTCTCTCAAAGCCCTAGCCACCACCATCCTTCCCTCTCTTTGGAGCACCACCGCCTTGGTCAATTTTATCATTGGAAGGCCGCCGTCGACGTCGGAGAAGGAGCTCCGATCGAAGATCCGCGACTACCATCACGTAGGAAAGCTCGAGGTCACCTTCGTACACGCATTCACGCTACGATCGAGAGACGGAAATATCATTTCCGTGTGAGAGGAGATCCCAAGAGAACATCCTCAGAGGTAACGATGTTATACCTTCCTTTTGCTGTTGGTTTCATACAACTTTTGTACCCGTATGCTTGAACAAGTTTGAAGCCTTGGTTGTTCTTATGTTGTGATTCATATACTAGTAATGATCTCCATCCCTCCTTGATGTTGGGTTCTACATACTTTCCAATCCTGCAAAATCGAATAACTTTGATCCCGTGAGGTCCTTGGGCAGAAAATTTAGATGATTTTCAGTACCTGGTTGTTTTGAATCATGTTTTAATTGTGTGAGAATTAATCATAAATCAGATTTCATGAACTGAGATGAGATCCAAGATTAAACTTCTGTAGCTAAATATTATGTCTTGACGTTTTAATTTCCATCGAATCGACAAAATATGTTGATCTGCTTCTTATATAGATTCCTTTTTCAGCGGGGCGTGTATCTTATTCTTTCTAAATCGAAATTCTAATGTCCTGAAACTGGATGCACTACAAGTTGGATGCAAGTGACGTTTTATATTATTTCTTTCATGCAAATATACACGATGCTTACATATTCGGAATGCAAATAAAGTTCTATATTCTTCCTATTCTAATTTATATACAATGGATTATCATCTCATAGTATTATAGTATAGTTAAACAATACAATCTATGTATGATCGACTATATACCAAACCCTCTCTCTTGATGTTTTTTTTTCGGTAGAGAAATTACTGCCAGCATGTCATGGTGTAGAAAGAAAATGATCTTCATTTGATCTGTGTAATAACAATAGAATTTGAACAACACATAATTATGAATCATGATTGGAAACTGTTATACTGTATTTTGTGAACACCAACGGTTTTTCAACATAATGTAATGTTTATTTCTAGGATAACAAAAGGTTATTAATGCTTACGTTTTAGTATTGATGTGCCAAAATTAAGAATGCATGTAATACTGATTGGTTATTATATGGTCGACACTAACTTTACGAAATAGGAAAGAAATATATAAATACAAAAAAGGAAATTCTTTGGTGATGAAAAGGGCATGCACGTTCATGCATGTTTAGAATTAGTGTGCAAGTGCGTTTATGTCTCTATGTATATAAAACCCGTTAATTTTATCATTCCCATGCAAACAATGGACTTACAATTATTCTATTAATTGCTAATATAGATGATAGATGGCATAACGCAAAAGGACATTCCAAATCCATAACCCTTCCGTGACAAATTTAACTCGAGGAAGTAACTAAGTAGCAAAGGAATATAGTCTCACACAGAAGTTGAGCTAAATAATTATTTTGCTAAATAGTTGTGGCATGAATTCCATTCTTTCTACTACGATCTTCAAACCAAGCAATTGAGATTTCAACTTGTCATAAATAATGATCCATGATGGGGTAATTTTTAATCCTATAGTTATGATTTCATGGGGATCAGGTTGAAGGAGGTAGGTGCTCAAGGGATTGGGCATGCACCCTTGGGTCCCGGGTAGATGCCATGAAGGCCGCGACCCCAACGGACGAGTTCGGTGATGCGTTGCACCTAGCAGCCCGGTAGCATCCGGAGTCGCTCGACGGAGTTGGCAGGTGGCATGGTTGGCGTTCTTGGTTTCTCACTTATACACGATTATAAGATTCTATTTAAAATTAGATGTGGCCGTATCTAATTTTACTTCGAGTATTATTTTTGTGAGAGGTGTTCCGGGATGTGGTTTGAAGTTGGAGAAATTCGGTTATATCTTATCTTTATCTAGTTGAACAGAGATACTTGAGAGTTACTCAAGATGAATACAAGTTCCCGTATAGCGGAGGCCTGCGAGTTGCGTACTTGCATGAGCTAGAATAATACGAGATATGATTAATGATCGGATGTCAGTAGTTGTAATTAATTATCATTGTGGTCCCTAATCAACTTGTTGAAATATCAAGACCGCTATAGTAGTACTCAAATGATCGATAAATCAATAAATAAAATTAGTTGATATGTGATCCAAAGTGAATCAGAATAACTTGGTATTTTTCTCCGATCTACAATATATGCTTATGTCATTATATAGAGTTGGGTATACATTCTTTTCTTACCCTTGCATTAGTTATGATAGTGTTCGTCTCGTTACTGGGCAATTGCTCATAACGTTACCTTGTGTGAACCCAATAGGTGTAGCCGAGCAATAGCTGCAACCGTAGTGGCTTTTGAGAAGATCGGACTTCCTACGTCATACTTGCACCAGACAGGGTGCGTCCTACTTAGAGTATTATTTTTCCTGCATTACTTCATATTATATTTGAGAGACAATGTAATGAGATATTTGGAGAACTTCTTCTACAAATTTATAGCTATATATCGTATCTCATTTCGTAGGGACATGGACTTGATGATTATTATCAATGAAAATGGATGTTGCATTTTCTTTCCATTTCATGTAATTCTCCTGTTGTTATTTATGTTTCAAATATTGATCTAATGTGCATAAGATGGTTTGCTGAGTATCATAGATCATGGGCGTATTTGGACCGTAGGTCCGACGCTCCCGTCTCGTCGGTTTCGGTAGCCGGAGGGGCGAGATGTCACAGGCTGGTACCTGCAAATGTTAGTATATAGCCGAGGCGTGCGTGTGTGTAGAGTGCGAGTGAGATGGAGTGAAATGGGAGCCGAGCGAAGGTGAAGAAGGTGGTGGCTCTTGGAATTCCTCCACTGTGACGACGGAGGCACTGGGTCAGGCAATGAAGGGGTTCTGGAGGGAGGAGAAGGTGGTGCGAAGGTCGTTGGTAGTTGGTGGAGACATGAAGGTGGTTAGGCGATGATGGAATGTAGTGTAGAATGCAGATAAATTAAAAGAAAAAGTAACTAAAATATGGAGAGGAGTACCTCACCAGAGATGAGAAATTTGCAGAGGTGGCGACTTGGGACGAGGCTCCTTGGGAGCCTCCGGTCGTCGCTCGACGAGGTCAGCTGGGCCTCAGAGCTCAGCAGTGCACGGGGCTGTCGCAACATGGTCAAGAGACCATGGATCGTACCAGGGGATGACGACCATTGTCACCTCGACAAGGCCTCCCTCCGCTATCACCGGAGGACGGAGGAGGCTAGGGAGAAGCCCGTGGAGGGTGGATGGGTTTGCTTGGATGGAGGGGGTAGTTTTAAAGGAGGCGATGTGCGGACATTATGAGGTGGTAGAGGTCTTTGAACGACTAGAGGAGTGATGGAGAAGTAAAGGCAGAGGCAATGAAGTCGACTCGAAGATGGCAGATCTGGGGGTGTCACGTTGGCAGCGTTACGAGAGGGAGAGAAGGTTGGAGAGCGGTGCGGAAATGGAAAGGGCAGCGGGTGGTGAGAAGTAACGTCTGAAGGGGGGGTTACAAAGGAGGAAGACAAGGCCTGACCCGTCGGATCTTGCGATCCAATAGCTAGGGTGGGAGCGGAAGTAAAATATGAGGATTAGATCTTAGGATCTAATATAATGGATGAGGTTTAGGCAGAGATGAATGGGTGGGATGGATCTGGAGGCATGGAGCGAGGGGGTCCGTAGGATTAGGAGGGATCGAGTGGCTGAGAGCGAGGTGCGAGGGAGCGGCTCAGATATGATCTGAGCTCAGATCATATGGTTGAAATGGGACGGGCGATGAGCAGCTAGGATGGAGGCAGGGGAAGAGGGATCTAATGTCCAAGAGATGGCTTAGGTGGCAGAAGGAGGGTGCGGCCGCGTGGTGGCTCACGAGAGCACCACGTGGCTGCACCAGAAAATTCAAAAAATAAAACAAAGATAAATCTAAAAGAAATAGTTAGAGGCAAAATTAGGAAAAAGTCAAAACATAAAAGTTGTAGATCTCGATGAGATCTACAAGTTTTATGTTTGACAAAAAAATCAAAAGAGGTCATTTGTACAAAAAGTATTTTTGGGTGTATTTTTAAGGGGTTAAAAACACCGATTTTTGGTTTTGAGTTGTTTTTTTGTATTTTTTAGTTCTTTTAAGGTTTAGGAAATTATAGACAATTATTCAACCTAATTTTAGGGGTTATTAATAATAAAATAATTACAGAGTAAATAAGTACAATTATAGGTTAATTATACACACTATAATACAAAATAATAATAAGGAATTATTAGTAAAGTTTATTGGATTATTTAAGATAAGGGATTAAAAAGTGGATTTTAGCATGATGAATACGGGATTCATCAGTATTAGGTGAGTGAAAGTGTGACGAATCACATGGTTCACTGATGTGCATAACCGCCCACACCTATGTAGGGTGTTACACAGATTTCTCCTCGAACCACAACAACAAAATGAATCAGAAAGAAAGATGAATCGAAAACAAAGCTAGAAAAAGAAGAGGAATCGAAAACCTAGCTTATGAAGCAAACTAAGAGAGGATCGTACTTTCCTCGTCCTCATTCTTCCGGTAGCGCTTCGCCAGCACTCTTTCCCCGCCTCCCACTCCTCCTCCTGACCTCTCAACCCTAGCCCTTGGGGTGGTGGTGGTGGTGGAAATTGTAGAGAATGAATGGGTAGGGGGTATTTATAGGCTTCGGAAAACCACTAACCATGGCTGGTAAACCATGGTTTAGACCTTAACCACGATTAGTGATAACTCGGATTTTGCGAGGGTCAAAATGGTCCACACAAGGCGGGACCACAGTGTCGCTGAGCGACCGCTCACGAAACCCGAATTAATCAACAATTAACCCACGACAGATAAATCAAGCAATGAAAGTAAATGTGCGGAGTTAAAATTTATTATAACTCTACAACAAGATGTGTATAGGTGCAAGTATTGTAGAGGTCGAACACAGGGAGCAGACAGGTAGATCGGGGCACAAGTGCTCAAAAAGTGTGTGAATGTGATCAAAGGCCTATTATGCTATTTTTTGTGGGTTTTTAATTTTATAATTTTTTATTTGATTTTTAATTTTATATTTTTGTATTTTGATTTTTAATTTACTGATTTTGTATTTTCTTTTTATATTTTATATTTTTTTTATCTTTTTTTTTCAATATTGGAAAATAAGGACAATGTAATAAAAGAGAAACTAAAGTATTTATAAAAATAGATAAAAATACTCAAAAATGAGGAAATAAAGTCTTTTTGGTCTTTTTATACTTTTTTACTGTTTTTGTGATTTTTGGGTAATTTTTAGAATGTTTTTGGTATTTTTAATTATCAAAATAAAGAAAACAGTAATAAAAAGCAAGGCTGAAACTTAAAATGGAGAAATAAAATAGAAATCAGTAGCAAAAATACTCCACTCTAATTTTCACTTAAAGATAATCAAACAAAGAAAATTCAGGAAAAGAAAACACTATTTTTGGATTTTTCATGAATTTTATAAATTTTTATGAAGGTTTTTAGAGTTTTGCAATTTTTAGGAGTTTGGTTTTGTATTTTTTTAATGATTTTTGGTCTGGAGCTAAGACACACTAAAAGACACAAAATATATTTTTTTGGGAATTTTCTGGAGTGTTTTTATATTTTTTTAGTGATTTTATGATGCAAACAGTGCTGAAAATGAGGGTTTTTGATTTTTAATAAAAATAAAATGCAATAATTATAAAAAAAATAAAAATATGGTAATAAACTACTATGCAACAGGAAGCTAAAGTGATTTTTGTAGATTTTTTTTAGGGTTTGTAGATGTATGCAAAAAATAGAGACTACAGCAAGAAACTACACACGGCCAGGGGCATTTATGTAATATGCAAGAAATCCAGGGGCACGAATGAAATTTTTCCACAAAAATTTAACTGCATTACAACATTACTGGACTGAATATAAATGTCTAAAGTCGCAGGGGTGCCCCTGCAAAATCACCTAGACACGCGTGCGTTGCACGCGCCCAGGCGGGGGCATAAACGCAATAACCTAGAAGTCAGAGGGTCGGCTTGCAAATCTTACAAAATAAACCCACAGCAGAGGAAAGCTTTGGTTCCAATTTAAAATACAAAACTCTTTGGGTGAGAAGGCAAAATACCCAAAGTAAGGCAGCGATCCGACGGCTCAGCGCGCTCCACTTATGCCACGTGTCAGCCCGTGGCGCGCCGATGCCTCTTCGTTTTGACGGCCGAGATTAGATCCCGTAGACGGATCTGACGGTTAGCACTGGGGCAGATCGGACGTCAGCTGCTACGCGCGAGGAAAGCCCGTGATCCGACGGCAGGGACTGCGGCTGGAAGATCCACGACGAACTCGGTGAACCCGAGTTTCATTCAGGCGCAGGGGCCTCCTCCGACCACTATACCCATGCCCAGCAGCTCGGTTCTACTCCTGGGACTCCTCCGCACCTCCCAGGTTGATCAAATAGGACCAAAGGCCTGCAGGTGGCCCTCGGCCTGTCGTCAAGGCTCCAGCCGACCTGGGGGGCTGTTCTTGCAAAAATGAGGCACGGTTGCCCTTTCCTGAAACCTGCAAGTGAAGAAAAAAAAACAAAACGCAGCAGCACCTACTTGCACGACCAGGTCTTATGGGCGGGAGATAGCGGTGTGACGTGGTGGAAGTGGTCGCCGGAGCTCAGATGCTCCGGCAAGGTGTTCGAGGATGGGATTGGGTTGCTACTGCGATTTAATACAAAGAAAAATACACGGAATAGACGCTAGAGGTTACAGCTGCGCAATAAACAAGGAAAACGAGAAGAAAATGACCTCGAGGGCTGAGAAGAGCCCAAGGTTGGACCTCACGGCCGTTGGCCGGAGATGAGGGTGGAGACCACTCTACGGCCGACTAATCACGCCAGAAGGGAGCTGGAGGGTCTCCTGTCACAAGACCCCGTCCAGAGCTCGCCAAAGAGAGGGAGAACAGTGGTCAAAGAGGGTTCAAAGAGAAAGGGAAAGTCAGGGGGTTGGTTTTGAATGTGGTCGAGGGGCGCACTTCGAGGGAAGATCACGGGCGCCACAGGCATCCAAATGCCTAGGCAATCAATGGGCGTGCAAGGTGGTATATCGAGGAGGAAAAGTCCTTCAGACATTGACACCAAAGGATGCAAGGTGCGCCCTCCAAAAAGGGGCAAAAACCTTGAAAAACGCATGTCTGACAATAGCCAGACCTCGGTCAGAGAGTTGACCGAGGTCAAACAAGGAAGAAATCTGGTTGGTCCACGTGGACCAACCAGAAAAAACCTTGGAGAAAAGATTTGTTAATTAGATCTAAAATAGGAGATGATTTTATTAATTTTTAGTTATAAAATAAAAAATGCTTATTATTTTATAAATTATTTTATTATGATTTTTATTTATTTTTATGAGACATATTTTTACAAGTTTGCATTTATACCCTTATAGGTATCTATATCTATATACTTAAGTATTTTATTTTTATTTAGGTATTTTATTTTTTATTATTTTTATTTAGTATTTTATAAAATTATAGAATACTTTTATTTACACAAATATATTTTTATTTTATTTTTCTGATTTATTTTGTATATTTAATAAAATACAAGTATTATTTGTATAGGTATGGCTACATATATTATACCTATGTATTATAATATATACAAGTATTTTTATTTGTATTTTATTTATGCTTTTATTCTGATTTTAATGTACATCATTATTATAAGTATTATTTACAACATTATAAAAATATAAAATTATAAAAATAATAAATAAAGAATAAATGGAATATTTTAATATGTACAAGTATACAATGAGGGTCCAAAAGTCAACTTTCAAACCGTAGCTCCGCCAAATGCGAAACCACCACCATTAATTAGATTATTTTCTTCTATATACAATTAAAGGTGAGTACGCTGCATTTGGAGTTTTTATTTGTGAGATACGGGTCTGGGAAGTTGGCATTCTAGATTTTTATTCAGACCATAACTTTTTATCTGTACATTATTTTTCTATGAAATCAATTTTGTATTTTTCTTTATTAATTTATCTACAACTTTTATGTACAAAGTTTCTTTATTTGATGTATAAAAAGTGGAACCAAAAATAGGTCCCAAAATGAATAAAGAACGAATAAAAACTATAGGTATTTTATCTGTGTTTTTGGCCCTTATCTCCCCCTACTTTATTCCTTGTCGACCTAACCATCAAGATGCCTAGGTCTCGGGGTTTCGGGTCATAAAATATTTACAATATTTTATTCTTTTTCTTTTCTTTTCTTTATTCTATAATTTTGGCTTTAAAAACCGCATTTTATACAATATTTACATACATATACATGAATGCTAAAATGCATGAATTGCGCCTATTTACGCGCATTTACTAGGGTTTTTAAGGCCAAAATAATAGAATAAAGATGATGAAACGTGGATTCATCAATTAGCGATCCATGGTTTTTGCCTATGGTTTTATCCAAATCTTATCCGAAACTTAGCGTTTAAGTTAGAACTACTATCCAGAAGATTCTAGATTCGCTAATGATGCTTAATTAGCGCTAATCGTGATTAATTTTTACTAATTGTGATTTCACTTTCGCGGCTCACGCTTAATTTTTACTAACTATTGATTAGTGTTTGCTAATGGTCATTAACGGTCCTCAATCCATCATTAGTTTCTTTAATCATGTTTAATTAGTCTTAACGACATTCATTAAGAGGTAATGACACCTTAAGTCTCCTTACTTCTCTTTCTTCCGAAAATCATAACAAATCGAGATGAAGTCCGATTCATATGAAACAAATTCCGTTGCTTTCCTCTTGACGAGCCAGATCTTATAATATATTATCTGAGAGACGACCAAGTTCAAGGCTTTACAAGTTTTTAGATAGTTATGCCCCTTTGATTAATCCTTACTAGATCGTCACTATTCTTTATTTTTACTCTCGATTAATAAAAACTGCATGAGAAATCTTCATTAATTCCACATCTTTAGGAGTAAAATTATCTCTTGTAATTAACTCTAATTTTCTAACCCTATTTATTGTGTTTATTTACGAACCTTTTTTATTTTCTTTATTATTAAAAATCCATGGGAATTAGATTAAATATTGTATATATTTATCTTAGATTTTAAAATTAAATAAAAATACAAAAAATACAAAACCTTAGAAATACAATGTTTTTACCTAGTAAAAACATTCTCCAAAATTATCTGTACAAATGACTTTTTTTGGATTTTTGACCAACATGAAACTTGTAGTTCTCGATGAGATGTACAACTTTCATGTTTTGACCATTTTTTTAACTCGGCTTCCTTCTATTTCTTTTTGAATTTTCTTTATTTTTATTATTTTTTGAATTTTCAGGAGCAACCACATGGTGCTCTCTCGGCTGCCCACTTGGCCGCACCTCCTTACGCCACCCGCAGCCTTCCCCCACGCTTGGATCACCTCTTCCCCACGTCCATCTCGTCTTTTGATTCTCTCTTAAGCCTCATCCATCAGATCTTCTTCTAGAGCTGATCTCAGTTATCCCCCTTTGTCTCCCTCTCAACCACATGATTAACTCTGCATCCAACAGTCAAGGCTCCTCCATGTCACCCTCCTCTCCCCACCCTTGGATTCCGCCCCAAATCTATCTCAGCCCCCCATATCCACCCCCACCTTCACCTCTGGATGAGATATCAAGATCTCATCTAAGTCCCTCGTTCATGCCCTCTTATGGACCATTGGATCACAAGATCCAATGACCCATCCTTCGTCTCCTACCTATGTAATCAACCAAATCCTCACGAGCACCTTCACCCCCTTCCTATTTTGGAAGGCACCTCTATTCACCTTTCGCTAATCTAACGCCACCCCTTCTAAGACGTTAATTCCGCCATCATCGGCAGACCTTTAACTCCCCTCAACCACATCACCTTCCACTTTAAATCACTCGTTACACCTTCGCCATCCCCACTGAAATGATCGGAGCCTCCATCTACAAATACCACTCCTTCGCCCCCTTGTCATATCGCTCGCCAATCCCAACATACCCTCCTAGATATCCTCCTCCTCCAGTGAAAGAGGAGGAGGATTTGATTGGCAATAATGACGGTCCCTCACCCAGGTGTCGACTCATGGCGTTGACCTCCATGTCACGGTGCCTCCTGCATCCGCTAAGCATTTCGCCTTGGCTGAGCGAGTAGTGTGACGACCTCGAGGTCCAATGAAACCTCATTCCAAGCCCTTCCTTCATCCAATTACATTCTCTAATCAGGTATACCATTTCCTCCGTTCACTTGACTTTTCTCTATTTTCTCTGCCGCAAAGAGCACCTCCCACCTCCATCTGACCATCTATGAAGCTCCGTCATTCATCCTTCATTCACACCGACCACCCCGATCACCTTCTTCTTCTACCAGAACCTCATGCACTCTGCCCCCTTTTCTCTGCCTTCACGGCGGAGGAATCCACCTGGACCTCCACCTTCTCCGCATTTTGGTCCCCCATTTCATCCCATTTCACTCCCTCCACACATGCACATGCCTCAGCTACGTACGCTAACCTTTTGCAGGTCAATTCTCGGAGCTGCGCACCTCGCTTCAGTCTCCCGCTCCGTCTCCGATGACCCTTCATCGACAAAACACCCATGTAGGTGTCACGCCTCCATCTCCTCATGATCTTAATCATGGAGCCTCTAGGAGGCTCCTAGGATTATCACTAGAAGAGGAGGTGCACATAGGAGGGGAGGGGCCCTCGTCGGAGCTCCAAAAATGCTGCCTATCCTCCAGCTGGGAATGAAAGCACATGCGTCATTGCATGGCGCCTCTCGATGGACATCCACTGACTCAGAGACGATAACGTCGCAACATCCGAGGTCGTAGGCTTGGAGAACTAAGCTAATCACCGAAGCCATCCGCAGCTGCCACACGTCCACCCGTGTTTGAACCACATCCCGTCCACCTGTGCCTGAACCATGTCCCGAGCCTAGCCTTGTGCGTGCCTCTCATGTGAGGCATGGTTAATTGCATTGAAGACCCCCGATAATTCAACTATTACATCCAGGTCCTCCAATAGTGTGCCTCACATGCACATTTTGGGTCAATTACAAGGAGGCCCTCCCGGTTTTAATAAATTGCAAAAGGCCCTTGCCCGCAAAGGGAAAATTGTGAAGGGGATCCTTTGGCTTTGATTTATTGCAAAAAGGCCCCTCTAGGGGCATTTTTATGATTATTTATATTTTATTTTCAAACATTTTTACTACAGTTATGCCCCTAGCACTATTTTATTCATATCTTGAGCATATTAACTCCAAATCATATGATTTCAGTTTCATTGTGTTGCATATTTCATTTTCTATCTAATGGATTATTAAATTTCATGATTTGACACTTAATTAAATGCGCTAATATCTGATGATGTACTTTTGCTCTATAAATCTTTGACATTAATAGATGCTTGATCTTAATTTTAATGCTCCATTTGTCACTGAAATCAACACTTACTTTATTGCTCGTTTTGGGGTAGTTTTGTACATACATATATACATGCATACAATTCATTTCGCATCTCTTTTATTTGCATTTAAAAATCAAACAAAAATTGAGTGCATAACATGGACTTGTTCTTGCATTATTTTATTTGCATATTATTTTGCATCTGTATGAAGGCCTAGTTTTAGAAAATAACCACTCATCAATTAAGCAATAATTTTTGATACATGGATTCAGAGGATCGTGTCCCTATGTTCGACCTTTGTATAATTGCTAAATAAAATAACTTCCACATTTCGAATTTGTGGTTTTTGATCGATCAAATTTCGTCTCCAATAATACAATTATCGACAATTAAAGAGGCAATCTCTGAGCTCATTAAATGGTGTATTGGCCATGGTCATGACTTATATTTATTTATTTTTTGAATTTTATTTTATTATTTTTTACGTGAGTATTTTCAAAATTTTTAGGTCTTTTCATTTTGATGTTTTTTTATCATTTTAAATTTCTTGATATTTTTCTGGCATGATTCTTTTTTAGCAGGGCCCATGGAGATCGAGGATGCTTGAGACCCATGGAGGTATGGAGTTGGGAGCTCCCGTTGTGAGGAACTACAAAAGAAAACGAGAAAGATTCATGGAACTTCGGTCAACATTTCATTCATGCATTTTGTTGGAAAAACTATTTTATATCATTTGCATTTCTAGTGGTACTCATTTGAGGGCTCGCATGTGTAAACAAAGAAGAAGAAGAAGAAGAAGAAGAGAAGTAGATTACTCGATGATCTACACCCCCCACACACGTACAACATCTATAAAACTTCATCCCCACCTCTCATCATCTCTGTATGTTCACGCGCGCACACACACCCCTCTCTCTTGCACATCCATCCCAGTACATACACCCCCTCCCACATCTTCATCTATAAAAATTCACTACCCCTTCCCAATCTCCAAGCAACCTGAAATCTATATAAACAATCCCTCTAACCCTAAAAACCACGGGTCCCTCGTGCCAAAATCCAGTTCCATTACTTAGACTATTTTCAATCTAAGTATATGGGCGCCAGACCCATCCATCTTCCCTCTATCTATCTTATTATACTTAGGTCATTTTTGACCTAAGTATAGGGAGACCTCCGAGTCAGTTCTGCTATATTACCTTGTATTTAATCATAGGTATGGCTTCATATCACTTGTGCTATGAGGACATAACAAAAGTTGAGTACAGGAGGGTACACCATATATTATTGTATATATACTTTAGCCATAGCTCGTATGTTAAAATTTTTCAAAAATTTTTAGGCTAGGGTTTAAGTTTGCTTGTGAACTGATTTTTGAAATTTTTGTGTCAAAATATTTTTAAAAATTAAGGGGCTAACTTTTTGTAAATAAAATTAATTTATTCAAAATTCTCCATAAAAATCTAAAAAAAATAAAAAATTTCTTTGATAAAGACTGTAACTACTAGGCTTAAAAATGAGTAGCTACTTTTTAGTGAGGAAACTTTAGTATCCCTTAGCGGAACGGTGTGGGTGGTTTAGAGGACATTGTCTATGGATTCATCCTCAAGTAACACTGGTAGTTGTTTAACGATCCGCACTTACACCCATACTGGCTGGGAAGTAGATGCAACTATTCATATGAGCTTGGCCAGTCATTATCTCTATAAGGAATTAAAAAAATGAAAAAAAATAAAATTCATAAAAAATTGCAAAAGATAAAAATCACGAAAATTACTAACCAAGGAGTTGGTGTATTCCTGACACATTCACTATCACTCAAGACTTGAGGATTTGAAGATACTAGATTTCTGAGATGACAGACTAAGTTAACCAACCTTAGTCATTAGGATTTTTTAAAATTAATAATCCACACTTCCCTAGTTTGAAGATTTGAGCGTTATATTGCACTCTTCATCTCTACCTCATAAAGAATATGATCATCACATCACTTTCACAACTTCAAGATTGATGAGATGAGTTGAGTTATTACTTAAGGAACTAAGACTGAAGATTTGAGTTTAAACCCAATTTAATGATGCTTGAGGACGATATAAAGGTAATGAAGGCTTCAAGAAACCTAAGTGTCAGAAAAATCCTAGCCAATATGTGAACAAGTTTGCATGCTATAATTTGATATCTACCTATGTACCAGGGTGTGATGAAACTAAATAATTATTGATCAGTGTGTGCTATCTTTGGGTAAAAACAGTGGAGCTAGTCAAACAATGAAATGAAATTCGAGAGAAGTTCTCTCATACAAAGAAAAGCTCAATCATTACAAATACAAAACCGAATGAGCTTCCACCAAAGGCGAGCACTCCCAACCATTTTAAAGTGTCCACTTGAACCAAATTCTATTAGGACCAAGGAGTCGGATGAAGAACCCATAAATTACCCTTGTTAGTTTGTAGAAATTAATGTTGAATTGATCTCGTTACATGCGAGCAAATTTGAATTGATCAAAACGACTACTATTTTAATTAATATATCAATTAAAGAGAGCGATCAAGTTTTTTTACTTGGTAAGTCCAAGGTCGAACTCAGGGAGGAAACTGTCTCCTTAGTTGATTTTTAGTCGATCTCGATGTTAGGATTTCAAAGAGGTTTTTTTGGTATTTTTAAATGCAATATATAAGGCAAATACAATTTTGGTGAAGTTCAGGAGGTAAATTATAAATTTCAATCAAATGAATCCCAAAATTCCTCAAACTTGGCCAGAATGTGAAATATGATGAAATTAGGCTACTATATTTTTTTGGAATTTTTTGGATGCAATATGAATATTCTATGATTCAATGAATGCATGCAATGAGATTTTCAATAATTAATTATAATAAATAATAAATCTAATTATTTTCACGAAATAAAATTATCTAAAAAATATCAATAGGTAATATATCTCAAAAAATTCTAAACCTTAAAAATATTTAATTTAATACCTCTTAAAAATCAATTAGTGAAATACAAAAATAATTTTTATAGATCAACATATACATGCAAATGCAATTCTTTTTGGACACCTTGTAAATACCAATTGTTATACCATCCGTAATATTTTAAATTTTTGAAGCTATGGATAATTATCTATGAATTATTGAGCACATGTTGGGTAAAATATGCAATTTTCTACACAAATATTAATTATAAATTAACCACATATAATAAAAATATCATGAGCATACCACAATGCAAAGAATTAATTATAGAATAAAATGCAATTTATGAAATAATAAAATAATGTAGAATTGATGTTTTAAGTAAATGTAGAATGTATGGGTCTCGATACAAAAATAATAAAAAAATAATTGACGCACATATCCCTTTTGTAATTACCTATTCCCGGAAGGAGCTTTTTGTCAAATGGGGTTCTGGTGAGGGGCAGATGCGCAAATGATGAATCCACCATTCATTGTACTAAAATATTAAAATAGAGCTTCATTCTCGAGTAATTATCTCCATTTCATCATCTATTCTGCATTTTTATCATTCATGCATGTAAAATTAATATTTGCATTTTAACACTCATAATTGCATTCATAATCATCTTCACATTTGTACCCAACTTCATGCATTTTTAACTAATTCATGCTAATTTTAGTTAACCTCAAACTAACTCCATTGTGAACATATTAC
This sequence comes from Ottelia alismoides, assembly GCA_037367405.1. Classification (NCBI taxonomy): domain Eukaryota; kingdom Viridiplantae; phylum Streptophyta; class Magnoliopsida; order Alismatales; family Hydrocharitaceae; genus Ottelia; species Ottelia alismoides. The sequence continues at coordinate 934,172 of JAZKJV010000729.1, read as the reverse complement.
TAACAAGATTTAAGGAAAAATACAAAAAAAATTACTAACTCGAATAATTGGCCCGTGAGACAAAACTCCAATTTCAAACCAGACAGACTAAAATGCTCATATCTTCCTCATACAGTGTTCGATTTGGCTCTACTCATTTTTAAGTAATACATATTCAAAGACCTTCAAAAAACACTAATTTTGTAAAAATCGGAGCTCGTATGTGAAAGGTGGGTTTTGGGCCTCTTTTGCGCGTTTTGTGTTTTACCCATTTTGACCTATTGTTTTATGTACATAATTAACTCTTTTTCACTTATTTATTTTTCCTTTATATTCTTTAATAAAATTTTTAATGAAATGCACAAAAATATAAATTAAAATTGAGACAGAAATCATAGAATCTAACCAAGTTCGAGTGTTCATTGCAGGTCTGTACAAATTTCTCACTTTTTCTTATTTATTTTATTTCCCTATTTTTTATTTTCTAAAAATATAAAAATAAGATTATTGTGTAAATAATTATCTTTGATATTATATTTATTTTTATCGATTTTTTATCTTCATTAAAAATCACAAAAAATTACAAAACCCGAAAATCAAGGTATTCTATATACATGGAGGTACCCCAAAAATACCGCCTTACACAGATGACCTCTTTTGCTCTTGGCTTCATCACAAAAGTTGTAGATCTCATTGAGACGAGCATTTTTCATGTTGAGCACTTTTCGATCTGAGGTCATTTGTTATTTCTTTTCTTTTTATCTTCCTATTTAAGTCGGATTTTTCTAGAGCTGACACGTGGCCGCTCCTGGAGCCGCCACGTGTCAGTTAGTTTGCACCCCTTTGTTTCATTTTTATTAAAAAATAATTAAAAATTATAAAAAATCACCTCATGTGCCATGCACGTGAGGGATCCCTCTCATCCCTCTTACTTGGTCAAATATAATATCTCCGTCTTCTCCGTCCAGTTACTTGACATGTAAATTACTAAATTTAAAGTAAAACTAGCATCAAATCTGAAAAACTTGAAGTATATCATGTTAATACACACCTTATCAAGCTTATATTTTTGGGTGGGTCGACACGACCCATACCTTAACTCTCCTAATCCAAGCCCCACCCATGAACAGGTGGGTCTCCCGTCTATTGGCCAAGTCTAGAATTGCCTAACTTGTAGTTAGTTGAGTAGGTGCTATTTAAGTCAACTACCTTTTGTCTAAAGTAACTTATTTACTTTTTTTGGTTGGCTTACTTTAAATATAGTCGACCAAGCAAATCATAAGGTGACGTGTAGTTTGAGTAAACTAATCGCATGCCTTGACCTAATTTGGCAGTTTAAAGTTGAATAAGGCTCTTATTAAGTCGATTAGCATGATCAGTCGGGCAATGATTTGTATAAGTAAATTGCAATATCAGTTATACCCTCTCTTTTTTAGAATATTAATTTATCCCCCATCTTCTTTCACAATGATCACTTGTGCCACATGGTTAGTTGTCGCCCATTGATAATCGAGAATTATCTTCGGTCGTGCATTCCACACAAGGCGGGAACGTAGTTGCTGCAGTGACGACGAAAATCCTGGTTAATCAACAATTAACCCACAATAATAATCAAGCAATAAATAGCAAAAATGTGGAGTTAAAATTTATATAACTCTACATGCAAATGTGTATAGGTGTAAGTACAAGTAGAGGTCAAACAATGGGAGCAAACGTTAGGAGGAGGCAACATAGATGCACAAAAATTCTATCTTTTATCTCTTGTCCATTTTATTATTTTTGTGGGTTTTTAATTTTAAATTTTTTATTTGGTTTTATAATTTTGTATTTTCTTTTTATATTTTTGAATTTTTATATTTTTCTCTTTCTTTTAAATATAATATATATTTACTTATATATATATGCATAAGTATGTATGTACAAATACAATATAAGTTATATACAGATACTATAAGTACGTAAATATGTAAAAATAATTAAAATATTGTAAATAATATATTTTTGTGATTTTTATATTTTTCTAATGTTTTTATATTTTTCCAGAATTTTTTTCTAATTTTTATGTATTTTTAGAGTCAAAAATATCCCAAATATGGGATTTAAATAAATGGCCGAAACTGATTTCGGTCTTAAAAATAGTAAACATGATCCAAAATTACCCTAATTAATTTTAATACAGTAATAATAATATATAGATAATTATTAAATAGGAATATATATTTTTTGGGGTTTTGAAGGGTTTTATATTTTTTGGGTTTTGAAGCTTCTTGAATTTTTTTGTTTTTTCTTTTTTATATTTTAGGGTTTTTGATTTTCTGGACCCCATAAATACATAAATATACCAGATGTATTTTTTGGGAATTTTTAGAGATGTTTAATATTATTTTGTTATTTTTCATTTTAAATAGGGAATAAATGTATTCCATTTGATTTTTAATAAATCATTAAATGCCCAAAAATGTAAATAAAATTCATGACGTGCAAGTACATGACAAGAGGCATTTATCCTTATTTTTGCTTAATTTTTGGACCACATCAGCTAGGTTAAATAAATATATAAAAGTTACAAAAATAAGTGTCCTGACCGGGGAGTAAATGCAATAAAACAAACATACAGGGGTCACAGTGCCAATATACCAACATAAATAAACATTTATTTAATTTAATGGCACCATATTATAATTACAAAATCCGTCAGGGCATATATGCAAAATTCACACCCTCACATGGGACCACACGTGAGGCTGGGAAGGACTTGGATACAAATACATTAGAGCACAGGGGTCCATATGCAAAATTTCCCATTTAATTACAACGTTAATAATAATTTACAGGGATAAATATAAATAGAAAAATGTTGGGGCAAGAAGTGAAATTTACCCCCTAATAGGCGTGATGATGGACGACGGATGTCGCTTCACTTATCCATGTGTCAAGCATCCAACGATCGATGATAGTTCGTGGATCGGCGCCTGAGATTAGAACAAACGACTGATCTGACGGTGATGTCATGGCGAGATCCAACGACGGTGCTGTGATATGGAGCGGTGTTCTTCATCCAATGACAGAGGAGGGGACTGGAAGAACGGGGATGAAGGTCTCTAATGGCGAGGCTCCTCCGGCCTCCATTCCTGCTGTCGAGGGGCTCTACATGTTCCTGGTGCTCCGCCGCGTCCATGGATGGCTTCAGCGAGGCACCTGGAGCTTTGGAGTGCTCAGGCGAGGTTGGTCAAGAATGTGAAAAATCGACTCCCATTGGAGTCCTTTAACGCTCCAGATCTTGCAGGAAGGTTAAGCACAACAAAACGAAGGATCTTGGGCCTTATTTGGGTGAAGGGGAGCGTCAGGTGGTGCAGGCAGAGGTCTCCGATGATGGGTGAAGGAAGGAGACCGGATCTCCAGATCCGAGGGTGATCTAGGTGTATGGAGATGCTTGGGGCTTGGAGAAATGAGAGGGGAACGAAATGAGGTGGAAATGATGGGTCGAAGCACGATGGGATGTTCGCCGGAGCGGAGCTCCAGCGAACTACGAGTTGGGGATTTCACGCTAAAATATTACACTAATTACTAAACTAAATGCATAAATGAAATGCTGGGAAAAATCTAATTAAAAATGAAGAAATGCACAGCTCTTACCTGGTTGGACGCTAGGGAGCAAGGCCTCGTCGGAGCGGCGGCCGTGGGTGCACCTCCGCCCACCATAGACCACCGTGAGCTCAGGGGATCTCCTCCTATCACGAGGATGCTTGCTTTGGCCGAGTCACGGGGCTTCGGGGGTTGGAAAATGACCAAATTTGAGAAGGAAGGTGGATGTACTTATTTATACACATGTATATGCACCCTTATTGACCGATCGATATTAACGAATCGACGATATGTACAAGGGTTCCAGGATCTCAGTGAGAATCTCGGATGATAAGAGTATTTTTCATGAAGGAATCGGGGACAAATGGTGGATGGTTCATGTGCGAAAAATGAAATAAAATCGGGGGAAAAGGCATGCTGTGTCAACTCAGAAGGCAGGGGGCAAGTTGACCTAGCTCAACCTGTGACCGGACGTGATTGGTCCTCGTGAGGTCGCTACAGGACAAAATAGCAATGTTATTTAAAGAATAATTAATTAAAAATAGTAAATGATTTTATTAGTTTTCAAGTATAAAATAAAAAATATTTATTATTTTATGTATTTTATTATGATTTTTATTTATTTTTTGGCTTTATTTATTAATAGTTAATTTTTATTAGTGTATTTATAGGTATATTCATCTATGTTTTGTACATTTTTATTTTTATTTTGTATATCTTATTTTATTATTTTATTCTTTTCTATTACATATTTATAACTTATTTTTTAGTATAAATATATTTTTATTTTATTTTTATGATGTAATTTGTACACTTAAATAAATAGGTTAGTATATTGTGTAGGTATATTCATAGGTATTTTATCTATGTTTTATATGCATGATTTCATTTTAATGTATTTTATTGAGTTTTATTTAGATTTGTATTTTTAATAGAATATAAATGATATTAACAATATTATAAAAATATGAATGAATAAAGAATCAAAGAATATATTTCCCCCTTATTTATATACATATAAAACATAGGTATTTCATCTATGTTTTGACATAGTTTTATTTTATTTTATTTTCCTTTTTATTTTTGGTTTTATTCTAATTTTAATACACATATGTTACGAATAATGTTTACAAAATTACGAATATATAAATTTGCAAAATAGTAAATAATGAATAAATTGAATATTTTAATCGGTATAATGTACAATGGAGGCCCACAACCTAACTTTCACCCCGTAACTCCAAAAAATATGAAACCACCCGCCTTAAATAGCTTGTGAAAAGTTATATACAACTAGAGCTGATTTTGATATGTTTCGAGTTTTTATTTGAAAGATATAGGTCTGTGAAGTTTGGTTTTTGGCTTTTTATTTTGTGTATAAAATGTAACCGTGTATTATTTTTGTGCAAACTCAATTTTGTATTTTTATTACATTATTATATACAACTTTTATGTACAAAATTTCTTTATTTGATGAATAAATAATATAGAATAAAATAGGTGTCAAAATGCATAATTAATGAATAAATAAATGAGGTATTTATTGTATTCTAGGCCCTTATCTCCCCTTACTTATTCCTTGTCGACCAATTCTATTCTGGACTTGGTCTCAGGGTTAGGGTCATAAAATATTTTCAATATTTTATTCCTTTTTCTTTTCTTCTCTTTATTCTATAATTTTGGCATTAAAACCTTATTTTATATACAAATAATACAATAAATGATGAATGCTATTATTCACAAATTGATGTTATTTACATGCATTAGCTTTGGTTTTTAAGGTCAAAGTGATAGAATAAAGGTATTGAAATGGAGATTCATCACCCATCCTCAGCACAAATGGACATTAATTTTGAGGACACATGTGGAATTAACTTTAAAAAAGGGTTGAAAGGTCTTTCCACCCAATCCTCCCCAACCTCCCCCTCCCTAGCCTCCTCCGCACCCTTGCACCCCCAACCTACCCCCACCTCCTCATCCCCCCCTCCGCCCCTTGCTCCCATGTCCTGCTCCTTCTCCGCCACTCTCCCCCAACACCCCCTCCTCCGCCCATCTTCAAGCACTCCCTAAACGTATCCTGGCATTCTTCGTGGTGGAGATTGATCTACCTCTGATCTCATGCAACTTCTTTACCTTTAGACGATCGTGCAGCAAGTGATGCTCGTTGTGTTCCATGTAGTTCAGATTGTTGAAGGATTAGAATCTCATATGTTGTTCACTTTACAGTGCTCGATGTAGACTATCGAGACTCCATGTATGTTGGTTATTCGTGAGTCGTAGCTTGATCTCTGATCTTCGATGGCAAGGCTCCTAGATTCAGGTGCTCTCGAATATCCAAATGATGGTCTCCGCTCCATGTGGTTTGTTATGCATCGATACATCTCTGATTGTTCTTATAGTAGAGAAATTGACTCCTCAGCACCGCATCCACAAAGACTCCTCGTCGGCCTACAACATGCAGTCGACCCACCAGCGAGAACTGCAACCCACATTTGCAGTTGAAGTCGACGAAGTTTCATGCATCAACGAGGACGACGATTGAGGCTAAAGGGAATGGGGCAAAGGAGGGGATGGAGGAGGATGATGTGCGGAAGGAAGTTTTGTCATGACCCCAATTCCGAGTCGTCGGATCCTCCCATATACAGATCCGATGACTCAGCAATTATTTATTCGACAATCTCAACTAATATTCAGAAATAGAATACAAATAAAAATACCCATAAAGAAGTATTTAATACTTTTCCATTCACAAAATGAAGTTTTCATGATACATAGTCCTTCTACAACCATTTACATGTACATCAGCTGGAAGAAAATACACAAAAAAGATTACTAACTATCTTACAAAGTAAAGCTACTGTAGATAGCTGGATTATTAAAGTCCTTGTGCCGACTCACCATATAATAACATTTAGCTAATGCTAAGTAACGAAGGAGAGAAAAAACAAACAAATGTGTATTTTTTTTCAAAACTTGATAAAACAAAAGATTCATTCCTTCTCATTAGTTTAAGTCCTAGTCCTTTCTATTCCACACCAGGGATTAGTCTAGGGAATTACCTCACCACTATATGGACTCCGAAGTTGTTGACACTTTAGGATTGGAGATTGCATTGATTTGGTGAGCTTATGCCACCGCACGTCACCTCAACCAATCCTCTAATACTACCATGATAATTTCCTTTTCTTTTATTAATCATGATCTCAAACCCTCGGCCTGGCAAACAAAGAAGCACACCATCCTCAAGGATCCGGTTACTTAAAACCTTAGGCTAATGTTTAATCATATAACCTACCGGCTTTAAATACATGTTATCGTGACCCAGCCACTATTGAACCACCCATGCCTCCACATGGCACACCACATCTTCAGTTGTTCAACTTGAATATATTAGTTCCCAGTACCATGCATTGCAAATCATTCATTTTGTGTGCACTTATCATAATAGGGCAACCATATACCACCTAGGTAGGGCAATGCCAATACATGTTTCTTCTAACAAACTTACAGGTTGCATGCCCGACCTGTAGTTCTACTCCATGTCATTATTGATGTAAGACACGATCCTTTTTAGGATCCAACTCAAAACACATCAATTCCCATGATGTAATTCCTCCTAAGCCTTAGATTTGCATAACCACAAAATACTGAGTATAGACTTGCACATATATTAATTCATATATTTATATGATCATAATTATGCTCATTTTAACTTCCTAAACCTAAGTTTCCAAGCCACTGCATCCATTCAATGCTTAGATCTTATTTTAATTAAAATAACAAAGCAAATTTTCATATTTTCTCAAAAATAGCCAAATTAGGGTTCTTCGTAGCAAGAAGCGTAAATACAGAAATCTCAACGATCTCATATGAAAACCCAACACCAAAAGGAATGATTTCGTTACCTAATCGAGCTCTATCTCGCGTATGCAGTGCTTTATCGTGATTCTTTTTCAAAAAAGAATGATTTGTAGCTCATGAAATGATCAAATTTCATTTTCATATCAAAAATGCTAAGAACGTGCCAAGAACACGAAGAACAAATGAAGAACACGAAGAACGTGAAGAACACACGAACAATGTGAAGAACATATTTTCTCTTGAAATTTCAGTAGAGATTCCCCTTGTACGGGATGATATTTTTAGGAAAATTTTGGCAGAGTTTCCCTTTTTTGGGGGACATATTTTTATAAAAAAATTTCGACAGAAATTCCGATAATACTGGACATATTTTTAAAATAAAAACGGAAAAAGTTTCCTCTATAAAATCACCAAGAGGAAAACAACATCAAAACTGAAAGAATATAATCAATCAACAAGAGATGGAGAATCAGTAGACACCATGCGTCTTAGGTGAGTGAATGTGTGACGAATCACATGGTTCACTGACATGCATAGCCGCCCCCACCTAAGTAGGGTATTACACAGATTTCTCCATCAAAATAACTATAAAAGCGGAAAAGAAAGAATAGAACCATAAGGGATGGAGAATCGATAGACACCACGCATCTTTGATGAACGCGAAATCCCCTCATTAAGTGTCATAAATTGTCATAGTATAGGAGATGGATTTCGGTTGATCAAAAACCACAATCGTTTGAATGTTGTGGAATATTTATACTTGGCAAATCTACATAGGTCGAACACAGGGACACGTGCTACTCTATTTCTTTTTCAAATTTTGATTAATTTAAGAGCATGTGTGAATGATTTCTCAATTTCAGGTCTTCATGTAGATGCATAAGGTAAAATGCAGAACAAGACATATATATATATGATGCATGCAATTTTTTGTTGATTTTTAATGCAATAGAATGATATGCAATGCACGATATAAGAATAAAGGCATAGAATAGGCATTCCCAATATTAATTAACAAAATACCCTACAAATTATGAGCACAGATTAAGATTGAAATCGGTGTTGAGTTGAACACATAAAAATATGAGCAGTCATCTATTAATTGCAAGGACACATAGAACAAGGATATCATCCAACATTAAAATTCATTATATTTAAAATGGTGTCAGATGAGAAAATTAACATGCCATAGCATAGATGAAGAAACAAGGATCAAAATGACATTAAAATCATGCAATTTGGACCTACAATGCTCAAGTTATGAAAGAAATAATGCAAGGGCATAAATGTAATAAAAATGTTGGAAATAAAAGGATAAATACTTACAAATAGGTCCCTGGAAGGATCTATTTACAATTTGAAAAAACTACATGGGTCGTTCTGTAATTTTTCCCCTACGCGTGGGGGCCTTTTTTTGTAATTTTGTAAACCTGTGAGGATCTCCTTGTAAATTCCTTGGCGTATACATGAAGCATGTGCCTGGAGGACCAATCTGCAATTATCAAAGGAACCAGGGTCTTCTCAACAATTTACCCAGGCCCTCACGTGTTGGGCACATGAGGAGCCTCGACTTGGGACTCATCGCAGGCTCGAGCCATGTGTAGTCGTGTTGTGCTTCGTGTCTTGGTATGGGCCACCCGAGCTTGTAGGTTCGGAATAAAGGCTTGGATGTTGACATGGCCTTATCCAGACCGTCCGATATAGATGATCGGACGGTACCTATTCGTCTTCATCCGCCGCGAGTCACCGAAGGAGGCGAGACTCCGGTGAGCCATGCGAAGCTCCACCGTGCTCCGCGAGGCCCTCTGAAGGTCGGAGAAGAAATTTAGGGTCCTCGCGTAGGAGTTGGAGGTGCGGTGGAGACTACGTTGGCCAGCTTCAAGAAACCTGCAGATCTTGGTGGAGACTCGACTACACTGGCCATCTTCACAAGGGTAGGTGACTACACTGGCCACCCTCCAGTTCTTTTCCCCTTCTTCTAACTTCTCTCCCAATTCAATTGAGAACACAAGACAACAGACCTTAGAAGGAAATACCCGACTCCCCGAGGACGAGTTACTGGAGAGGAGAGGAGCATGGTAGTCCGACAGTCTGGATGGGAAGAGCTAAAACCTTTTCACACACATGAGTCGGTTGTTCAATATTCGTAGGGTCTACTTTGGGAAGAGAATTGATCTAAGATGACTTCCAAGCCGAAATTGTGACAATGATGTATAGAACTTGAGGGTTGTTGATATTAAAATTCTGAGTCTCACAGAAGTTCCGACACACAAATAATCCAAAGGTCGAGTTTAGTTTCACTTTCACCTTCAGTTCATGGTCTTGGTATGAAATCCAATCTCATTTCACCTCATAGCATTTCTTTTTGATGCTCAGGGACGCACATGGTTTAAGTATAGGGGGATGATGAATCTCAGATCCATCACTCTAAATCTCATTTATTAAGCTCAAATCCCTAAAAATCAACAACATATCTGCATCTATTCCGCATAATTAGCATTCATGCATGTTTTCATAAGAGTTGCATTTTATCCATTATGTTTGCACAAAATAAGAAGCTAAAAATCCAAGCCAAATTTGACCTGTAAATAGCCTAACTTCCCAGATTTTTAACTCCTTCATGCTAACTCCGAATGATCCAAAACCATCTCCACTGTGTACATATCATTAACAAAAATAAATGAAAAATACAAAAAATCACTAAGCCCAAATAAGTGAATCAAAAACCCAAACCCTAGTTTCAGGATTTTCGGACTAAAAGCCACATATCTCCCCCATCCAGTGTCCGATTTGATCCTACTCACTTTTGAACTAATATACATTCAATTACCTTTAAAACAAGACTAAGTTCAAGTGAATCGGAGCTCATATGTGAAAGATGGGTTTTGGGCCTCTTTTGTACAATGTGTATTTTAGCTGTTCTAGATCTGATATTTTATGTACATATTTTTCTAAATTAATAAAAATCCAAAAAATTAGAATTAGGTGTCCTTATTTATCTTTGATTTCTCCATATTTTTTCCAGATTTTCTATCTGGCGCATTTACGATCGTTCGATCTCGGGCGATCAAACGGCCCGGGACCCGTCGTCGTCCCCAACGGCCCCCCCGATTCCTCCGCCTCTGACTTCGCCTCCAGCCGCCGCCCTGCTATCCTCGCAACCGCCATACCTCCTCCGCACTTCTCGCACTTTCCCCTCATTGGCCGCTCACCCCCTTTCCTAATAAAGACCTCGCCAACCCCCCCGGCCACCCCATCCGCCGATAGCCCTAGATTCTAGCCTCGTTGGTGGTGACAGCCCGGCGAGTTTCCTCTTCGCGACGAGATCCGACCACCCCCGCTCCGTAGCCGTTGCAGAAGTGAGCCCTTGTTGCCTTACTGCTCTGCTTCGGCAGTCCTCCTCCATTGAGCCAATGACCAACGTCTCCACGCTCATACTCCTCCGCCTCAGACTACGAGTGCCTCCAAAGTCCCTATCTTCACCGATCATCTCCAACTCCAGCATCGCCTGAGCTCCTCCGCAACCATCGCTCCATCGCCTACGTCTTCGAGCTACTACCTCGCCTCCGACAACGACCACCGTCATCAACGACGACGACGTCAGCCATCTTCTTCGACAACTCCGCCATCTCCTCTAGAAGCTTCGAGCTTCAACTACGCCGCTATCGCCTACGCCACCTGCCTTTGCTGCTCCGACAATGACTACCGTCATCTATCTTCGTCGATCACCCCCAGCTGCCTTCTCCTTCCCTGACCGACTTCGACACCGCTGCAAGCTTCATCTCCACCAATACCACCGGAGCTCAGCCAGAAGTCGAAGCCTCCTCCGCCTTGCTCGCCCTCCATCGCGCGGCCGGGCGCTCAGTCCCGAGACCCCTCACGCACGTGCGAGGCATGTGCGTCCGAGGGGGACGTTAGCACTACATCAGCCAGCCCAGGGGTCACGTGCCTCGCACGTGCCCCTTGGGCAAATTGCAAGCCGCCCACCTGGAATCCTCAATTTTACGCTTCACTCCAGAAACCCAAGAAGCACGTGCGTCGCACGTGCTTCCATGGGAATTTTGCAGAGAGACTCCCTCCACTTCTGGTAATTACTCTTAGGTCCCCCACTGTACTTTTGATATTTATTTTGTTTGCTTCTGTACCCATGTGTTCCCCATTACTTTTTGGACCTCTACATGCATTATTTCATTTATCAAAAATTGGCATTTTGTTCTACACTCAATTCTCTACATTTTGACATATTGAAGATATTTTTGTGAATGACGGTTAATTAATGATTAAATATTTTGTGGAAAATTGCAAACTTTGCCCATTTTATGCTCTTAAAATTAACATTGATTAACCGTTGCTCTAAAAATCCTCGAAAAATTACATATTGTAGAGTTAATTGTGGTTGATATTGTGCCCAAAAAGATTTGCATTTGCATGCATAATTTGCCCTATAAATCATTTTGCGCATTTCACTATTTAATTTTTAATAGGTATTAGATCTCATACTTTTGAGGTTTAGGATTTTTTCGAGATCAATCACCTAGTGATAGATCTTAGATAATTTTGGTCCTCGAAAATAAATAGGTTTAGTATTTATCATAATTAAATATTGAAATTCATTTTGTTTGCATTTAAAAATTCATAAAAAATTCATATTGCATCTAAAAATCCCAAAAAAATTACAGTGCATTCATTTCATCATAATCTACATTATGGCCAAGTTTCGTATTTTCCGGACAGCGTTTGAACATATTCGATATTTTAGTCCCTAAAATAGGCCAAAATTGCATCTTGCATCCTTTATTTGCATTAAAAATTCCAAAAAAACTGCCTTGAAAACCGTGCACGAACCTTGATAGACATAATTCTAGGTTGTTCTTTTGCCTCCTTGTGTTCGACCTTGGGACTTGCCCAAGTAAAATAAATATAAAACCACTCGATTAAATTTGACAAATAATTTTTGTGGTTATTTCTTGATCGATTCCGATCGCCGCCTACAACGAACGACATATATTTTTTAAGCATGAACAAAGATAAAATCCACTTCTTAAAGTCGCGATATCGGACTCGTCAGATGGCGCCGTTGCCGAGGAGGCAAACGGCTTAGTTTTGTGTTTTGAAATTTTTTGTTCGGTTTTCCGCATTCGGGTAGTCTGACCCCCGAATTCTTCATTATAAATACCATCTTATTTTTCGCATTTATTTTTTAGCATTTATTCCTCTCATTTTATTTTTAATTGATTTTCTGAGTCATTCTCTTACATTCTCTCTCTTATTTTTCTTGTGAGGTACTTGGCGTACGTGGAGCGGATTTTCAAGAAACTGACGCATCTTCACCGACATTTGAAAAAGCCGCAATTAATTTAAGATCGAGTCAAGTCGTGAGAGAGCGTAGAGTCGAGGTTTTTAAATTTCTATAATTTTATTTTAACTGCTCATTTACAGCGGTGTCTGTTTGGACTCTCGCGCAAGTAAAAAGACCTTGAACTATTCTGTGGTGTGTCGTGACCTGTTTCACTCCTCGGTGAGGGTGGGGCCTGACTTGAGTGGCGATTAGGATAGACCTGTACATACGGCTCTCAAAGCATTTACATTTTTTATTGTGCTCGTAGGATCTAAGGCCACACTGCACTTTAACTGAGACGCACATAGATCGTTCAATTTAGTCAAAACTTAAATCAGTTCTTTCCCGCTAATAGAACTTTCTGCTTAGTTGCGGTTTTCATCGGCTTGCACGCATTTAGAATAATTTTTCAATTCTGTATTGCATCCCACATGGAGATTACGGGGAGGCACTGTAAGTCTTCTAACTGAGCATACATCATTGTTTTGCGTGCATCGGCTTTTCCCGAACTCCTCCCTCTTGTTTTATCACATAATTTTAAAGGAAATTGGGACTGGACGGTAGACGTGTATTTGTACTCATATAACTTTTCAGTGATCGCCTCATAAAAATTGGGATTGCTAAATACAACCGATCTTCAAAACCCATAAAAATCAAGAATTTTTGCGGGAGAGCAACCCCAGCCTTGGATGATTTTATTTTTCTGAGTGAGCGAGAGACGACACTTAAGGTTAGAACCAAGCTCCGACATTTTCATTCAGACAACTGATTTTAAAACGATTAGCTACTTCTCAGTGAGGAATAGGGGTAGCCGGTATCCGGTCCGGACTTCCTTAGCAGAGTGGGTGGTTTAAAGGACACTGTGCAAGGCTCTGTCCTTAAGTAATACGGGTAGCCGTTTTACGGTCCGTACTTACACCTATACTGGCTGAAAGTGGATGCAACTAGTCGTACGAACTCAGGACAGTCTTTAAGAAAATATCGACATCTAGCAGCTCGCTAAATTTTTTTACCAAGATTGATTTATCACCAACTAAAATTAAAAAGATAATAGCCGAACTCTTACGGCTTCATTGTGTGAGTTGGTGGACCCGGGGTTTGATTTGTATTTGCATTGGTGTGCGTAAACCGATTTCGAAGATAAAAAACGCACACTTGATAAAATTTCTATCCCGTGCAATCATCTCTCTCTTGATTTAAACCTCAAAATGGAACTTTTTCCAAATTGCAGATCCAACCCATCATTTTGTACAACTCTTTCAAAAATGACCGAACATTCATCCAAAGATCCATCAGTGCTATCGGTTAGACCAAAAACACCTCCTCCAACTTCAACAAGACACTTTCAAACACCAACATTCTCCACAAATCCGATTTGCTTCATGAATGACAATCCTTTGTTTTCGGACCTAACAAACCCACAACCACCTGAGGACTCCACTTCTTCATATATCAATCCTCTCTACGACGATCATACAATTCATCCTTCTTATTCGGTAAATGTCAATCCTTCGTTCATGGGAGATGATAACCACATGATTGAACTCAACACTTCTTCATATCTCCCGTCGCCCCCGCCAATGAACACCAATGAACAACCATCATCCTAGATTGACCATGACATCCCCCTTTTCATACATGATAATCATATAGAGGACTGGACTGAATACATAAAAACACAGAAGCCCCTGTATGCTGACTCCACCATACCAAGATCCGACCACTCATGATCAAAGGAATAAATTTTACTTGGACCAACTCCACATGTCTGGATCATATGAGCAACCGCCTTCCATGATTATTGAGGAGATATTTTCTGAAAATAATGATCATATATTGGATATTCCAAGAAACTCCTCTCCTAGCACATATAGGAAAATGGAAGATGAAATCATTGAATCACAAAAACACACATCAACTTGAACAAATTTTTGACGATGATATTTCGAGGATGAATAAAAGATTTGAATCAATGGAGGATAGATTGCAAAAATTCACCGACTGATTAATCGCATTCTATGGTGGCTCATACATTAAAATAAATGAGGAAATGATTGGATCTAAGATTGAATATCTTGAGAATATTCAGGAACCTAGGGACGATTCTGACAATATCACTTATAACCCTAGAAATGACTATGTCGCTGACTATCACTCTAAACACCAGAACCTTTGCTCATCTGAGGAACACACCATACCCCCACACCACACAGAAAATACCAAAAAATGGAAATATTTGAAAACCACAAAAAATTGAAAAATTCAGAAAATTTCATAAAAATTGAAACTGAAGACAATCTGAAGAATTTGGATCCGACTATACGGGAAGCACTGGAAAAATGCTTGATATTTGAACTTCCCTTTATACAGGCCATTGAACACTTCCCCGACCTTAAAAGATTTATAACAGATAAATTAATGAACAAAAAGTCGGGTAGGATACGAACAAAGACTGAAAGACATATCTTGTCAATGGCCTCCTCCTTGGTGTTGAGGAGAAAACCAAGAGCTGCATAGTGAAGCGGTTGCCTAGATTTGACTGTGAAATCAAAGACACAATTTTCACCCATGCTCGGATTGATGACGATGCACCGATCAATATCCTCCCGACTTCTGTATTTCACGAACTCAAACTCGAACCGATTCGGAAGATACAAGAGATTATTCAATTGGCAGACCGATCGATTAAGCGGTCGAGAGGAATCATTTCTGTCATCATGAAATTCCAAGGTGCTCTGCTCAAAGTAGAGTTCACGATCATTGATATTGAGCATCAAGGAGAATTCACCCAGTCTCCAATCATTCTCGGAAAGCCGTTCTTAGCATTGGCTAAGGCAATTATTGATTGTGAGACTCGGAAAATCAATTTTAAAGCATTGGAAGCACTTAGATAATACCATGTCTTTGAGGAACCACGATCTTCTAAGGAAACCCACGAACTCCCCGACAGCCGCAACCATGAAGAGGTAGAAGAGCCCTACCCCGATGCAACACCTGAGATAGCAGTTGTTGATGAGACTATTGGTTTAGAGACTCTCCCCAGTATTTCAATTCATGAGGATCTCAAAATAGACAAATCATTCTTCTATGATCCCGAGACTTATGCACTGTCGCACCCTGGAGCAATATTCTCTGAATACCTAGACCAAATCATCCTAAATCGAGAGTGCATCAACATTCGGGAAACTAAAAACAAGCACGCAGGCCGAACACCGACCAAGGAGCATTCCAATGGCTATTGATCTGGATACTCAAGTGAACCAACACCTTCACGAAGAAATAAAAAGAGAGTCACCTTTGACCTTTCGGAAGAGGAATCAGCTGATGATCCCTCATCAGGTCCGGAAAAGGTAGTCTACATGAGTGAAGTCTGTTCGGCAGCTCTAAAGCCATATATTCGCAAGGATCCAAATTAAATTCTCGTTGGACAACTCCCGTTCCTAACTACTATTCATCCAAAGCTGATGCTCCTGCCCTCTTCAAGTACATTGGAATTATTTCATATGAGCTGACTGAGACCGGTGCTTCCGAGTATTCATCTGAGGACAAACCACTTGATTCCAAGAAGGAACGAATTCTGAGAAAACAATTGAAAAAACAAAAAGACCTGAATATTTGGAGTATGTCCACCTTCGAATACTACTCCTCTGAGGATAATTCCGATGATGGATATCTTTCATCTGACTCAAATACTTCACCCATTATTCATCATGATTTTTCTGAGTATGACACTAATAATAGTTGGGAATCATATGCCTCATCTCTATCTCATCATTACAATCTCCCACCGCAGGCTCACAAAAGATCAGCCGAAAACCGCCTTAATCATCGGCTATCCACCCTCCCTCCCGACCACATGGGTCTCCTTGTACAACTTCTTCCTCTACTTAGGCCAAGGCCTAAGTATAGGGGGGACCGATGCCATTTGTACATATCATTTATCTCATCACACTCCTCCTGATCACTCCATTTTCACCTGTCTCTTATACTTAGACTGACCAAAGCCTATGTATAGGGGAAACCGACACCCACCTGTACATACTCTCCTCATTTACATATCCTAACCATCTCTTTTGCGCTCTTCTTCTATACTTAGATTGTTCACAGTATAAGTATAGGGGGAGGGCCATTGTATTTTTTTCCACTCTGTTACGCTTAGATGGAGCTATGTCTTCATTACACTTCTTGTGCTCTGAGGACACAACACTCGCTAAGTATAGGAGGGTCTGTATATACTTTGTATATATTTTACCCATATCTCGTACTTTCGCGTAAGTCTATATGTATTTACGGGGTGGGTAATTTAATTTAAAAAAAATATTTTGCTATTGACACTGACTTTACCCAAAAATTTTAAAAATGGCTTCTTATTCATTCTTGCATTGACAAAAAAATCCCTACATAAAAAAGTGTCTGCATTTCGTACACCTTCACTTCATCCAGCATCGCATTCACCTGCATCTATGAAAAGTCATTGGGTTCTGAACCAAGTTATGAGCAGAAATCGAGAGTAATCTGGACTTGACCTTAATCCACCTAATTTTCAGAGGAACTTCACCGAGAAATAGGATTTTAAGAGCTTCAGGTCTTTTGACTTAATTCTTTAAGTTCCACATGACAATGTGCATCGTTTGACTCTTAGTGTCTAACCTGGTCTCTTCATTCTGGTACCACTCTGGAATAGGGAATTAATTTGTACTCTCGCACTATGCACTTAGCTCAACTCAGACGGGATGTTGGAAGACTGTGTGAGTTTCTTCTTTGGTAGCGTGGAAATCTAAAGACTGGAGTACGGGTTGAAATAAAGCTTCGGAAAAGGGATGGACGGTTGGGCATAATTTTTTCTAAGACCCCAAAAATGTACGGAATAAAAAGATTCTATATCCGTAGGGGCACAACAAGATCTAAGCAGAACCACCAAAAAATTCCAAATACAAAGAAGCAACTACCAAATAAAATCCGACCAAAAAGGTCCAAGCTTCAAGAAACTTGCAGATCTTGGTGGAGACTCAGCTACACTGGCCATCTTCACAAGGAGAGGTGACTACACTGGCCACCCTCCAGTTCTTTTCCCCTTCTTCTAACTTCTCCCCCAATTCAATTGAGAACACAGCACAACAGACCTTAGAAGGAAATACCTGACTCCCCGAGGACGAGTTACTGGAGAGGAGAGGAGCACGGTAGTCCGGCAGTCTGGATGGGAAGAGCTAAAACCTTTTCACACACATGAGTTGGTTGTTCAATGTTCATAGGGTATACTTTGGGATTGATCTAAGATGACTTCCTTAGCCGAAACTGTGACAATGATGTGTAGAACTTGAGGGCTGTTGATTTTAAAATTCTGAATCTCACAGAAGTTCCGACACACAAATAATCCAAAGGTCGAGTTTAGTTTCCCTTTCACCTTCAGTTCATGGTCTTGGTATGGAACCCAATCTCATTTCACCTCATAGCATTTCTTTTTGATGCTCAGGGACGAGCATGGTTTAAGTATAGGGGGATGATGAATCTCGCATTCATCACTCTAAATCTCATTTATTAAGCTCAAATCCCTAAAAATCAATAGCATATCTGCATCTATTCTGCATAATTAGCAATCATGCATGTTTTCATAAGAGTTGCATTTTATCCATTATGTTTGCACAAAATAAGAAGCCAAAAATCCAAGCCAAATTTGACCTGTAAATAGCCTAATTTCCCGGATTTTTAACTCCTTCATGCTAACTCTGAATGATCCAAAACCACCTCCACTGTGTACATATCACTAACAAAAATAAATGAAAAATACAAAAAAATCACTAACCCAAATAAGTGGATCAAAAACCCAAACCCTAGTTTCAGGATTTTCGGACTAAAAGCCACATATCTCCCCCATCCAGTGTCCGATTGGATCTTACTCACTTTTGAACTAATATTCATTCAATTACCTTCAAAACAAGACTAAGCTCAAGTGAATCGGATCTCATATGTGAAAGTTGGGTTTTGGGCCTCTTTTGTACATTGTGTATTTTAGCGGTTTTTGATCTGATATTTTATGTACATATTTTCTAAAATAAAAATCCAAAAAAAATTAGAATCAGGTGTCTTTATTTATCTTTGATTTCTCCATATTTTTTTTACAGATTTTCTATCTGATTTAAAAATGACAAAAAATTATAAAACCCAAAAAATCAAGGTATTCTATGTACATGGGATACCCCAAAAATGCCACTTTTTGCATTTGATCAATTTTGTCTTTGATGTCTTCATGAAAGTTGTAGATCTCATCGAGACGAGCATTTTTTGTGAAGGAACTTTTTCGATCCGAGATTATTTGCTATTTATTCTTGATTTTACAAAGGCTTTTTATTCGGAATTTTCTGGTGCTGACACGTGGCAGCACCTGGTGCCCGCCACGTGTCAGCGTTTTTGGGCTTTTTATTAATTCGTTTTTATTTTAAAAAAAGACGCACTTGCATCGCACGTGCCTCCCAGGAACGTGCTTCGCACGTGCTCCGCCCTCTCCCCCTTCATCACCACGTGTCGCGTTTATGGTCGTTTGATCTCGGTCGATCGAATGACCTGGGACCCGTCGTCTTCCCCAACCGTCCCCCAGTTCCTCCGCCTCTAACTTCGCCTCCAGCCGCTGCCCGCCTATCCTCGCAGCCGCCAAACCTCCTCTGCATTTCTCGCACTTTCCCCTCACCGGACGCTCACCCCCTTTCCTATAAAAGACCTCACCAACCCCCACGGCCGCCCCATCCGTCGATAGCCCTAGATTCTAGCCTCACCGGTGGTGACAACCCGGTGAGTTTCCTCTTCACGGCGAGATCCGGCCACCCCACTCCATGGCCGTTGCAGAAGCGAGCCCTCGCCGCCTTACTGCTATGCTCCGGCAGTCCTCCTCCGTTGAGGCAACGACCAATGTCTCCATGCTCATACTCCTCTGCCTCAGACTATGACCGCCTCCAAAGTCCCTATCTTCACCGATTATCTCCAACTCCAGCATCGCCTGAGCTCCTCCGCGGGCCATTGCTCCATCGCCTACGTCTTCGAGCTACTACCTCGCCTCCGACAACGACCACCGTTATCAACGATGACGACGTCATCCATCTTCTTCGACAACTCCGCCATCTCCTCCAGAAGCTTCGAGCTTCAACTACACCGCTATCACCTACGCCACCTGCTTCAGCTGCTCCGACAACGACCACTGTCATCTATCTTCGTCGATTACCCCCGGCCGCCTTCTCCTGCCCCGACCGACTTCGACACCGCTGCAAGCTTCATCTCCACCAACGCCAACGGAGCTCCGCCAAAAGCCGAAGCCTCCTCCACCTTGCTCGTCCTCCATCGCGCGGCCGGGCGCTCAGTCCCGAGACCCCTCACGCATGTGCGAGGCACGTGAGTCTGAGGGGGATGTCAGCACTACATCACCCAGCCCAGGGGTCACGTACCCCGCATGTGCCCCTTGGGCATATTTCAAGCCGCCCCCATGGAGTCCTCCATTTTACATTTCACTCCAGAAACCCAAGAAGCACGTGCATCGTACGTGCTTCCGTGGGAATTTTGTAGAGAGACTCCCTCCACTTATTGTAATTACTCTTAGGTCCCCCACTACAATTTTGATATTTATTTTGTTTGCATCTGTACCCCGGTGTTCCCCATTACTTTTTGTACCTCTACATGCATTATTTCATTTATCATAAATTGGCATTTTGTTCTACACTCAATTCTCTACATTTTGACATATTGAAGATATTTTTGTGATTGATGGTTAATTAATGATTAAATATTTTGTGGAAAATTGCAAACTTTGCCCATTTAATGCTCTTAAAATTGCAATTGATCAACCGTTGCTCTAAAAATCCTCGAAAAATCAATATTGTAGAGTTAATTGTGGTTGATATTGTGCCCAAAAAGATTTTCATTTGCATGCATAATTTGCCCTATAAAAATCATTTTGCACATTTCACTATTCAATTTTTAATAGGTATTAGATCTCACATTTTTGAGGTTTAGGATTTTTCTGAGATCAATCACCTAGTGATAGATCTTAGATAATATTGGTCCTCGAAAATAAATAGGTTTAGTATTTATCATAATTAAATATTGAAATCCATTTCGTTTGCATTTAAAAATTCATAAAAAATTCATATTGCATCTAAAAATCCCAAAAAAATTACACTGCATTCATTTCATCATAATCTACATTGTGGCCGAGTTTCGTATTTTTCAGACATCGTTTGAACATAGTCGATATTTTAGTCCCTAAAATAGGCCAAAATTGCATCTTGCATCCTTTATTTGCATTAAAAATTCCAAAAAAACTGCCTTGAAAACCGTGCACGAACCTTGATAGATATAATTCTAGGTTGTTCCTTAGCCTCCTTGTGTTCGACCTTGGGACTTGCCCAAGTAAAATAAACATAAAACCACTCGATTAAATTTGACAAATAATTTTTGTGATTATTTCTTGACCGATTCCGATCGCCGCCTACAATGAGCGACATATATTTTTAAGCATGAACAAAGATACAATCTGCTTCTTAAAGCCACGATATCGGACTCGTCAATGGGTCGGGCAACGAAGGGGTTCTGGAGGGAGGTGAAGATAGCGCGAAGGTTATTGGTGGTTGGTGGAGACATGAAGGTGGTTTGGCGATGATGGAGTGTAGTGTAGAAAGCGGAGAAATTCAAAGAAAAAGTAACTAAAATATGGAGAGAGTACCTCATCGGAGAGGAGAAAATTTGTGGAGGTAGCGGTTTGGGCTGAAGCTCCTTGGGAGCCTCCGATCTTCGCCCGGCGAGGTCAGCCAGGCGTCGGAGCTCAACGGGCGTACAAGGCGACCGAGCATGGTCAAGAGACCATGGATTGCACCTGGGGACGGTGACCATTTTCTCCTCGACAAGGCTTCCCTCCACTGTCATCGGAGGGCGGAGGAGGCTAGGGCGGAGCCCCGTGGTGTGGTGGATGGGTTGCTTGGAGTGGAGGGGGTAGTTTCAAAGGAGGCGATGGGCATACGTTGTGGCAGAGGTCTTTCAACGACTAGAGGAGTGATTGAGAAGTAGGGGGGGCAATGAAGTCGACGCGAAGATGGTGGATCTGGGGGTGTCACACTGGAGGCTTTACGAGAGGGATAGAAGGTCGGACAACGGTGCGAAAAATGGAAAGGGTGGTGGGTAGCGAGAAGTAACGTCTGAAGAGGGGGGAGGGAGGTTACGGAGGAGGAAGACAAGGCCTTTTCCATTGGATATCGCGATCCAAGGGCTAGAGTGGGCGCGGAAGTGAAAGGTGTGGATTAGATCTTAGGATCTAATTTAATGGCTGAGGTTTAGGCGGAGATGTATGGGTGGGATGGATCTGGAGGCGTGGAGTGAGGGGGTCCGTAGGATTAGGAGGGATCGAGTGGTTGAGAGCTAGGCATGAGGGATCAGCTCAGATCTGATCTGAGATCAGATCATATAGTTGAAATGGGACAAGAGATGAGGTAAGGGAAGAGGGATCTAATGGCCAGGAGATGGGTTAGGTGGTGGAAGGAGGGTACGGCCACGTGGCGGCTGACGAGAGCGCCACGTGGCTGTACCAAAAAATTCCAAAAATAAAAACAAATATAAATATGAAAGAAATAGTTAGAGTCAAAATTAGGAAAAAGTTAAAACATGAAAGTTGTAGATCTCGATGAGATCTACAAGTTTCATGTTGGACAAAAAAGAAAAAGTGGGGGTATTTTTAAGGGGTTAAAAACACTGATTTTTGGATTTGAGTTGTTTTTTTTGTATTTTTCTGTTCTTTTAAGGTTTAGGAAATTATAAATAATTATTCCACCTAATTATTAGAGCTTTTTAATAATAAAGTAATTACAGAGTAAATAAGTACAATTATAGGTCAACTATACACACTATAATGCAATATAATAATAAGGAATTATTAGTAAATTTTATTGGAATATTTAAGACAAGGGATTAAAAAGTGGATTTTAGCATTATGAATATGAGATTCATTATATCCCTATACTTAAACCATGCTCATCCTCGAGCATCTAAAGAATGAAGGAGTCAGATCTCTTCCTGATAGTGCATGTGAAGAATTCAAGGCTTAATTTTTCGAAGACCCTCAATTTAAGCGACCCTAAAATTCTGGGTTTATCCATGCTCTAGTCAGAAGGAATCCAACTTCTCTAATCATTAGACTCTCTTTTTATACATATAATATATAAGGATATGAAATTTAGTGTACTTCCTTATGAGAGTCGAGTCGAGATATCACTCGAAGTTCCAATCTAGGAGACTCTCCTCTAGACCTCATCCTCAACACTTGAGAATAAGTCTATTCTTGCTTCAATCAACCGTCTCATTAGTTCATCACACTTGAAATGTAGATGGATGGCCAGATGCTGGAGGGCATAGGATTGCGTCTATTTTTCTCTCCCTCACATTGGAACAAGTGGCCTATCGAGTGCCTTTTTACTCAACACATGTAGATTTTCAGCTTGTTGATCAGTGTGTCCGTCAAGAGAGTTGGAGTCATCTGCACTTGTTTTTCTGGGAGTACACCGGGGTGTGTCTTTTTCGAGTATCTAAGATACCTTCGACACCCAGACTTGTAGCATTTACAATGCAGAGCCCTTTTTTGGTGTCAGCACGACTCCTTGGTCCTGATTAGTGCATGTCCAAGTGGACACTTTGAAAATGTTTGGGAACGCTCACCATTGGTGGAAGCTCATTGTAATTTATCTTTTGGAGGATAGAGCTTTTCTTTGACATTTCTTTATTTCGTTTGTTTGGCTAGCTCCACTGCTTTTACCAAAAGTTGGTGCACACTGATCAACAATTTAATTATGTTTCATCACACCCTGGCACATAGGTAAATATCAAAAGATAGCACGTGGACTTGCACATACTGGCTAAGGTTTTGCTGACACTCGGGTGTCTTGAAGCCTTCATTAACTTTATCCCATCCTCGAATATCATTAGATCGGGTCTAAACTCAAATTTCTAGTCCTAGTTCTTCAAGTGATAACTCAACTCATCTCATCACTCATGCAGTTGTGAAAGTGATTGTGCTGATCATATTCTATTGAAGGTAGAGATGAAGAGTGCAATAAAGCGTTCACATCTTTCAAACTAGGGAAGTGTGGATAATTAAGTTTAAAAACCCTAACGACTAAGGCATGTTAGCTCAGACTCATTAGATCACAGAAATCAAGTGTCCTCAAAATCCTCAAGCCTTGAGTGAATGTGAGTGTGTCAGGAATACACCAACTCTTTAGTTAGCGTATATTTTGTGTGATTTTTGGCTTTTGCAGATTTTTATGGATTTTAATTTTTCACCTTTTTTATTAAATTCTTTGGAGAGACAATGACTGGCCTAGACTCATATGAATAGAAGTATCTTGTCTTAGGCAGTATAGGTGTAAATACGAGCCGTTAGAAGGACCCGTGTTCCTTAAGGACGGAGCCATATACAATATCCTCTAAACCATCCACTCTGCTAAGGGAGACTGAAGTTCCCTCACTGGAAGTAGCTACTAAGCCTAGTAGTCAAAGTCTCATTCACAGAAAGGTTTTTAATTTTTCAAAATTTTATGGATTTTTTTAAAAGGATTTGTTTAAACAAATTCCATCCCTCACTTTTTAAGAAAATATTTTTATAGGATTTTTACAAAACTCAGTTCATAGGTTTTCTTAAACCAAGCCGAAAAGGATTTTTCAAAAAGCCTTAAAAATATACGAGCTATGGCTAAAGTAGATATACAGTAATATATTGTATACACCCCTATACTTAACATTTTCTATGCACTCATATCACAAGTGATAAAGAAGTCGTGGCTCGGTTAAATATAGAGTGATATAATGGAACTGAGGAGGAGGGTCCCCTTATACTTAGGTCAAAATTGACCCAAGTATAAGAATATAGAGCTAGGGATGGATGAATAGGCGGGTCCCCCCTATACTTAGTCTATAAATAGACTTAGTCTATAAATAGACTAAGTAAAGAATCTGAGTTAGGGGGGTATGTATTTGTAGGAGTAATTACATTAAGATATAAGGGGGGGAGGGGGAGGGGTGTATTTTCACAGATTGTGGGGGGGAGGGGTGTTGAGAATTTTTTATAGAAGAGTAGGAGGAAGATGAAGAGGGGGAGATGTGAAATACACACACACACACACACACACAAAGAGAGAGAGAGAGAGTGTGTGTGTATGTGCAAGAGTGTGGTGGTGGGGGGGTAGATCATTTAGTAATCTACTTTTCCCCCCCTTTTTTCCTTTTTTTACAACATGCAAGTCCGCTAATGAGGACTGTTAAAAATGCATATGCAACAATTTTTTTTACATTATGCAAATCCAAGTAGGATTGATAAAAAATCCTAAAATTCTTTGCCCAGTCTTTTGCAGCCTCTTCAGCGACAGCTGCCAACTCTACCCCTCCATGGAGATCAACCGTCCTCGATCTTCCTGGGCCCTGCCACAAACGAGAAATGTTAGAAAAATAGCAAGGAAAATTAATTAGCAGAAATGATGCAAAAATAATGCATGAAAAGAAGACCTGTGAATTCACAAAATATATCAAAATTCAACAAATAATAAAGCCGAGCCGTGTCCCCAGTAACAGTGCCATTTGATGAATGTGAAATCCACCTCATTAAGAGTCGTAAATTGTCGTAGTATAGGAGACGGATTTCGGTCGATCAAAAACCACAATCATTTGAATGTTGTGGAATATTTATACTTGGCAAGTCTACCAAGGTCGAACATAGGGTTACAAGCTACTCTATTTCTTTATCAAAGTTTGATCAATTAAGAGCATGTGGGAATGATTTCTCAATTTCAGGTCTTCATGCAGATGCGCAAGGTAAAATGCAGAACAATACATATATATGATGCATGCAATTTTTTAGTTGATTTTTAATGCAACAGAATGAATGCAATGCATGATATAGGAATAAAGGCAGAGGATACGCATGCTCAGTATTAATTACAAAAATGCCCTACAAATTATGAGCACAGATTAAGATTGAAATCAGAGTTGAATTGAACATATAAAAATATGAGTAGTCATCTATTAATGGCAAGGACACATAGAACAAGGACATCATCCAACATTAAAATTCATTATATTTAAAATGGTGTCAGATGAGAAAATTAACATGTCATAACATAGACGAAGAAACAAGGATCAAAATGACATTAAAATCATGCAATTTGGACCTATGATGCTCAAGTTATGAAAGAAATAGTGCAATGGCATAAATGTAATAAAAATGTTGGAAACAAAAGGATAAATAATTACAAATAGGTCCATGGAGGGATCTATTTGCAATTTGCAAAAACTACTCGGGCCCTTCTATAATTTTTCCACTACACGCTGGGGCCTTTTTGTAATTCTGTAAACCTGCGAGGGCCTCCTTGTAAATTCCCCAGGCGTACACGTGAGGCATGCGCTTGGAGGACCAATCTGCAATTATCAAAGGAACCAGGGTCTTCTCTGTAATTTACTCATGCCCTCACATGCTAGGCACGTGAGGAGCCTAGGTTCGGGACTCATCGCAGGTTCGGGCCACATGTAGTCGTGTCATGCTTCGTGTCTTGGTATGGGCCACTCGAGCTTGTAGGTTCAGAATGGAGGCTCGGGTGTTGACGTGGCCTTATCCAGACCATCCAATCCAAATGATCGGACGGTACCTATTCTTCTTCATCCACCGCGAGTCATCAAAGGAGGCGGGACTCCGGTGAGCCATGTGAAGCTCCACCGTGCTCCTCGAGGCTCTCTAAAGGTCGGATAAGAAATCTAGGGTCCTCGCGTAGGAGCTGGAGGTGAGGTGGTGCGGTGGTCCTCCGAGAGTCAATGGATCGACTGATCTATGAGGAGCCATCGGTGGCGAAGTTTGAGGTCAAAGATGAAATGCGATCTTCGACCATTGAAGAGGCTGGTACCTGCAAGTGTTAGTATATAGCCGAGGCGTGCGCGTGTGTAGAGTGCGAGTGAGATGGAGTGAAATGGGAGCCGAGCGGAGGTGAAGAAGGTGGCGGCTCTTGGAGGTCCTTCACCGTGACGACGGAGGCACTGGGTTAGGCAGCGAAGGAATTCTGGAGGGAGGAGAAGGTGGCGCGAAGGTCATTGGTGGTTGGTGGAGACGTGAAGGTGGTTAGGCGATGATGGAATGTAATGTAGAATACAGATAAATTCAAAGAAAAATTAACTAAAATATGGAGAGGAGTACCTCAACAGAGATGAGAAAGTTGCAGAGGTGGCGGCTTGGGATGAGGCTCCTTGGGAGCCTCCGGTCGTCGCTCGACGAGGTCAGCTGGGCCCTTAGAGCTCAGCGGTGCACGGGGCTGCCGCAACATGGTCAAGAGACCATGGATCGTACCAGGGGACGATGTCCATTGTCGCCTCGACAAGGCCTCCCTCCGCTATCACCAAAGGGCGGAGGAGGCTAGGGAGAAGCCCCGTGGAGGGTGGATGGATTGCTTGGATTGGAGGGGGGGAGTTTTAATGGAGGCAATGTGCGGACATTATGAGATGGAAGAGGTCTTTGAATGACTAGAGGAGTGATGGAGAAGTAAAGACGGAGGCAATGAAGTCGACTTGAAGATGGTGGATCTGGGGGTGTCACGTTGGCAGTGTTATGAGAGGGAGAGAAGGTTGGAGAGCGGTGCGAAAATGGAAAGGGCGGCGGGTGGTGAGAAGTAACGTCTGAAGGGGGGGAGTTACAGAGGAGGAAGACAAGGCCTGACCCATCGGATCTTGCGATCCAATAGCTGGGATGGGAACGGAAGCGAAAGGTGAGGATTAGATCTTAGGATCTAATATAATGGATGGGGTTTAGGCGGAGATGAATGTGTGGGATGGATCTGGAGGCGTGGAGCGAGGGGGTTCGTAGGATTAGGAGGGATCGAGTGGCTGAGAGCGAGGTGCGAGGGTGCGGCTCAGATCTGATCTGAGCTCAGATCATATGGTTGAAATGGGATGGGCGATGAGCGGCTAGGATGGAGGCAGGGGAAGAGGGATCTAACGTCTAGGAGATGGCTTAGGTGGCAGAAGGAGGGTGCAGCCGCGCGGTGGCTCACGAGAGCACCACGTGGCTGCACCAGAAAATTCAGAAAAATAAAAACAAAGATAAAATAAAAGAAATAGTTAGATGCAAAATTAGGAAAAAGTCAAAACATAAAAGTTGTAGATCTCGATGAGATCTATAAGTTTATGTTTGACGAAAAATCAAAAGAGGCATTTGTACAAAAAGTATTTTTGGGTGTATTTTTAAGGGGTTAAAAACACCGATTTTTTGTTTTGGAGTTGTTTTTTTGTATTTTTTAGTTCTTTTAAGTTTTAGGAAATTATAGACAATTATTCAATCTAATTTTAGGGTTTTAATAATAAAATAATTACAGAGTAAATAAGTACAATTATAGGTCAATTATACATACTATAAATACAATATAATAATAAGGAATTATTAGTAAAGTTTATTGGATTATTTAAGATAGGGGATTAAAAAGTGGATTTTAGCATGATGAATACGAGATTCATCAGTATTAGGTGAGTGAAAGTGGGACGAATCACATGGTTCACTGATGTGCATAACCGCCCGCACTTATGTAGGGTGTTACACAGATTTCTCCTCGAACCACAACAACAAAATGAATCAGAAAGAAAGATGAATCGAAACAAAGCTAGAAAAAAAAGAGGAATCAAAAACCTAGCTACGAAGCAAACTAAGAGAGGTTCGTACCTTCCTCGTCCTCATTCTTCCAGTAGCGCTTCGCCAGTGCTCTTTCCCCGCCTCCCACTCCTCCTCCTGACCTCTCAACCCTAGCCCTTGGGGTGGTGGTGGTAGTGGAAATTGTAGAAAATGAATGGGTAGGGGGTATTTATAGGCTTCGGAAAACCACTAACTATGGCTGGTAAACTATGGTTCAGACCTTAATCGTGATTAGCGATCCATGGTTTTGGCCTATGGTTTTGTCCAATCTTATCCGAAACTTAGCGCTTAAGTTAGAATTACTATCCGGAAGGTTCTAGATTCGCTAATGATGCTTAATTAGTGTTAATCGTGATTAATTTTTACTAATCGCGATTTACTTTCACAGCTCACGCTTAACTTTTACTAACTATTGATTAGTGTTCGCAAATGGTCATTAACGATCCTCAATCCATCATTAGTTTCTTTAATCATGTTTAATTAGTCTTAACGATATTCATTAAGAGCTAATGACACCTTAAGTCTCCTTACTTCTCTTTCTTCCGAAAATCATAACAAATCGAGATGAAGTCCGATTCATATGAAACAAATTCCGTTGGTTTCCTCTTGATGAGCCGGATCTTATAATATAGTATCTGAGAGACGACCAAGTTCAAGGCTTTACAAGTTTTTAGATAGTTATGCCCCTCTGATGAATCCTTGCTAGATCGTCATTATTCTCTATTTTTATCCTCGATTAATAAAAACTGCATGAGAAAATCTTCATTAATTCCACATCTTTAGGAATAAACTTATCTCTTGTAATTAACTCTAATTTTATAACCCTATTTATTGTATTTAATTACTAATCTTTTTCCTTATTTTTTTTATTATTAAAAACCCCTGGGAATTAGATTAAATATCGTTTATATTTATCTTAGATTTTAAAAGAAAATAAAATACAAAAAATACAAAACCTTAAAAATACAGTGTTTTTACCTAGTAAAAATATTCTCCAAAAATTATTATCTGTACAAATGAATTCTTTTGGATTTTTGACCAACATGAAACTTTGTAGTTCTCGATGAGATGTACAACTTCATGTTTTGACATTTTTTTAACTCGGCTTCCTTCTATTTCTTTTGAATTTTCTTTATTTTTATTATTTTTTGAATTTTTAGGAGCAACCACATGACGCTCTCTGGGCTGCCAACTTGGTCGCACCTCCTTACGCCACCCGCAACCTTCCCCCGCCCTTGGATCCACCTCTTCCCCACGTCCATCTCGTCTTTTGATTCTCTCTTAAGCCTCATACATTAGATCTTCTTCTAGAGCTGATCTCAGTTATCCCCTTTTGTCTCCCTCTCAACCACATGATTAACTCTGCATCCAACAGTCAAGGCTCCTCCATGTCCCCCTCCTCTCCCCACTGTTGAATTCCGCCCCAAATCTATCTCACCCCCCCATATCCACCCCACCTTCACCGCTGGATGAGATATCAAGATCTCATCTAAGTCCCTCGTTCATGCCCTCTTATGGACCATTGGATCACAAGATCCAGCGTCCCATCCTTCGTCTCCTACCTATGTAATCGACCAAATCCTCACGAGCCACCTTCACCCCTTCCTATTTTGGAAGGCACCTCTATTCACCTTTCGCTAATCTAACACCACCCCTTCTAAGATGTTAATTCCGCCATCATCGCGAGAACTTTAACTCCCCTCAACCGCATCACCTTCCACTTTAAATCACTCGTTACACCTTTGCCATCCCCACTGAAATGATCGAAGCCTCCACCTACAAATACCACTCCTTCGCCCCCTTGTCACATCGCTCACCAATCCCAACATACCCTCCTAGCTATCCTCCCTCCTCCTGTGAAAGAGGAGGAGGAGTTGATTGGTGATCAACACGAAATCTGCCTCTTTAATAATGATGAATTATCGTAGTATAGGAGGCAAATTTGGTTCAGCAAAAACCACAATCCTTTGAATGCTGTGGAGTATTTATACTTGGCATGTCTACCAACATCGAACACAAGGACACAACTACTTAATCAATTTATTGAATTTTGATCAAAAGATGCACAAGTGTGAATTATACTCAAATTCAGGTCTGTATGATGCACTATGCTAGTTACAATGCAATGCCATGATGAATGCAAATTTTAGTTGATTTTTACGCAATTTAAAGAAGGATGCATGATAGAAATGCAAAAGAAATTATACGCAGACAAAAGTTTACAACTTTATCCTAAAAATACGAGCATTATAATAGAAAATGAAATAAGAGTCATTTTAATCCAATCATTTAAAACAGTCATCAAATCAGAGCATGGACAAGAGAGCACGGTCATCATTTATTACAAAATTCACCTCATTTAAAATGATGTCGGATGAGAAAATAAACATGCTATGATTTAAAGGAAGAAACAAGAATCAAAAATGACACTAAAATCATGCAATTTGGACCTACGCTGCTCAAGTTATGAAGAAAACAATGCAGGGGCATAATTGTAATTAAAATGCAAGAAATAAAAGGATAAATATTACATTAGGTCCTGGAGGGACCTAAATGCAAATACCAAAAACCGCATGGGCCTTGATGCAATTTTTCTTCATATGCGAGGGCCTTTTTATAATTCCAGGAAACTTGGAGGGCCTCCGTATAAATTACCTAGCACATACGTGAGGCACGTGCCTGGGGGACCTTTCTACAATTATCATTAGTTCTAGGGTCCTTCGTGCAAATTACCCAAGACCTCACACGCGGTGCACGTGAGGAACCTAGGCTCGGGAGGGCGCCTTTGGCTCGGGGTTTAGCTCGAGGTTAGGGCCACCCGAGTATGTAGGGTCAACGTGGAAGCTCGGATGGAGGCTGGGGCCGCCATGTGTTGTCATCACGGTCGTCCGATCTGGATGATCGGACGGTAACTGTACTTCTTCCTCCGCCGCGGGCCATTGGAGGAGGCTAGGCTCCGGTGACCTGCTGTTGCTCCACCGAGCCCCTCCGTGCAAGGCGGAGGCCCGGGGAGCTCGTGGAAACGTTGGAGAAGATCCTGGAGACATGGCGAGGCTTTGGGGATGGTCAGAGGTGTAGTTCGGTGGAGCTTCACCGGAGGGAGGACGTTTGAAGTATCGCGATGCAATCTTCGACCATTAAGGGCCCTGCAAGGGTCAGTTGATAGCCGAAGTGTACGTGATGTGAAGAGAAGAGTTGTGAGGTGGGTGGGAGGCCCTGGAGTGACGGGAGGCGGAGGCCAAGTGCTCCTTCTGCGGCGATCCTGAGAGAAGGGCGTGGAGGCGATGGAGGGTCTGGAAGAAGGAGAAGGGTGGACCGGGAGTAGTTGGCGTGGATGGATGGGTGACTGATGGAGTTCCTCGAATGATTTGATGGAGGGGAGATGTGATGATTACGGCATATAAAATCAGAGAATATCGAGGTACGAGAGATGGATATATACCTGAGGTTCGGAGGCGATCTATGGGCGGAGGAGGTAGTCTAAGCTGAGCATTCGGAGGTGCTCGGGTCTTCGCACGACGAGGGAGACTTGGCCTCGATGCTCGACGACGCTTGATGGCAACCGCAGCACGACCATGGCAGCCGTGGGTCGACACTTGGACAAGGTCGTCGATGCCTCGAGATAAGGCCCCTCCGCTGTCACCGGAGGGACGGAGGCTGGGCCTCAGCCCATGAAATGGTGGACGAGGGTAAAAGAGGCGATGGAAGGTGTTATATAGGTGGAGGAGGTCGACGGTATTATGGTTAGGAAGGGTGGTTCAAGGAGGAGGGTTTAATGGAGAGTGATGGAGGGTGGTCCTGGGGGTTATGCGAGGAAGAAGGATCGAAGGGCTACGTGAGGAGGCGTTATGGAGAAGGTGAGGTGGACCGGAGTCGCTTTCCAAAAATGGAAGGGCGAGGCGGGCGGTGATTGGAAGATGACGAGATCCAACAATGGGAAACGATGGGGGTGACGTGGAGTGCGGGGAACCATAGGATAGGGATGGGATCGGGAAGGATGAGATGAAAGGCGACGGTGGAGCGATGAGGGACGTTGGATGGAAGAAAGATTGGATGGCTGGCATTTAGGCGCTAGACAACGGCGGTGATTTAATCTGAGAGATAGATCCGACGGCTGGGAGTGAGGCGGCGATGGACGACGGAGATTGAGGCGGGTCGGAATGGATCCAACGGCAGCCAGAGAGACCGGGTGTCAAGAGAAGAGGGCGTGAGAGCGCCACGTGGCCCAATCAAAAAATTTAGAAAAATAAATACAAAGGAAAATAAGGAATAAATAGTTAGATGCAAAATTAGGAAAAAGTCAAAACATGAAGTTGCTCGTCTCGACGACATCTACAACTTTCATGTTGGACAAAAAGTCAAAAGAGGTCATTTGTACAAAAAGTATTTTTGTCTTTGATTTGTTTTTGTATTTTTTTAGTCTTTTTCACAGGTTAGTGAATTATAGACAATTACTCAGCCTAATTTTTAGGGTTTTTGATGATAACATAAATACAAGAAAAATAAGGAAAATTAAATACAATTAATTGAGGTTAATTATACACTATATAATACAGGATAATAATAAGGAATTAATAGTGATTTTTATTGGATTGATTAAGCCAGGGGTTTAATTTGTGGCTTTTAGCATAATGAATACGAGATTCATCAATTGGCGATAATGACGGCCCCTCGCCCAGGTGTCGACTCATGGCGTTGACCTCTGTTGTCATGGTGCCTCCTGCATCCGCTAAGCATTTTGCCTTGTATGAGCAAGTAGTGCGACGACCTCGAGGTCCAATGAAACCTCATTCCAAGCCCTTCCTTCATGCAATTGCATTCTCAAATCAGGTATACCATTTCCTCCTTTCACTTGACTTTTCTCTATTTTCTCTGCCACAAAGAGAACCTCCCACCCTCCATCTGACCATCTATGAAGCTCCGTTGTTCATCCTTCATTTATGCCGACCACCCCAATCACCTTCTTCTTCCTGCCAGAACCTCATGCACTCTACCCCTTTTTCTCTGCTTTCCATGGCGGAGGAATCCACCTGGACCTCCACCTTTCTCCGCACTTTGGTCCCCCCATTTCACTCCCTCCACACATGCACACGCCTCAGCTACGTACACTAACCTTTTGCAGGTCAATTCTCGGAGCTGCGTACCTCGCTCCAGTCTCCCGCTCCGTCTCCGATGACCATTCATCGACAAAACACCCATGTAGGTGTCACACCTCCATCTCCTCATGATCTTCATCATGGAGCCTCTAGGAGGCTCCTAGGATTATCACTAGAAGAGGATGAGCACATAGGAAAAGAGGGGCCCTCGTCGGAGCTCCAAAAATACCGCCTATCCTCCAGCTGGGAACGAAAGCACATGCGCCATTGGATGGCACCTCTCGATGGCCATCCACTGGCTCATAGACGATAACGTCGCAACATCCGAGGTCGTAGGCTTGAGAACCAAGCTAATCACTGAAGCCATCTGTAGCTGCCACACGTCCAGCCGTGTTTGAACCACATCCCGTCCACCTGTGCCTGAACCATGTCCCCGAGCCTAGCCTTGTGCGTGCCTCTCATGTGAGGCATGGTTAAATTGCATTGAAGACCCTAGATATTTCAAATATTATATCCATGTCCTTAAGAGTGTGCCTCACATGCACGGTTTGGGGTCAATTACTGGGAGGCCCTCCCGATTTTAATAAATTGCAAAAGGCCCTTGCCCGCAAAGAGAAAATTATGAAGGGATCCTTTGGCTTTGATTTATTTCCAAAAAGGCCACTCTAGGAGCATTTTTGTGATTATTTATATTTTATTTTGATGTATTTTTACTACAATTATGCCCCTAGCATTGTTTTATTCATATCTTGAGCATATTAACTCCAAATCGTATGATTTCAGTTTCATAGTGTTGGCATATTTCATTTTCTATCTAATGGATTATTAAATTTCATGATTTGACACTTAATTAAATGTGCTAAATTTTTTATGATATACTTTTGGTCTATAAATCTTTGACATTAATAGATGCTTGATCTTAATTTTTGTTGCTCCATTTGTCACTGTAATCAATACTTTACTTTATTGCTCATTTTGGGGTAGATTTGTACATACATATATACATGCATATAATTCATTTGGCATCTCTTTATTTGCATTTAAAAATCAAACGAAAATTGAGTGCATAACATGGACTTGTCTTGCATTATTTTATTTGCATATTATTTTGCATCTGCATGAAGGCCTAGTTTTAGAAAATAATCACTCATCAATTAAGCAATAATTTTTGATACATGGATTAAGAGGATCGTGTACCTATGTTCGACCTTTGTATAATTGCTAAGTAAAATAACTTCCACATATTCGAATTTGTGATTTTTGATCGACCAAATTTCATCTTCAGTAATACAATTATCGACAATTAAAGAGGCAATCTCTGAGCTCATCAAATGATGTATTGGCCATGGAAATGACTTTTATTTATTTATTTTTTGAATTTTATTCTATTATTTTTGATGTGAGTATTTTCAAAATTTTTAGGTCTTTTCATTGTGTTGTTTTTGTATCATTTCATGATTAAATTTCTGATATTTTCTGGCAAGATTCTTTTTTGGCAGGGCCCATGGAGATCGAGGACGCTTGAGACCCATGTAGGTCTGGAGTTGGGATCTTCCGTTGTGAGGAACCACAAAAGAAAATGAGAAGGATTCATGGAACTTCAGTCAACATTTCATTCATGCATTTTGTTGGAAAAAAATATTTTATATCATTTGCATTTCTAGCGGTACTCATTTGAGGGATCGCATGTGTAAAAGTAGAAGAAGAGAAGTAGATTACTTGATGATCTACACCCCCCCACACACGTTCAACATCTATAAAACTTCATCCCCACCTCTCATCATCTCTGTATATTCACGCGCGCACACACACCCCTCTCTCCTGCACATCCATCCCAGTACATACACCCCTCCCACATCCTCATCTATAAAAATTCACCACCCCTTCCCAATCTCCAAGCAACCTGAAATCTGTATAAACAATCCCTCTAACCCTAAAAACCACGGGTCCCTCATGCCAAAATCCAGTTCCATTACTTAGGCTATTTTCAACCTAAGTATATGGGCGCCAAACCCATCCGTCTTCCCTCTATCTGTCTTCTTATACTTAGGTCATTTTTGACCTAAGTATAGGGAGACCTCCGAGTCAGTTCTGCTATATTACCTTGTATTTAATTAGAGGTATGGCTTCATATCACTTGTGCTATGATGACATAACAAAAGTTAAGTATAGGAGGGTACACCACATATTATTGTATATATGCTTTAGCCATAGCTCGTATGTTAAAATTTTTCAAAAAATTTTAGGCTAGGGTTTAAGTTTGCTTGTGAACTGATTTTTGAAATTTTTGTGTAAAAATATTTTTAAAAATTAAGGGGCTAACTTTTTGTAAATAAAATTAATTTATTCAAAATTCTCCATAAAAATCTAAAAAAAATCTTTCATAAAGACTGTAACTACTAGGCTTAAAAATGAGTAGCTACTTTTTAGTGAGGAAACTTCAATCTCCCTTAGCGGAGTGGGTGGTTTAGAGGACATTGTCTGTGGATTCATCCTCAAGTAACACTGGTAGTTGTTTAACGATCCGCACTTACACCCATACTGGCTGGAAAGTAGATGCAACTATTCATATGAGCTTGGCCAGTCATTATCTCTATAAGGAATTAAAAAAATGAAAAAAATAAAATTCATAAAAATTTGCAAAAGATAAAAATCACGAAAATCACTAACCAAAGAGTTGGTGTATTCCTGACACATTCACTATCACTCAAGACTTGAGGATTTAAAGACCCTAGATTTCTGAGATGACAGACTGAGTTAACCAACCTTAGTCATTAGGATTTTTTAAAATTAATAATCCACACTTCCCTAGTTTGAAGATTTGAGCGTTATATTGCACTCTTCATCTCTACCTTCTAAAGAACATGATCATCACATCACTTTCACAACTTCATGATTGATGAGATGAGTTGAGTTATTACTTGAGGAACTAAGACTGGAGATTTGAGTTTAAACCCAATTTAATGAAGCTTGAGGATGGTATAGAGGTAATGAAGGCTTCAAGAAACCTAAGTGTCAGAAAAATCCTAGCCAATATGTGAACAAGTTTGCATATTATAATTTGATATCTACCTATGTACCAGGATGTGATGAAACTAAATAATTATTGATCAGTGTGTGCTATCTTTGGGTAAAAATAGTGGAGCTAGCCAAACAATGAAATAAAATTCAAGAGAAGTTCTCTCATACAAAGAAAAGCTCAATTATTACAAATACAAAACCAAATGAGCTTCCACCAAAGACGAGCACTCCCAACCATTTTAAAGTGTCCATTTGGACCAAATTCTATTAGGACCAAGGAGTCGGGTGAAGAACCCATATATTACCCTTGTTAGTTTGTTGAAATTAACACTGAATTGATCTCGTTACATGTGAGCAAATTCGAATTGATCAAAATGACTACTATTATAATTAATATATCAACTAAAGAGAGCAATCAAATTTTTTTACTTGGTAAGTCCAAGTTCGAACTCAGGGAGGAAACTGTCTCCTTAGGTTGATTTTTAGTCGATCTCGAAGTTAGGATTTCAAAGAGGTTTTTTTGGTATTTTTAAATGCAATATATGAGGAAAATACAATTTTGGCGAAGTTCAGGAGCTAAATTGTAAATTTCGATCAAATGAATTCCAAAATTCCTCAAACTTGGCCAGAATGTGAAATATTATGAAATTAGGCTACTATATTTTTTTTGGAATTTTTGGATGCAATATGAATATTCTATGATTCAATGAATGCATGCAATGAGATTTTCAATAATTAATTATAATAAATATTAAATCTAATTATTTTCACAAAATACAATTATCCAAAATATATCACTAGGTAATATATCTCAAAAAGCTCTAAACCTTAAAAATATTTAATTTAATACCTATTAAAAGTTAATTAGTGAAATACAAAATAATTTTTATAGAGCAACATATACATGCAAATGCAATTCTTTTTGGACACCTTGTAAATATCAATTATTATACTATCCGTAAATTTTTAGTAATTTTTGAAGCTATGGCTAATTATCTATGAATTATTTAGCACAGATTGGGTAAAATATGTAATTTTCTACACAAATACTAATTATAAATTAACCACATATAATAAAAATATCATGAGCATACCACAATACAAAGAATTAATTATTGGATAAAATGCAATTTATGGATAATTAAATAATGTAGAATTGATGTTTAAAGTAAATTCAGAACAGATGGGTCTCAATACAAAAATACAAAATAAATAAATAAATGAGCACATATCCCTTTTGTAATTACCTATTCCGAGAAGGAGCTTTTTGTAAAATGGCGTTCTGGAGAGGGGCAGATGCGCAAATGATTAACCCACGATTCATCGTACTAAAATATTATAGTAGAGCTTCGTTCTCGAGTAATTAGCTACATTTCGTCATCCATTCTGCATTTTTATCATTCATGCATGTAAAATTAATATTTGTATTTTAACACTCATAATTGCATTCATAATTATCTTCACATTTGTACCCAAGTTCATGCATTTTTAACTAATTCATGATAATTTTAATAAACCTCAAACCAACTCCATTGTGAACATATTACTAACAAGATTAAAGGAAAAATACAAAAAAATTACTAACTCGAATAATTGGCATGTGAGACAAAACTCCAATTTCAAACCAGACAGACTAAAAGGCTCATATCTTTCTCATACAAATATTCGATTTGGGTCTGCTCATTTTTAAAGTAATACATATTCAAAGACCTTCAAAAAATGACTAATTTCATAAAAATCGGAGCTCGTATGTGAAAGTTGGGTTTTGGGCCTCTTTTGCGCGTTTGGTGTTTTATCCATTTTTGACCTATTGTTTTATGTACATAATTAACTCTTTTTCACTTATTTATTTTTCCTTTATATTCTTTAATAAAAGTTTTAATGAAATGCACAAAAATCTAAATTCAAAATGAGACAGAAATCAAAGAATCTGACCAAGTCCGAGTGTCCATTGCAAGTCTGTACAAATTTCTCACTTTTTCTTCTTTATTTATTTCCCTATTTTTTTGGATTCCTAAAAATCTAAAAAAAATAGATTATTGTGTAAATAAGTATCTTTGATTTTATATTTATTTTTATCAGTTTTTTTATCTTCACTAAAAATCACAAAAAATTACAAAACCCGAAAATCAAGGTATTCTATATACATGGAAGTACCCCAAAAATACCACCTACACAGATGACCTCTTTTGCTCTTGATTTTGTCACGAAAGTTTTAGATCTCATTGAGACGAGCATTTTTCATGTTGAGCACTTTTCGATCTGAGGTCATTTGTTATTTCTTTTCCATTTATCTTCCTATTTAAATCTTGGATTTTCCTGGAGCTGACACGTGGCAGCTCTTGGAGCTGCCACATGTCAGTTAGTTTTACACCCCATTTATTTCATTTTTTATTAAAAAAATAATTAAAAAATAATAAAAAAAATCACCTCATGTGCCATGCACGTGAGGGCTCCCTCTCATCCCTCTTCCTTTGTCAAATATAATATCTCCGTCTTCTCCGTCCAAGAATCAACTGCCCATGCGCGCGCCTTCCCTATCCTTGCGCAACCACCCGGCCACTGCACAATGGACACAACCTCCTTATCTTCACCAACCATCTTATCCCTTCCTTTCCCTATGTAAGGGCCATCGACCCCATGATTCAAATCATCCGCCACTATCTGCCATATCCATAAGACAGGAAGAAGAGAGCTTGAAGGAGGGTGGTGACAACCCCTCCATATGCCCTCGAAGACCCCTCCAGCGATCACTAGGAGCTTCATCGTGATCCGCCGTGCGAAGTGAAGCGACAACAGGAAGAGGATCGGTCGTCCACTTCAATCCTAGGCGTTTCCACTAACCCATTCTATCTTCCTTTGTTTTCAACTTTGTTCTCTGTTCTTCCTCATTACACTTCCTCTGCACGCGTGCCTAGCCATAAGCGCCCCCTTACCCCAGCTTCATTCTCACTTGCAAGCACGACCGCAATTCCCGTTCCACCGTCTAGAGGGCCGCACTAGCAGGGCCATCTCCACCACCTGCTCCCCTTCATGAACGCTTCGGCCTCCATACGTCAACAGCAACCTAGAGAAGCAGATCGCGTACCACTGACTTCCAGACCCGTCGCCAGTTGATGAATCACGAAATTCGCTTCTTTAAGAATCTAAAATTGTCTTAATATAGGAGGCACAGTCGATTCAGCAAAAACCACAATCTTTGAATATTGTGGAGTATTTATACTTGGCAAGTTTACCAAGGTCGAATACAGGGACACGGCTACTCTTTCTATTTATCATTTTTCGATCAGTTCAGAACATGTGTGAATTATTTCTCAATTACAGGTCTCCATGTAGATGCACAAGGTAACATGCAGACCACAATGTAATGTATGATACATGCATTTTTTAGTTGATTTTTATGCAATTATAGGATGTTGAATGAACGATAATGCAAGGTTAAATATATGCTATGATAATGCAAACCATTATGCCGAAGAAAGATTACATAAATGAGCAACATAATACGTGTTAAAATTGGAGTCGAATTAAACATAAGAATAAGAGCAATCATCTAATCAGGGCACATATATGAAGCACAGAATCTCATTTAACATAAAAATTCATTTCTTTTATATCAGATGAGAAAATTAAATATGCAATAAGATAGATGGTGAGACAAGGATCAAAACGACACTAAAATCATGCAAATTGGACCTACGATGCT
This sequence comes from Ottelia alismoides, assembly GCA_037367405.1. Lineage (NCBI taxonomy): Eukaryota > Viridiplantae > Streptophyta > Magnoliopsida > Alismatales > Hydrocharitaceae > Ottelia > Ottelia alismoides. Next base: position 893,901 of record JAZKJV010000729.1, on the reverse strand, counting down.
CAGGTTATGAAGAAAACAATGCAGGGGCATAATTGTAAATAAAATGCAAGAAATAAAAGGATAAATATTACATTTAGGTCCTTGGAGGTTCCTGAATGCAAATACCAAAAACATCCTAGGTCTTTCATAAATTTTCCATGCGCGTAATGACCTTTTTTAATTCTGAAAACTTGTGAGGGTCTCCCTTTAAAATACCCAGATGCGCATGTGATGCACGTTCCTGGGGACAAAGTGTAAATACCAAAATTTTCTAGGTCTTTGCTGCAATTTACCTCGGGAGGCATTGATGAATCCACATTTCATCATCTTTATTCTATAATTTTGGCTTAAAATACCAATTTAGACACTAATGACATAAACATAGCATAATTTATGCATCT